>JAJJMC010008370.1:3074423-3470494 GCA_023531435.1 Papaver californicum | reverse complement strand
TGTTAGAATTACCTGATTCCTGATTCCTGGTCCTTTTAAAATTATTCAAAAATCATCTTTAGGTTATTTAGTCTTTTTCATACTCCTGGAATTTTGTAGAGTTAATTTAAATCATTATTTTCTAAGATCATTACCTTTACAAGTTCGAGAAACGATCACCTTATTTACCACTATAAAAATAACATCACTGACCGGACGAGTATAAATCTTGTCATAATGAATAATAAATTTTGACCGTTTTATTACCGTATCAAAATTAAATTTCGCACATAAATTTTTTATTAAATATAAAATTTATTTTCATTTATTACTTCACTGATTACTCCATCTTTACCTATAAAAGAAAACAAAATTCTTCACTTCAAAGTACTCCAGAGCAGGCTTCTATCCCTAGCTCTTTTCTCCTCTTCTTGCTTTGTTTTGCGCACATTGCTTGTTTATATCCCTACCCTATCAATTGATGTTGAGTTCGTTTGAGGGTGATTATTATTTTGCTTATACTAGTTATAACGGACAGTTCTATCTTGGACACATCTCCTCTGTTGGGGTATATCATCTCTCATTCTTGAGGAGTACCCGAAGACTATTGTGTTAAGAAAAATTTGTTGAGCAGGTGGCTCTATCCTTGTGTGTACATCAACTTCAGAGATTTTTTCTAACATTAACAATTTTTTCTATTTAGTATTTTCCATTGTTGCAGAACCAACATAAATAACAAAACACGTTATCAACACGAGTTGTTTTAGTAAATCATGGATTTTGTTATATTTGGATATCCCTATCGAAATTTTCATTTTTCAACAATCCAAAGAGGTCTCCGAACTCCTATTGTAAGTATCTAACCAGGTAAGTATTATCTTTTGGTAAATTCTTTCGATTTGTGTATTTAATCCAATCCAAGTTTGTAGCACTAGGGCAATGTCGAACCGACTATATTCTAGTGTCGAACCGGCTATGCTATAGAATGTGATCAAATCCCTTATCTTTTTGGTATGTTTTTTTATTATAGTATTCTATATCTAGTGCTTTATTTTCGGTATGCATCTTCGTAATGAGTATTGATCGGAAGAAATCGATAATTAACGAAACGTGTTATCAACACGAATTGTTTATAGCGAATTATCGATTCTGTTCTATTTTGATGTCGATACCAAAATTTTCATGTTGTATGTATCTGACCAGTTAAGTATTATCTTTTGGTAAGTGTTTTCGACTTTTAGTATTTAATCAAATCCAAGTTTGCAGCTCTAGGATAATGTCGGAGCGGCTATGTTTTAGTATGTGATCAAATCCCTTATCTTTTTGTAATGTTTTCAATTATTTTCTGTTATATCTAGCACTTTATTTTCGTTATGCATCTTAGTAGATGGGTATTGATCGGACAAAAACAAAATCGATAAATAACGAAACACGTTAACAACACAAATTTTTCACAGCGCCGAAATTTTTGTGTTTCGACCAATGTAGACAATCTCGGCCATTACGGCCGAGATATCGGCGTTTTTCAAGGTATCAGAAGAATACCTTGACGATATCCGAGATTGCGCTGACCACAATTTGAACGCGAATATCGGCTGAATCGTCTGTATCTCGGCCGTGACGAATCGCCCGTATCTAGGGTAAAACGGGTACTTACTATTCTAATCTAACGGTCCATAATCTTTAGACGATCCAACGGTTCATCTTTTATCTTATCTCTCGAATCCAACAGAAACCTAATTTGCGTCTGTAACCTCTCTGTGTCTGTAACTCTCTGCGTCTGAAACCCCATTTTTATTTTATTTTTCCTCTATAGAATTAGAAGGTAATGATCTTCAAACCTTTAATTTTCCATTTATTCTTTATTATTATCAAGTTCTTAACTACTTGTTCTAACCCTAGATCGATGTTGTTTAAATATCACTAATACTCAAAAGGATTTTGATGTTTGCAGATGTTTATTAGTAATTGATGATGTGTCCTGGCTCTTATAAGGTAAAAACCCCTATCTTTTCATTCAATAGCTCTTATAAGTATCAGATCTGTAATTAGCTATTAACTTGTTTTATTTAGGTTTCAATCTTCTCTTTTGTTTTCCTTCATTTTTTTCTTTTTGAGGTGTAGTTTTAAAGGTCATGTTTTCTTCCATTTTCTCATATTTACTGTGTTTATATGGTTGTCACCATGGAGATAAATCTTGTACATGTGCAAAGCTCAATGGAGCAGATTTTCCTTATGTCTTGTCTAGTTTTGTTACAGTAGGGGAAGCAGTTGTTGTTATATGCAATGTTTGAAACTGTGTGCAATGTTTCATGTTTCCTGTATGCAATGTTTCCTGTTTCCTGTATGCAATGTTTCCTGTTTCCTGTATGCAAAGTTCAACACCGATTTTTCGCCTCTGCATACCGCTTATTTCATGTCTCATCTCGATTCCCCGACCATAGTGTCTCAGCCATCGCTGAAGTCCTGGGCCATATTCGAGCATCTAAAACACTGGGATCATCCTGTTCAGACTACAGAGCCACTTCACCAACAAGAACTAATTTTTCCTGATCCTCCGTCAACCCATAAGTTAAGTCCCAATTGTTATAGTACCACAGTCTAGTATAAAGCTAGGCAAGTCCGATATAACACAAACAATTTCTCTACTAATCTGAGTAATCTCTACAATGAGTCATATTACTTTAGAAATGGGAGTTGATGAAGCCACAACTTATTGTATCTAAATGTATTGCTAGGTGTCTCCTAAGGAATGATAAATTCAGACTTGTCTAGCTAGGAGCTTGTCTAATTTGGAATTTATGGAAGACAATGTGGTGTTTGAAAGACGACATCTTCCGTGAAAATAATAAGTGGTCCAATCTTTGTTTTACTCCTTCAACTGATCTGGGCACAACTATAATCATCAATTATAAAAAATAATAAAAGAAACACTGTTGGGATGGAATGCTCCTGATTCTTTATATTGTACAAAAATTTACGTAGATAGAGCAATGTTTGAAACTGTGTTGTTTGTATTCACTCATGTAGTTTGTGAATTCTCTACCATTACTAATCTGTTTCCTGTATGCAGGTTGTGAATTGTGATTATGGCTTCTTCTAGTGCATGTAATGCGAACACAGCAGACACTACATGTGGGTCATTACCGCCTCCATCTTCAACTCAAACTAAAGACATTGCATGGGAATGGGCTGAACGCAGATATCCAACAAATCATAACAAACTAACTTGTTTGTTATGTCTCACAGTGATGACTGGCGGAATCATTAGAGTTAAGGAGCATCTCACTCAAAGGACAGGGAATTTTACATCATGTGGAAAAGCAACCATTGAAATTATAAATAAGATAAAACAAACAAACTCTATAAAGAACACCAAGAGAGCTCATATAGGTATTGTTGATTCGATGTATGAGCGTGTTAACTTAGATGAAAACTCTGATGATGTTACTGATTTAGAAGTAAATGAAGTTGGAAATGATCCCGATATGTGTAGTGGCAGTCAACAAGTTCCTTCGAAGAAAAATTCAAAGGACAAAGTGATACAAGAGGTTCAATTGATGTATACATAAGTACAGACCACAATAAAACACAACAGACCACTCTTGAAAGAGGCAGTGCAGTTAAAGAGAAGTTGAAGATAAATGCATGGAAGAAAATTTCAGCTTGGATGATCGAGAATTCAATAGCTTCTAATTCCGTTCGTTTCCCAAGTTTCAAAGAGATGATATTTGCGATTGGTGACTATGGGAAAGGTATGTTTACTACTTGAATGTATGCATGTACTTGACTGTTTCATTAACTCTATGCCTGTACATAGGACTGTATGCACCAACACTTGGGATGTTTCATTAACTGTATGCTTGTATGCTCCAACACTGTATGCCTGTATGCACCAACACTTGGGATGTCTGTATGCCCGTATATAGGACTGTTTCATTAACTGTATGCCTGTACATAGGACTGTTTCATTAACTATATGCACCAACACTTGGGCTGTCTTTTAGAACTGTCTGCCTGTACATATGACAGAACATGGATTTTCCTCCAACTTCAAATGTTTGTACATATGACAGAACTATATGCAAGTTGTATGCCTGTACATAGGACAGAACTGTATGCAAGCTGTCTGTATTACTGTCTGTATTGAGTTTATGAATGTATGCCTGTACTCTACCATTACTAATGCAAGTTTAAAGACACTAGCACATTAGTTTACAAACATTAGCACATTAGTTTACAGACATATGCCTGTACTGTATTACTGTCTGTATTAAGTTCCAACTGTTTTTAAGTTCCTGACAATCCTTTTATGTTTTTACTCTTTCATGATAGCTATGCCCGCGCCATCTTATCATCAGATTTGTACTAATCTTTTTAAAGAACAACTTGAAAAAATGAAGAAGTTTGTTGATACATTTAGGGTTATTGGAAGAGATTTGGATGTTCTATCATGTCAGATGGTTGGACAGATGGAAAAAAACGTCATCTTATTAACTTTTTGGTGAATTGTCCAAAAGGGACAATATTTTTGAAGTCTGTGGATGCATCTGACAGATCTAATGATGCCGACTTCATACGCGGACTTGTTAATGAAGTAGTTGAAGATGTTGGGGCAGAGAACATTGTTCAATTCATTACTGATAATGGTTCAAACTTTAAAAAGGCAGGGATTGATTTAATGCAAGTACACATGAAACTTTATTGGACTCCTTGTGCCGCTCATTTTGTTCAGTTGATGCTAGAAGAACTTGGTGCCAAGCTTCTACGGATAAATTCTTTTGTCATTTTAGGTAAGAGACTTGTTACATATATTTATGCTCATTTCCAAGTTCTGAGCATGATGAGGGAGATGACACGTGAAAGAGATTTGCATAGGTCTACAAAGACTAGATTTACAACTCAATATTACACACGGAAAATCCTTCACTCACATAAAACTCCTTTGAAAATGATGTTTGTGCATGATAGATGGGTGAAATCTAGGTTTTCAAAGGAAAAAGCGGGAATAAATGTTTCTGAAAATTGTTACCAGTAATACATTTTGGGAAGATATTACATTCTCTTTAAAAGTGCTTGGTCCTTTGGTTAAGGTTGTAAGGTTGGTCGATATAGAGCGGAACCCTACAATTCCTTGTTTCTTTGATGCAATGAGAACAACAAGGAATCAACTCAAGAACACCTTCAGTGAAGATAGAGAGACTTGGGATATAATCAAGGCGGTCTTTAAAAGAAGATGGAAGGGAAAGTTCAATCACCCTCTACATTACGCGGCTTATTATCTGAATCCTTCCATATTCTATAAGATCCCACCCCAAGAGATGGACAGTAACCGAAAGTATGCGATAATCAAGAAGGGACTTTATGATGCAATGGAGAAGCTTATTGATGATAATGAGTAACTTGATCAAGCTAGAACTGAATTGAGACTTTATAGTGATGCAGCTGGGGTTTTGGGAAGTCCAAGTTGTATAAGAGCTAGATATAAAGAAAAACCCCGTAAGTTTTTCATCTTTTGTAAGTTTAAAGTTCGATTACATTAGTACGAGAAATCTTTATATTGACTAACTTTTTTGTTTGGACTTATGATAAATGATTGGTGGATCACATATGGAGGAATCGATCCACACTTACAGAAATTTGCACTCAGGGTCTTGAGTCTAACTTGTAGTTCTTCTCCGTGTGAGCGAAACTGGAGCACATTCCAATATGTAAGTGTTTACTCATTTAGACATTATAGGTTACAATATTCCACCTAGACTGATTCACTTACCTAGTTATCTTGCATATTGCAGTTGCATTCAAAGAAAAGAAATCGTATAACATAATAGAAATTGAATAATAGTGTTTTCATTCAATATAACAAGAAAATGCAGCGTCGTTATAAAGCAATTCAATAATATAATGATGATGAGAAATCTCGTGATCCTATCTTCTTGGATGAGCATGACGAAAGTGATGAATGGTTGGATGCACAAAATCTAGATGACTTGATTGCAGAAGGTGATAATGTCACCTCATTTGATGAGTTTCCAGACACCAGTGGTGATGCAAGTGGGTCAATTTGTAGGAGAAGTGCAATCAATTATCGAAGCAAGTCTATACCCAACAAACTCCGAGTATGATGGATATGATAGTGATCAGTTGATGTGTGATACTGACGAAGGGCTACTTGACTCTAGATGATGACATCTATAATGATTCTCTTGATATTGATTCTAAACAGAATTAGAGTTGTAATATGTTTTTTGTTTAATTTGGATTTTTAGAACTTTGAAAGCGGTGTTTATTTTTGTTTTGGAACTTTGAACTTAAAGTATGGTTGTTGTTTTTAACTGATTATCTATTTTCCTTTCTTAAATTTTCTATTTATGTATTATATTTGCAATAACTCTAACATTTACATGTATATAAAATTTGGATAAAGGATTTAGAAGTTAGTACGAGATTTCGCCGATAATCTCCCCGAGATATCGTTGTTAAGGTGTCAACGTCCCGGCCACGACGAGACCAAGATCCGAGATTGACTACATTGGTTTCAACAACCAAAAAAAGTCTCGGAACTCGCGTTTTTTATACATCTAACTGGGTACATATTATCTTTTGGTAAATATTTTTGATTTGTGTATTTAATTAAATCCAAGTTTACCAAGATAATGTCGGAGCGGCTATACTTGATTATTGAGTATATAAAGTGACACGAGGAATTGTTGTATCCATGAAGGATAATGGAATTTTCGTTTCCCTCCAAAATATTAATCTCATGAATTTGAAATTGTTCCGCCTAGACATTGGAATATTGTATAACATGATATGCACACAGGATGCTCCATTGGTTAGATGATCGGTCGCTGAAGTGACCTCAACCGGTCCTAGTTGGTCTTCATCGCTGGCCCTTGAAGCGACTTGATAAAAATATTACGGTAATTTTTATCATAAAAATGTGTCCATGTATATGTATTACTCCTTCCATTTCTAGAAAAGTATTAGTATCACTTTTTCAATTTAGCATATTTTTAGATTAAATTGAAAAAAGTGATAGTAACACTTTTGTTGAAACGAAAATAATATTATTTAGTAGGCCATGTTAACGGAGTTAGAGATTAGTTAGTATTATATTGAGTACTACATGTGTATGTATATTATTTTTTTCCTTTGTTTGAATTTTTATTCATATTAATTACATGTTATATAAATATTGAATCCCAAATAAAAAATCCATCAAAAATTGTTGACTTCAGAAGCAGTTTAACATGGGAGTTGAGCATTGATGTGTTTGTTTAAATCATTGTTGTGGGTCTCAATGATAATCTATAAAATATAGATTGCATAAGTAGATTCTGAAAATAGTTGGACTCCATGATTAAGTCATGATTTTTAGATTATTACAATTTTCCCATGGTTCAATAAATATTTTGTTATTTTTTTTTTCTCTTTGGTCCGTATTAAAAGTGGAACAACAAACATATTTTCATTTGGATAATTTTAGATCTACCCAATTTTATTCCCACCTAGTAAAGGTGATAAATGTTGTCTAAAAAGGATAAAACTACTAAATTACTCTCACTAGTTAAAATTATATTTATATCTTTATCTTTAATACTTATAATCTATTTCTATTTCCTCAAAACCAACCAAAAATTAAAATCTTTTTCTTTTTCAAATCAATTCTTTTTTGTTGAAAATTTTCAAAAATTTGGAAAAATTTTGGGTTAAAAAACAATCGGCTAATAAGACACTCACATGGGGGATACGATGACACATGTATACCGATTCTGGTTTGATGTTCTTCATTAACGAAGAACATAAGAAGTCGGCGTATATGAGTGCTCATATCAATCGATTTTAAAAAATCACACTCTAGAAACGGTCGATATGGACATTCATATCAACCGATTGTTAAAAAAAAACGATAGTTTCTTTTTATAATTTTTTGCTCTGAATTAGTGGATAAGGTTCCACACGTGTGCCGGTTCTAAGAAAATCAAATTCAAATTTTTTTTTACAAATTTTTTTTTTCCCAGAATCGGTGGATAAAAATGTACCTGTCCACCGATTCTAGAGTGTGATTTCTTAAAATCGATTGATATGAGCACTCTTGTACGCCGGTTCCTTATGTTCTTCGTCAAAAACATCAAACCCGAATCGGTATACGTGTTTCATCGTATCTACCAATTCCATTTTAATGTTCTTAAATAAATCAAAATTTCTTTTTTTTTTATGTTTTAACTATTTATTAATAACAATTAATTTTACAATTAAAACAATTAATTCACAACTAACACGATTAATTGACGTTAATTGAACATAATTGTCATTAATAAAAATAGTTAGAAAATGACTTTTAAATTTTATTTTATAATAATTTAATTTTAACTTTTAGTAGTAGGTTTGAAATAAAATGGATAAACCTAAAATTAATCAGTTTATGGATATTTTATAACCATACAGAAGGTTAGAAGGAAATGGGATCAGTTTCGAAAAGAAAAAAATGTTCCATTATTTTAGTAGGAAAAAGAACAAAAATACGGAAAAGCTCACATGCAGCAGGTGTCCTATATAAGATAAGATGAAGTATAGAAATTCAGATGGAGGAATAGATTAGAGAATCTGAACTCATTGCATATACGGGGACAACTTTAGAGTAGCTAGTGATGAAATGCCAAAACCATTATAAGAATTTAATCATGGAGACGTTGCGTTTTAGAAAACTCTCAAGATAAGTTATCTAAGTTATATCAAACGTCAGCTCGTTGTATCCAATCGATGAAGGTTTCTTTTGATTTCAAATGGAAAGTTGATGAAACCAGAAGCGTCCACGATTATATCATACTACATTCTTACGCCAACCTTCATGATTTTTGCCTACTTAATATCTCTGACTATTTTTACCCACATTCTTTCCCCCACGTGACTAGCACTAGAGCCATTCTGTACCCCATACCAGCTTAACTGAAAGTAAATATTTCATGGCCAAAGTTGCCCATGCTTTTAAGAAAACGTAATTACTTAACATATGTAACCCAAGGGCAGTTTGGGTTTTAAAAACGTCTATTTATACTCTCAAGTAATCTTCATCCTGAAATACTGACAAACTGTAATCTAATTTTTTTTTGAGATAAGGAATATTGTCATGGGCCGTGGTTGTTTACTCTTTGGATTTCTTATAGTTTGGCTATTGCTTAGTCGGATTGGGTTAGCTGAGGAGGACGAGGGGTCATGCTCATCGGAAGCATTCATCAATTACCGAGATGCACTAGGAAAAGCTATCCTATTTTTCGAAGGGCAACGGTCAGGCAAGTTGCCCCCAAACCAGCGAGTTAAGTGGAGAGGTGACTCTGCGCTTTCAGACGGCAAATCAGAAAATTTATACTTCAGTATATTATAACCCTGAGATCGTATGTGTACCATGCATGGGTGAATGTGTTGCGTGCACAGTATGCACTTTCAAGTGCATGCATTTAACAATAAACACATGCACGTTGAAACTATGACGTAGCATTAATATATATATTCTTCGCATTTCTTCAGGACATAGCAGTATTTGGTAACGGATGTAGGAATTTTGTGCACAAAAAAGAAAAAAAATATGCGTGGATCAAAATTGATATTAGAACCTTTTTAGCGAACGATCATTTGTAGCAGCATTTGGACATCAGTATTCCTCTATGTAACTTAGTTATCTTGTAATGGTTTAATTAGCTAGCACAACCTTTGTTAGGAAATAAAAGGAGGACGACACGTGTAAAACGATTAAGGAAAGAAGCAGTGGTTCCAAGAAGAACGGGAAGCATACAATCAAAGCCGTATGAAAGGATCGAATAAAGGACAGATGTAAAAGACTGAATAAATCCCTGCATGATTGACACATAAGATCGGGAAAGTAGTATCACACTGATCGAAACAGATAGCATCAAATGCTTAGTGAACGGGAAAGTAAGAATAATAATGAACATGGAACGGGAAAGTAAGAGTAATAATGAATCTGAAACGGGAAAGTAAGAGTAATAATGAATCTGGAACGGGAAAGTAAAGGCAATAATTACTTTTATTTACTTTAACCACGTGACTGACACCTATGATCGGGACAAAGATGATTTTCAAAGAACGAAGAGTACGTATCAATCATACAAGGTAACGGACCAAAAAAGTGAGAAACATGACCTGTCAACCATACAATCATCCCGATCTAAAGATAATAAGGAGAACGAAAGAAGGTATCAGGACAAGAGGGACCCATTAGATAAATCTATAAATAGAAGAGATCATTCAACATAAAAGGGGTCGGAAAATTGAAGGAAGAAAAGGCTAAGGAAGAATAATCAGAGAAGAAAGAAAAAGATCATTAGGTATGTATTCATTGTGTAAGATACTATTTAAAAGTTTCACTATCATGATTCATCTTCGATACTGAAAATGATTATGAATTAGAGACTGTAATTTGATCAAATGTTTGATTTGTAATTATATGGTTAATTGAAACATTTCTCATTAATTGATTTTAAAGAGGATTCTGTACATCAAATGTTAGTTAAATTCTTTCTATTTACTGTATCTTATCAATTTATTGGTTGTTCATGTCAATGGGAATTTTGGCATAAAAATATTTGGCGCTAGAAACATGGAATGGGTTAAAGGATTTATCCTACCTGTTCATGAAAAAGTGATTTTTCTGTTATATATGTATTTCAAAAGTAAAGAAATTTAGTATAAAGAATTTGATAGTTCTATACAACATTCTGGCTTAATTTAACCTTTGCTAACAAGTGATTTCTTTTGCATAATAACCTTTATGTGATATGCAAAAGGGAAATTGTATGTCATTGAAAAGAAAAAGTTTTAAGTTTGAATGGATCTGTTTAAATGTTTGATTTCCTTTTATATGCATTTTAAAAGATTCATGGTAGATGATACAAATTATTTTACCAAAAGTATAGATAGATTTATAGAAGGTCAGAAAACTAGTGTCTGTCTCTTTCTTTATTAAAAGATCATTAGAATTCAAGAGAAAAAATAAATAATCAAGAAACAAAGAATTCAGAAGAAAAATATGTCTCAAGAAGCAGGCTCTAGAAATCAAGACAGTAACGACAGACAAAGTTACATACAAAGGGAAGAAGAGAGTGAGCCAGAACAACAGAGTGATTTAGGAAATCATACACCTATTCATGAATTAACACCAAATACCATTATTCAAAATCAGTCGTCACATCATGAGAATTCACGAAATGAAGTAAATCATCTTCAAAATATGATGGAAGAAATGAATGAAATAAGAAGAGAAAAAAGGGCCAGTAATAATCGAATCGAATTATTAACCAGAGAAAATCAAGCTTTGAAAAATGCGATTCAACGTGAGGAAAGACTAGCTGCAACAGGGTCACGAAGTCAAGAAGTAATTTCTGGAAGGCGTGCACCCAGACATGAAAAGGAAAATCAAGATCAGAGAATGGTATTACTAGGATCATCATCCCGGGCTAGGAGGCAACGGGAAAATCAAGAAATTCAACGTGCACAATGGCAAAAATGTATTGAAGCTATGGAGCAAATGAAAGAAGAGATAAAAGGGTTAAAAAATAAAGAAGGAGGAAGAATTGAAGAGGTGCTGAAAGAAGCCAAACCAACACCGCTGGCTCGACAGTTGACATGTGTTCCATTGCCAAGAGAATACAGTATCCATGTATTTGAATGTTATGATGGTACGAAGGACCCGACCTCACACTTAAAATATTATAATCGAGTGATGTCACGATGGGACGGACACGAAGCAATAATGTGCCGATGCTCCCATCAAGTTTGAAAGGTTCAGCATTATTATGGTATGACAGATTGCCAGAAAGTTCCATTCAAGGTTATTCACAATTAGTGAGGAAATTTCTCGAGGCATACATGTACAACAAGCCCGTTGATTCGGGAGTGGACAGCCTATATTCCCTTACATCATGGCCAGAAGAGACGATTCGGTCATATACGGCCCGATGGCATACAATTTGTCAAGCAATTGGAGATGTAGATTCAAGTACAGCGATCAATCATTATAAGTGGGGAATCGCTGATCGGAGATGTCAACTTTTTATTGAAATTCATCGTAGCAATCCCAAAACTGAGGGACAGCTCAGGAAAATAATAGAAACATGTGCAAGATTGCAAGATGTGCAAGAACAAGGTCCGAGAAGTAATTGACGAAATCAAAGAAACATAAAAAGGACAAATTCAATCGAAGTATCACCAGAACAAAAAAAGAAATTCCCTCATAAATCTGAACCAAGAGAATCAAAGCGCCCACGGCAAGGGGATAACAAAAATTTTGTTTAGCGATTTCAAGAAAGAGTGTTCACAAAACTCAATATATCATATTCTGAATTATTCAAAATCATAAAAAATAAATCAGATTTTCAGTGGCCACCATCAAAAGGCAATCATCCTGAGTTCACACAACGTTCAAAAGATTATTGTGAGTACCACTGTTATAAAAGGCACACAACAGATAATTGCAGGAATTTTATTATACTGGTACAAATAATGATTGATGCAGGAGAGTTGAAAGAATTTATTCAAAGGCCCGAACCAATAGCAAGATCATACAAAGGCAAGGCAGTGCATATCCCGTATAACGAACACACCATTAATATGATATCATTTTCAGAAGAAAGAGATAGATATGAACGCTGCAATCAATAAAAAGTTATGCAAAAGGATTCGGGACCATGAAATTTTTAAAGTGTCAGGAAGGATAACGGAAGCTTGGGAAGACTGGATGGCATCCCATTTAACTTTCTCGGCACAGGAAGTAAATCAAGAAATTGAGATGCATAATGATCCTTTGGTTCTTACATTTCTAATGTCAGGGTGGAACATTAGAAAAATTCTTTTGGATGGGGGAAGTTCTTTAAATGTGTTGTTTCATGACACATTTTGCAAAATGAGACTAAAAAAAGATCAGTTAATCCCGTCCCGATATGTTATTTATGGGTTCAATGGAATGGCTTCAAGACCCGAAGGAGATATTGATATGGAAGTATCTGCTGGACCAATTAACATCTTGACAAGATTCAGCATAGTGGATGCTCCATCACAGTACAATGCAATAATCGGAAGACGATGGGTACACCAGCTGAAAGGTGTAATTTCAATTTATCATCAATACTTGCGGTTCCCAACACCGCAAGGAGAAATGGAGATCAAGATGATGCAAAGTTTTTATAATAGCAGAAGTAAGAATGAATGAAGAACGGGAACAACAACAGCGGGACAGGAAGAACGACCGCAAAATCAAAGCAAAGGAAGAGGAGATAAATCAATACTTGAAAAGAAACATCAAACAAAAAACAACAAATGACTTAGGAGAAAGCAGTAAGAATCAAGAAAATTCAACAAATCAGCAATTCGAAGGATCCTCATAGCAATTAAAGGGAACTCCAACTTCGATCGGAAATCCTAAACCAATTTTCACTCCTGTAGAAGAAACTAAAATTATAAATATTGGAACTACAGAATTGCCCAAACAAGTGCGAATTGGAACTTGATGAAAGAAGACATGGAGCAAAGTTTAATCAAGCTACTTCGTGATTTTGTAGATATATTTGCATGGAAGATGGAAGACATGCCCGGGATAGATCCAAATATTGTACAACATGAATTACAAATACGTCCCGATGCTATACCTTTTCGACAAAGGATACGAAAGGTTGCACCGGAGTATCACGATCCAGTAGAAGAAAAATTAGCAAAGCTTTTAAATGCAGGATTCATTCGTTAAGTACGATATCCAACGTGGATTTCTAATATGGTGATCGTTCCAAAAAAGAACGGTGGAGTAAGAATCTGTATAGACTTCACCAATTTAAATAAGGCATGTCCGAAAGATAGTTATCCACTTCCCAACATTGATCAGTTGGTAGATGCTGTAGAAGGCCATGAGGCATTATCCTTTATGGATGGTCAGTCGGGATACAACCAGATTGCACTTGCAGAAGCTGATCAAGAACATACGGCATTCTTCACTCCACGGGGGTTGTATTTCTATACCAGGATGCCGTTTGGATTACGAAACGCGGGAGCAACATATCAACGACTGGTTGATGCAATATTCAAACCATGGATCGGACAAATTCTAGAAGTTTATGTGGATGATATGTTGGTAAAAAGTAAATTATCTATCAATCATCTACAAGACCTCACTGAAGTTTTTGGTGCATTACAAAAATACAAGATGAAAGTTAATCCGGAGAAGTGTATTTTTGGTGTTCTCTTCGGGACGTTTTTTGGGTTACTTGGTTTCAAAAAATGGAATTGAAGTTGATCCAGCAAAGATTCAAGCAATAACAGATATGCCATCACCCAACAACATTAAAAGTGTACAGAAATTAAATGGATGTTTGGCTGCTTTAAGCATATTTATTGCCAGATCATCAGAACGGTGCAAACCCTTTTTTGATATACTCAAGAAGAAAAATAAATTTGATTGGAACGATCGATGTGAACAAGCTTTCCAAAACATAAAAATGCATCTGGCTACATTGCCAGCATTACAGAAATCGAACCTGAAGAAATATTAACTTTGTACATAGTGGCAACGGAAGATGCAATCAGCGCAGTGATGGTACGTACTAATGAGAAAATAGAAAAACCAATGTATTACATCAGCAAAACCCTTAATTCAGCAGAAAGAAATTACACTAAAATCGAACAACTCATTTTATCATTGGTCTTTGCCACTCAGAAGTTACGTACTTATTTTCTCACACATTATGTTCGTGTCCCGAGCAAGGCACCGTTACAATCAGTATTAAAGAATACAGGAAAAGTAGGAAGGATGGAAAAATGGAACGCCCAGCTAGAACAATTCAACATCATTTATGAGTTGCAAACCGCACAAAAATCTCAAGTTTTAGCTGACTTCGTTGCGGATTTCCCGATTGAAGAAGAATATGAAATTCAAGGTCCGATAGGTGGAAAAAAAAAGAAATTAACTTATATAAAACTTTTTCACTAAAATTTTCATCACTTTAATAATTCATTTTTTATCTATGTTAAAGGATTACCAGGATGCGAGGAAGAGGACCCACAAGATATTTTGAACTCAACAAATTCTCAAAGGTGGGTCCCGAAATAAGGAAGGAGCAGGAATTGGCATTGTGATTACTGCACCAATGGGAGGACGAACGATACATTCATTCCGTCTTGAGTTTGAAGAACATACAAACAACATAGTAGAATATGAAGTTGTGGTTCATGCTCTAAAACTCATCATCGAGTTAGGAATCAGCAATGTTCGACTCACAAGTGATTCACAATTGGTAATTCGACAAGTCGAATTAAAATATCAAACACTTGATGAAGATTTAGTACAATATAAAAACCTTGTTCAAACCTTAGCAAATCAAATCCCAAACATTATTTTTCGGCATCTGTCCCGAGATAAAAATCGACATGCTGATGCACTGGCATCATTTCCTCCATGGTAAACGATCCCAATATCACAACAATAAAAGTCTGAAGAATATATGAACCATCTATACAGATAAAAGCACTTAATAACATAGAAGGAGATGTGATAGAAATTAATGATCCCGCAATACAAAATGCCGCATCTCTGCCTCAACAAGTAGATGATCAACCAAATGAACCAGATTGGAGGATTTCGATTCATCAATATCTACAAGATAAAATATTGCCTTCAAATTCTAAAGAAGCGAGAAAAATTCAACTCAATTCAGATAATTACCAGCTTCGGGATGATATTCTGTATCGTAAATCATTCCTCGGGTCATTATTTTGATGCTTATCACAAAAGGAAGGATTACGAATACTCAAAGAAATACATTATGGAGATGCAGGAAACCACAGTGGAAGACGTTCACTCGCATTAAAAGCTAAAATCCAAGGTTATTATTGGATATCCATGCTTAAGGACTCAGAAAACATGGTACGAAGGTGTGAAGAATGTCAACGATTCGCAAAAAAAATCAAAGCACCTGCCACAGAGCTTAATTCTATACTCAGTCCATGGCCATTTGCGAAATGGGGGGTAGATATTGTTGGTCCGTTAGTTGAAGGGACCAAAAAGAGAAAATATTTAATTGTGGCCACCGATTATTTTACCAAGTGGGTAGAAGCTAAAACATTAGCTCGAATCAGAGACATCGATGTGTTCACATTTTTATTTGAAAATATCATCTGCAGATTTGGGATTCCAGCAGCCATAGTTTCTGATAATGGACAGCAATTTCAAGGAAAGAACATTGATATGCTATTTGAAGCATATAACATTCAGAAACACAAATCCACACCATTTTATCCCCAAAGTAATGGACAAGCTGAATCCACAAATAAAACAATTGCAACAAATTTGAAGAAAACATTGGATGGACATTACAAAAAATGGTGTGAACAATTGCATAACACATTATGGGCATATCGTACCACAAGAAAAGAATATACTGGAGAGTCACCATTCCTTCTTACCTACGGGACAGAAGCAGTTATACCAACAGAAGTCATTCTACCTACAACAAGAACAAAAGCATGGGAGATAAATCTAAATTAAGATTTAATGTTACAAAAATTGGATGATTTAGAAGAAAAAAGAGAGGTGGCACTCCAGAAAATGGAAAATTATCAAAGAAGATTGGCACGCGATTACCACAAAAAGGTCAAGTCACGAAACTTTGTCCAAGGACAATATGTTTTACGACAAATCACGGAATACCATCGGGATAAAAGTGCAGGGAAGTTCGCACCAACCTGGGATGGTCCGTACATAATACAAGCATCAGCGGGACAAGGATCATACTATCTTCAGAATATGCAAGGAGAAATCTTACAACATCCATGGAACGCACAATACTTAACACTTTATCATCCATGATTAACAGCACAGCTATGATGGCTAATACAGGTATAAAAAATTTTATTCAATACTTTATCTAATGATAATATTCTTTTATGAAGTTATACTTAAAATAAGAGTCGATTCCAGGAACACATTATTCTGGAAAACACTACGATTGGCGACATAATCAAAATTCAATTACTCCAGGAACACCTCATTCTGGAAACGCTACGATTGGCGACATAATCAAAATTCAATTACAGGAACACCTTATTCTGGAAAACGCTTCGATTGGCGACACAATTATGATTCAATTACTCCAGGAACATCACATTCTGGAAAGCGCTTACGATTAGCGATACAATCGTAATATAAACAAAAAGGTAAATGTCCTTATAGAATTTTAATAATTATGAGATTCTAATAAAGAAGGAATTCCTAATTTATGGTTATCATTTTTTGAGTACGTTCGGGACCAACCCTGTATCTTACCTCTGGCCCGGGTTTGTTTCGTATGTGTGGGATCTCGAATTACATGTTTTGAGGTATATATACTTCGATCCATTGTACTCATGAAACAATATGATTAACCTAAAGATTTCGTAAATGTCATCTCTTATGCAGGAACAAATATTAAAAGCATATCCAAGCACAATACAAGAAAATCACAAAATGAAGTTTCCAACTAAAGTATGTCAAAACTCAAGATACAAAAGGATCGGGATATACGAAAAGAATATCAAAAGATGAAGCTATGAGCATTAGAGAAAAGAACAAGTACAACTATGCTTCGGAATTGGTGCGTCGGTACGGTTGAGAAGGAACTTCCGGGACAGTAGCGCGACCATTCAATACAGAAGGATCGGCTTGAGCACGATCCAAGGCAGCATTAAATGACATTGCAATTTTTGCCCTGGCATCTTGTTTCACCCAACTTGTATAAGCACGCCCGTAATCAATTTCTGAATGAAGATCTTTAATTTCTTGGTGATATTTTTCTACTTGTTTACCCAAGCTGGATCTTTGATCTTTTTCAGCATTTAATTCCTTTAATAGCTCCTCAGATTTTGATAGTACTTTTATAATTTCCTGTTCACGAGCTTCGAGTTTAGAAGTTTCAGCATTCAAACGAGATTGCAAATCCCGAAGTTTTATTACACTCTGAGCAACGTTCTTTTCCGAAGTCTTCAACTCTTCAGTAATATTTGTTATTGTGTTATTCGCAATATAGAGTTCAGCTTCTGCTATTGTTACTCGTGCATTAGCTTCGTTGACCTTCTTTTCTAGCCCTGAAAACCAGAATAAATATCAGATAAACCATATAATACCCTCAACAAAACAAGCATATAACTCAAGCATATACCTCTAGCTATAGACTTAAACTCTGCTTCTTTAAGGGTTAAAGTTTTCAGAGCTTCCTGATATTTCGATTCAGCTCTATTACGTATCCAAGTAGTCAACTCAATACTATCGGACAACTGTGCTAATTTCCCTTTAACCAATTCCATTTCCATATTTACTTCTCTTGCATGATTGTTCAACTGAATCATCCTACGCTCGAACCTAAATAGGGGTTCCAAGTCTCCCACTGATCCCATAAATGAATTCCAAAATTTCAAAAAAATAAAATAAGAAAAAAAAAAAATGGTACGAACCTATAGAGGTACGAACCCAAAATAGGTACGAACTAAGGGGCAAGGAACGAACCTTGATTCTGACTTTGAAGCCTTTGATTTTGATCCTCAAAATTTTGAAGTTGTTGCTGTTGCTGTTGTTGTTGTTCTTGTTGTTGCTGTTGTTGTTGTTGAAGTTGTTGTTGAAGATAATTATTTTGCTGCTTGAGATTTTTATTTTCTTGCTATAAATCATCATTTCCGCGCTTCACCCTTGCTGCTTCGTTCTTGAACATCAGCTCCATCATTGTGGCCCAAGCTTTATAAAACTTATACGCAGCGAATAGGCAATCGGTACCATATTTAAGCTGAGAAAGAGCTTGCTGCGGGAAAGAATATGATGGACCCTCTGCAATAGTCAGAACTTCATTTAAAGAAGAAGGAAGATTAGGTGGGAACGATTGGTCGTAACATTCGCTTTCGAACCAAGCGTCCCGAGCATCATCCAGTGGAACAGCACCAAATGAACTCCGCATCCTAGACATCGAAGAACTATCAGATTACAATGAATCGTGACATGCGGAAGTATTCAGAAATCCTTTAAGAAACCACTGGAAAGCTTCGTCCTCATCACCAACAAGGTTGATTCCTTCGTTCATTCTCATATTTAGATCCATTTCAGAGAAGGACCTTTGAGCAGAAGGTTCAGCGTCGGGCATGTCAACATCGGCTCTATCAGCATTAGTGAAAGAATGAAACAATGTCCCGATGGGTGCATTTGATTCATGAATGACTCCAGAAGCATTTTCATCCACAGGGAGGTTCGGGACATTAGGGACATTTGTAACTGAAGTACTAGAAGCTATGTTTTCAACATTCGCTTCTTCAGAAACTTCATTTCTCTTTTCTTCTATAATAACATCAACAACAACATTTTCTTTTTCAATATTCTCTTCAACGGTAACAGCTTCATTCACTTCTTCAATATTTTCCTCTTCAACAACAATATCATCTACCTCTTCTTGAGGTAATCCAGTAAAAAACTGTCATTGTACCACTATTTGAAGCGATTGGCTCTATGTCGAAGGTATAAGGAAGGGGAGAAAAGGAATCATAGAAGCCGGTAGGAGCAGCAGTAGTAGGAACAACTTCAGAAATAGATTGAGCTATTGAAGGCTGGTCCGAAGAAATAATTGGCTCCCCCACGCTAACAAGAACATCATCAATGATGACGCCCTGTCCCGAAACTTCTGCTTGGCCGAACCTTCAACGTCCTGTCCCACAGCTACGATAAGAGTGGAACTATTATTCCCTTCAACAAAGTAATCTCTAATCTCCCCTTCTTCTACTTCAGAAGGGTACAACGGTCTTCTTGGTTTCTTTTTCTTCTTCTCAGGGAAAACCAATTTTCGTTTCCCCTTACCTTCAATAACTTCTTCCTCAACTCTTTGCCTACCTTCAACGATCTGAATACCAAGGCTTGGGCGAGGAGGAGGAACTTCGGTTTGAAGTTCGGAATCGGGTTCAACCTGAAGCACAAACATTTGTCCCGTAAGAAAAAATTCAATGGTAGTTCGGGACAATATTAAAAGAAAAAGAAGAGTACGAACCTTATAATCAAACTTGAAGTCATCAAAATTTAACCGCAAAGGACAATAGCTTGGGAAACGTCTACGAATCCTTTGAATTTCATCTTTGGAGATGTTACCAAAAATCCAAGGACCTTCAATTATAATTGGAGTGCGATACCACTTATAGTCATAATCTTGAAAAATTCTTTCTTTTGTGGGAAAATCAATTTTGGTATGTTGAATAAACTTGATTTTTGGATCGTCAACCTCATGTAATAAGGGAAATCCCGAAAGACACTTGCGAACAGGGCTAACGCTCCACTTCACAAAATTCCTGTTACTGACACTATCTCCGTATGTAGTATGAAAATTTTCAACGGTATAATTGTCACGTTCTACAAAATCTGGAACGTAGCAAGTAAGATTACTTCGCCCTTCACTTTGGAGGCTACACTCATCAAGGATACGCCACCAATTTCCATTATATTGAGTAATGGATCGAGCTTGTCCATGAGGAGAATCACCACGAGATGCAAGAATTTCGAATTGGAAAGGATTTTCTTCTTCATATAATGGGAGACGAAGTCCGGCCTCTAAAGCACCAACTGAAATTAATAAACTATGGGGAGAATAGTTAAAGCTTTGAATTGCTCCTAAAGTTAGTACGTCATTATTTTTGTCATCGATTGAGACTTTAAATCCCTCAAGATCATGTCTTCTCTTAAAATCTTCAATATTCATCGACACGGCATATCTAGAAGAAGGAGATGGGTTACGAACAGACCGAGACACAGCATATCTAGAAGAAGGAATTCTTGAAGATCTTACAGTTTCTTGGTGATCACCAGTAGCATTGGGATTTCTGGAAGACATAATGTTTTTATCTGAAAAGAAAATTTCAAAGGATCAATGTATGAAGGAATCATCATAGATCATAAAGAAACAATCATAAGAATCAAAAACAATTATCAGTTCAATCATATCTATTAAAAGCTAATCATGGTTAAATATTGAAGTAAGATACTGGAGGCTAAAATCCTCAACATACATGGAGAAAGAAGATAAACAATTACTTGATCAAAGGTAGAATAAATGTGATTGATGCTAAAAGCTCCTGAACAGTTGGGAGAACGAAAGTATTTGAAAATTCAAGGAAAATAAAGAGCAGCAACTTTAAGAGGTAAAGACAGAAGTGGAAAATAATGCATCGTATTTAAAGAAATGAATAGAAACCGTCACAATTTGAAAAGGAGTTAATCAAGGCAAAGATTTGATTTCCTCGAAAAAAGGTAACTGACACAAACGTGATAATAGAAGTTACTGCCTGCGAAAAGTTCGCATAACGTGTGAAAAGAAGTAATGGTAAAGCGGAAGGTAATAATTGTTCTTCTACTTTTTTCAAAACCTTGGATCGACCGTTAAAAGTTTTTGAAAAAAGAAGAAGAAGGGGGCAAGTTGTTAGGAAATAAAAGGAGGACGACACGTGTAAAACGATTAAGAAAAGAAGCAGTGGTTCCAAGAAGAACGGGAAGCACATAATCAAAGCCATATGAAAGGATCGAATAAATCCGTGCATGATTGACACATAAGATCGGGAAAGTAGTATCACACTGATCGAAACAGATAGCATTAAATGCTTAGTGAACGGGAAAGTAAGAGTAATAATGAACATGGAACGGGAAAGTAAGAGTAATAATGAATCTGGAACGGGAAAGTAAAGGCAATAATTACTTTTATTTACTTTAACCACGTGACTGACACCTATGAACGGGACAAAGATGATTTTCAAAGAACGAAGAGTACGTGTCAATCATACAAGGTAACGGACCAAAAAAAGTGAAAAGCATGACCTGTCAACCATACAATTATCCCGATCTAAAGATAATAAGGAGAACGAAAGAAGGTATCGGGACAAGAGGGACCCATTAGATAAATCTATAAATAGAAGAGATCATTCAACAGAAAGGGGGTCGGAAAATTGAAGGAAGAAAAGGCTAAGGAAGAATAATCAGAGAAGAAAGAAAAAGATCATTAAGTATGTATTCATTGTGTAAGATACTATTTAAAAGTTTCACTATCATGATTCATCTTCGATACTGAAAATGATTATGAATTAGAGACTGTAATTTGATCAAATGTGTTATTTATAATTAAATGGCTAAATTAAAACCTTTCTCATTAATTAATTTTAAAGAGGATTTTGTACATCAAATGTTAGTTAAATTCTTTCTGTTTACTGTATCTTATCAATTTATTGGTTGTTCATGTCAATGGGAATTTTGGCATAAACAACCTTGATGCCCTTTTAATCTACTTTGCCTTTAAAACAAATTTTGGCAGGTGAATTTAATCGGTGGATACTATGATGCTGGGGACAACGTGAAGTTCGTGTGGCCAATGGCCTTTAGTGTGAGCTTTCTGAGTTGGGATGCAGTTGAGTACAATTGGGATGCAGTTGAGTACAATTTAGGAACCTCAGATCAGCCATCCGATGGGGAACCGACTTCATACTGAAAGCTCACACCTCGCGCACAACATTCTATACCCAGGTAAACCACAATCTAGAAAATCAGTTGAAACAACCAAGCACCACAGTTTTTCTGCACCCTCACTAAAGCTGCTATCTCCTTCACTGGCTTCCCGCATGAATTGTTGCATCTAATATGAACTAGTATTAACCCTAAAACTTATTTTCTACCATTAATTTATCCCGTTTGCTAATTCCTATTTTAACCTCTAGGTGGGGGATGCCAATGCTGATCATCAATGTTGGGAGCGTCCCGAAGACATGGACACGCCTCGAACTCTCAAAAAGATTACTCCAAGTTCACCTGGAACATAGGTAGCCGCTGATGCTGCTGCTACTCTTGCTGCTGCATCCATTGTCTTTAAAAGTGCTCGGACTAAATATTCTTCAAAACTCTTAAGCCATTTAAAATTGGTAATGGGTGGCCCATTTCAGTTAATTGACTAATGGAAACACAATTCTCTGGCAAAAAAAAAAAACTTATTATTCTTTATTAATGAGCTTTTTGAATTCGCAAATGCTAATAGAGGATCCTATGGTGGTTCTTGCCCTTTTTATTGCTCCTATTCAGGATATCAGGTAACTATGACCTCGTTGAATACCGCCTAAGGTTATTACAGTCCCTTATTACATATATACTTTCTCCCGTTATTGTTAATACTATGTTTTATGTTTTTATTATCCCTTTTGTCGAACTTTTGCCAACTCAAATAAATAATTACTCCTTCCGTCCAAAAATAGATAATCTTTTTATTTTTAAATTTTGTCTATTAATAGATGATCTATATTATTAAACAAGGTCATACTTTTAAAACTATCATTTTAGTTGATTATTTTTAGTATAAGAAATATGTATAATTTAATAGTCATGTTTGTATTCGTTAAGTAGATGGTTTAGAGTGTTTTTTAACGATATAAAGTTTACGAATATACGTGGTATATTTTGAGAGATAAATTATTTTTAAATTTTACTAATTATTATCTATAAAGATATAATTATAAAAAATACTTAAAAATAATGTTATCTTTTTTATCTTAAGAATTGTATACACTTAAACTAGATCACCTATTATTGGATGAAGGGAGTATTATCCGGTACGATATAGCTAATCATATTTTTTTACATAAGCAGGATAAGCTTTTGTGGGTAGCTGCTTGGTTGTACAAAGCAAGTGGAGACCGTAAGTACTTGAGTTGGGACAGCAAACTTGCTGGTGCTCAAGTCTTACTAGCCAAGGTATAACAACTATAAACATTAAGGATGTTTTTACAATGGTACGTAGAGAATAGAGATGTATAATTAGTATGGAAATTTTGAAGTAAGAAACTAATTAATTCGTTAATTCTCTGGTATCTAATCAGGAAAATCTAAAAGGGAAAACGAATCTAGCTAAATTCAAGAACGATGCAGACTTGTTTGTTTGCAAGTTGATGCCTGGAAGTAGCTCAGTACAAATTCGAACAACGCCAGGTACATGCAGCTAGTTGATGAAGTTGCATTTCACAATCCACTAGTAAAATTAGAGTTTAACTTGTTAACAACGGCATTAGGTGGTTTGACATGCCGTTGTAAGAAGTTTACTATTTTTCTTAAGAGAACCATAAGATATACTAGTAGTTACTTGCACGTTTTGTTGTAGGAGGGCTTTTGTACACAAGAGATAGTAGTAACCTACAATATGTTACAACTGCTTCCATGTTTTTGTTTGCTTACTCAAAAACTCTAAAAGAAGCAAGAATTGATGGAGTCCAATGTGGGTCGATCAAGTTCTCAACCTCCAAAATCAGATCATTTGCAAAATCACAGTTAAATACATAATAGTCCTTAAACAATATAAGGGATTGCGATATTTTATAATACTTGGGTAGTTCGTTGCAGGCCTAAGATCTAATAGGCACACGATAAAAGGAAAGAAAATAACTACACCATAAAAAGGAACTTTTGAGTAGATTCGAAACATTTAACTCTTGCCTACAAATACAATTACAAAACACAAATGAAAAGAATGATAATCTGTTCTCTGCAAGTAGATTACATACTTGGAAACAACCCAAAAAAAATGTCATATATGGTGGGTTTTGGAAGCAACTACCCATTAAGACAGCACCATAGAGGTGCATCCATTGTCCCCATCCATGCTCATCCTGCCAAGATTGGTTGCAACGAGGGTATGTCAGATTGGTACTCAACCAATAATCCAAACCCAAGCAATCACATTGGAGCAATTGTTGGAGGACCGGATTCCAACGATCAATTCCAAGATATGAGATCTGACTACTCTCACTTAGAGCCTACAACTTATATGAATGCGGCAATGGTTGGTTCAGTTGCTCCTCTACTATCATCTGGAAATTACCAAGATTATGGATCTTGCTTCCAACTTTTGGAAACTAATAACACAACTGATATTTCAATTGCCCATGATGATGATGATGTCTAATCAACATTTAGATGAAGTACTACTGTGCTTCTCGTCTAATACTACAACAACTGGTATCTAGTATTTTATTAATATCCTCAATTACACGTTAATTATAACATACAGGTATTCATAGCCAGGGCCAGTTCATTATAGTACGTGCCCGTTTAGGTCTTTACTATAATTTGTAATCTCTTTGCTAGCTAACCCAACAAGGCTATAGTAAAACTTTGGTGCAAAAAAGGGTTACATGGCTATAGGTAAAGGTTTGGTGCAAAAAAAGGGTTCTATATAAGCAAAAGGGAGTATTATTTATTGGATTTTATATGGGTGTAATTCTTTTTCTCATCTTCGTTTTATTTTACTTTTATCACTGTGACTTCATCAATGGTTTAAATCAAATAAATCCTAACTTATTAGAGATATAATTAAATAATTATAATTAATTAAATAATTATAATTAATTAATTAATTAATTTTGTTTTTTCCTGACAAAACTCGATTTCAACCAAGATCAAATATAAAAATATAAATCAAAGTTAGGCGTCTAAATTGAAATAAGATCATACATACAATTAGGATTATATATGGTACGATTTGGTATGCTTTGGACAAAACCAAAACCGAAATAATTTTAAGTTTCTGAAACCACACCGAACTTTTTAATAAATTATTTGGTGCACAGCCAAATCTAAACAGTTTGATATAAAACCGTTAATAACAAAAAAGTAATTAGTTTCTTGTCGATTTTAAATATCTAACAGTTTATTTTTTTTAAGAATAAACTTGTCATATTAATAATCTAATAAGTTCATAAACCTGTTTGAACCTTTACATAAATTAATGAGAGGATATATTTATTTTTACTTAAAATAACGCAAGAGTTTCGAGAAAAAGTTGATAACGTAACTTTCAGTAGTGAAGAGATTTAAGTTTAAGGGATTTTTTTTCTTTTATGCCTCATAGATTTGAAGACATGTAATCATCCCCGTAAAACTCTAAGTTGTATGAGCTCCCACATTAAATAGTGATGAAACCTCCGCTTCTCATTCACCGAGAGAGGGGCTCTAGGCATTGGTGATTCTAGGAAGGACACTTGGCATACCATGATTGGACGACGTGGTAAAGGGTGATGAAAACCCTCTTTGTAAGTGGATCCTCGAATTAAATATACTTACACCACCTTTACACCAAATACTTAGATGTACCGGGTTACCGTAACTTGCAGTGGGTAAATTCTACTTCTGATCGACGGTTGACACTTTATTTGGAACTATCCAACGGATTATACCCTCTTCCCCTTTCAAATCCTCACCCCTAACCCTAATAATCCTAAAAATATTTAACCCTAACTCTTATTTCAGATCCTCTTTCCTTTTCCATTTTCGTCGTTAATCAAATCCTTTCTCTCTCCCCTCTTCCATTGAACTGCTAATCAATATTTCTCAGGTTGCTAATTATTTCATGTCTTCAATTATTGTTTCTGTTTATGATTGGTATCTTCCATCATCAATCTCTGTTCTCGTCGTTCTTATTGTTTTAAACCAAAACCAGATCTTTTTCTATTTTATAGACTTCGGTTTAGATTTCTTGGATGGTTGGGTTAGGCTTGTCGACTGGTGGTGGAGACGAGGTGTAATACCCGCATACAAATTTGAGATTAATTATGGATAACAATCCCTTAATATTACCGATTGACGGGATACAAGTTATCCTATAGGACAAGGGTCCTTGGGCAGCAATCCTTAAATATTCCTGATTGACAGGATATGAGTTATCCTATCGGACGAGGATCCTTGGGCAACAATCCCTAAATATTCCTGGTTGATGGGATACGAGTTATCCTATGGGACGAGGGTCCTTGGGTAGTGATCCCTAAATATTCCTGGTTGACGGGATACGAGTTATCCTATGGGACGAGGGTCCTTGGGCAGCAATCCCTAAATTTTCCTGGTTGACGGGATACGAATTATCCTAAGGGACGAGGGTCCTTGGGAAGCAATCCCTAACTATTCCTGGTTGACGGGATACGAGTTATCATATGAGACGAGGGTCTTTAGGCATCAATCCCTAAATATTCCTGGTTGACGGGATACGTGTTATCTTATAGGACGAGGTTCCTTAAGAACCAATCCCCTAAATATTCCCGGTTGAAGGGGTACGAGTTATCTTGGGGTGGTTATTTTCCCTAAACCGCGTGGGGCTCATTATGGGTTGATGGTTGCCTTCTATATGATTGTTGAACCCATGTGGGGCTCTCTTGGGTGAAAATATTTTATTTGTTTATTTAAATAGGCTCCCAGAATACGAGCGGTATATCCCAATGTGTTAGCAGACTTATAAGGTCAAGTATTATTCTAATAATTAAAATGAATATTTCAGTTAAGGGTAACTTTAATAGCTTTGTAAGATTTTAAAGTATGGAACAAATATCATGAGATTTTCCAAGGTTACCTCTAAATTTCAGGGAAAAATTTCTTAAAGGGGGTAAGGTTGTAATACCCGCATTCAAATTTGAGATTAGTTATATCTTTTTTTATCCTGCAAATATTTTTATAATTCTTTTAACAAGGTAATTGTGTAAATTCGTTTAATTATATTTACTTTCTGATACTTTGTAGAATCCTCAAATTTGCATATTTATGCCAAATTTATTAAACTAAAATAACTTGGATGTACATAGAAGAATATCAATCCATTTAGTCACATTGTGGATGAGAGCAATCCAGAACTTTGAACTTTAATTTGGTTTTACTTTGAGTCATATAATATAGTGCTTTGTAACGAGCCCATAGCCTTTTGAATCACCTGAATCCGAGGTTTAAAGCTCAAGATATGGTCAAAATGGTGAAACATGTAAATAATATGCCCAAAAATCCATTTTTAGGCCTATTACGGGTACACTTGGTCTATGATGGATTTCCACTAAAACAAAACCCTATTTTTATGATGGGTTAGTGAGGAGACAATGGGCGAGGCACTAGAAGAAAGAAAGAAAATGTAGAAGAAAAGAAAAAGAGAAAAGGGGGAGAACTGAGAAAAAATTTAAAAATTAGGGAGAATGAGAAGGAGATGGAGCTAGGGTTTTAGAGAGGAATAATCCTAAGTATAATCAAGTGGATTTTATATCTATTAAAGCTAGAATTTTAAATCTCTTTCTCTTTGTGTGATTTTCTTATACTTGATTGCAATTTTCGTATGATTTTGTATAGTTAAATTTCGGTAATTTATTTATATAATTCTATGTTACTGACCGATGATCAGCTTTCTC
This sequence comes from Papaver californicum, assembly GCA_023531435.1. NCBI lineage: Eukaryota > Viridiplantae > Streptophyta > Magnoliopsida > Ranunculales > Papaveraceae > Papaver > Papaver californicum. The sequence goes on along the minus strand of JAJJMC010008370.1, from coordinate 3,442,279 downwards.
TTGTAACTCAATAATATTCTTAGGTGTCTCTGGTTAAAGTTTGAAAATAATCCACCACATATTCACCGTTAAATGTATCTTTTAACTTGGGTGATGTTTTCTGAAATTTTTGGAAAGTTTCGCTATGTCATTATCTTGAGCCTTTTAGGAAGTCTTGATGATATTAGAATGATTTGTGAACTTAATAAATGTTTTATATTTGTGTCTTATCTTTCATTGTACTTTGGATTTGGTTAGTTTCAGATTATTGTGAATTAACTATGAATATTTTGGCAACATGATATAATCTGCCTAACTATTAGAACGATCTTGTAAAATCAGTATGCTTTGTTTGAGCCAATTTTTTGATGTGAATGTTGGATATGTTATATATATTTGTATTGGATATACTCATACAAAATTGAAGATGATCAGACCATTATAATGTCCATAAACTTTGAGTTAAGAAGGACCTTTTTGCAGATTTAATAAAACGTAATACAACTACTATGACATATATTTAAGAAGCTATAATTGTTCCTTTTCTCCAAATTTTGGATATGTTATAAATTTTTGATCTAATTTTAAGGAGTAAAAATTTCATAACAATAAGATCATGATAAGTACTCCAAATCGTGGTGAGTGTACAATTGTGTGTATAGAAAATTTGTCTTATATAAGTATATTAAATGTTCAATTATTCGATATCTAGACGTTACTTTCCTTTGAAAGTTATGTAAAATGTATACATTTTGATTATGATTATGTGGTGAAAATATTTTTGTGACCCGATTAGTATTGATAGGTTAATTTGACAGGAAAAGAAGTTGATGTACTTTTTTGTGTATAATCTTGTTAAAGTTATCGCTAAATTTTTTTGGAATTGATGTTGGATTTCAAAGGTTGGGTTTGAATTCTACTAATGATGGGTTTTATTTTGCTATTTATCCTTCCAATTGTATTGCACAATGGGATCCATGCGATCAAGGGTTTTCTATAGGTCTTGTTTTATAAAAAGCATATTTTCTTTCTTACAAAGTGAATCGTGAATCCATTATTTTATTATGTTGATGAATTACGGTCGTGAATCCAAACCCAAAATTTGGGGTGTTACAAATTGGTATCAGAGCACGGTTTCGATTCACTTGGACTGTGCATGTAGACTTACCAGACTTTGAAAATTTGGTTAGAAAAAAAATCCATATTTTTTTCATTCGTTATTTACCAGAAGGGGATTCCTTTTTTAGGAGAAAGCTCTAGAAAACTTTTTGGGGAAACTAGAGGTGTGGAGAATGGAAAATCGTTGGATTTGTTACAACTAATAATGTTGATTGTGTGAAAGATAAAGAAATTTTCCCTTCATTTCTAGTTTTACTTAGTCCTTTCCTTATTGAGTTAGGTGTTGTTTTATGTTAATTGATCTAGGATTATTGAAGTTCTTTTGATTTAGAACATTGGGTAGTTAGTAAACGTCTTCAGTTGCATGTTTTGAAGGTTTGGTTTAAGATTTTGGAGATCATGATCTTTAACGAAAATTAGGGTTTTTGATATAACTCATCAATATTTTTTTTTGTAAATTGTTTAATTAGGTAGGTACTTTCTTATCATCATGAATTGTCATAACATTGATTTGATTATAGTAATTATTCTCATGAACAATCCTTGCTTGAAAATCTTGTATACACCTTTATAAATCCTAAAATGCAGTGTTCTGTTATCCACATATCTTAAATTCCATACATTGGAATATTATGAACTTTTAGTATGTTGTTCTTAACTATGTCATGAAAATACACTAAAAATTTGATGATGATCGGACACGGTTAAGTTCCAAAAATAATAGACTTATTATGACTGCGTTCGACATGATTAAAATGCTGAATAGTCCACTTTACACTGTGTATATCATTGATCGCGTACTGGATGAACCTGGAATTCTCATATGTTGTTTATTTATATGTTATTAACTTTATGTGAAAATTTCATAAGGATAGGAGCAACGTACGCACCTCAAAGTATACAATTATCTTAGCTAAATTTTGTAGGTTGAATGTGCGAGGAGTTAAGTTCCGATGAGTATATCTCTAAATTGAACAATCAAAATTTGATGAATTTTGAATATGTTGTGCTACCATGAGAAATTTATATAATGTAAAATTTTCAAGAGGACCAGGTATCATTTGCTACTGCAAATATTGGTGAACTAAAGATGCAATCTGCAAAACAAAATACCTATACAGCGACATGCAACTTGTGTTACCTTTTTATGTGTTTATCGAATTGATGTGAAATATTTATATACTATTAAATATTATATTAGTAAAGTATCAAATGAATTTCAGGAGATTTTGATCATGTTTGGTTACCTAAACCATGTTCTCTGTAAACCTTATTATTGAGCCTTTTTTTAAAAAACTTTTACTAGTTATCTCATGATAATGATATATTGTGTATGTGTATGATCATTAGGATGCGGTCCACGGGAAGTGATCCCTAAAGGTATTTTTTATCATGATTACTCCGCTGCGCTCTATGGACATCAATCCTTTAATATTCCTGATTGATGGGATACGAGTTATCCTATAAGACGAGGGTCCTTGGGCAGCAATCCCTAAATATTCCTGATTGACAGGATACGAGTTATCCTATGGGACGAGGATCCTTGGGAAGCAATCCCTAAATATTCCTGGTTGACGGGATACGAGTTATCCTATGGGACGAGGGTCCTTGGGAAGCAATCCATATATATTCCTGGTTGACGGGATACGAGTTATCCTATGGGACGAGGGTCCTTGGGAATCAATCCCTAAATATTCCTGGTTGATAGGATACGATTTATCTTATGGGATGAGGTTCCTTGGAAACCAATCCCCTAAAAATTCTCGGTTGACAGGGTGTTATCCTTGGGGTGATTGTTTTCCCTAAACCATGTGAGGCTCATTAAAGGTTGATGGTTGCCTCCTATATGATTGTTGAACCCATGTTGGGCTCTCTTGGATGAGCTGATTTTATTAGTTTATTTAAATAGGCTACCAGAGTGCGAGCGGTATTTCCGAGTGTGTTAGCAGACTTATACGGTCAAGTATTATTCTAATAATTTAAATAAACATTTCAGGTAATGGTAACTTTAACAGTTTTATAAGATTTGAAGTCTGAAATACAGAAAAAATATCTTGAGATTTTCCAAGGTTACATCTAAATTTCAGGACGAAATTCCTTAAATGGGGTGGGGGGGGGGGAAGGTTTCAATACCCGTATCCAAATTTGAGGTTAATTATATCTTTTTTTATCCTATGGATATTTTCATAATTCTTTTAACGAGGCAATTATGTAAATTCGTTTAATTAGAGTTACATTTTAATACTCTGTAGAATCCTCAAATTTGCATATTTATGCCAAATTCATTAAACTAAAATAACTTGAATGTACATAGAAGAATATCAATTCATTTAGTCTCATTATGGATGAGAGGAATCCAGAACTTTGAAGTTTAATTTGGTTTTACTCTGATTCAGATGATAGAGGGCTTTTTAACGAGAGCATAGCCTTTTGAATCACCTAAATCCGAAATTTAAAGCTCGAGATATGGTCAAAATGTTGAAACATGTCAATATTAGTCCCAAAAATCCATTTTTAGGCCCATTACAGTTACACTTGGTCTATGATGAATTTTCACTCCAAAAAAACCCTATCTTTATGAGGGTGAATGGCGAGACAAGGGGGGAGGCACTAGAAGGAGGAAAGAAAAGATAGAAGGAAAGAAAAAGAGAAAAGGGGGAGAAATGGGAAAAACCCAAAAATTAGGGAGAATAAGAAGGAGATGGAGCTAGGGTTTTAGAGAGCAAGAAGCCTAAGGAGAAACAAGTGGAGTTCATAGCTATTAAAGGTAGAGTGCTAAATCCCTTTCTCTTTGGGTGATTTTTGTTATACTTGATTGCAACTTTCGTATGATTTTGTATAGTTAAATTTTCGGTAGTTTGTTCATATAATTTTTTGTTATTGATCGATGATCATCTTTCTTTTGTAACTAAATAACATGCTTAGGTATCCCTGGTTAAGGTTTTAGGATAATCCAGCACATATTCACTGTTAAATGTATTTTTTAACTTGGATGATGTTTTCTGAAATTTCTGGAAAGTTTCGCTCTGTCATGATCTTAACTCTTTTAAGGTAGTCTTGATGATATTAGAATGATTTGTGAACTTAATAAAGGTTTTATATTTGTGTCTTATCTTTTCTTATGCTTTGGATTTGATTAGTTTCAGATTATTGTGAATTAACTATGAATATTCTTGCAACATGATGTAATCTTCCCAATTATTAAAACGATCTTGTAAAATCAATATGTTTTGTTTGAGCCATTGGTTTGATTTAAATTATGGATATGTTATACATATTTATGTTGGGTATACTCATACAAAACCTGAAGATGATCGGACCATTATAATGTCCATAAACTTCGAGTTAAGAAGGACCTTTTTGCATATTTCATAAAACGTAATACAACTACTAGGACATCTATTTAAAAAGCTATAATTGTTCCTTTCTCAAAATTTTGGATATGTTATTTCTTGTTTATCTAAGTTTAATGTGTAAAAATTTCATAACGATAAGATCATGATAAGTAATCCAAATCGTGGTGAGTGTACAATTGTGTGTGTAGAAAATTTGTCTTGTATAAGTATATAAAATATTCCATTATTCGACATCTAGATGTTACTTTCCTTTGAAGTTTATGTGAAATGTATACATTTTGATTATGATTGTGTGGTGAAAATATCTTTGTGACCCACTTTGTATTGAATGGTTAATCTGACAATAAAAGAGGTTGATGTAGTTTTGTGCGTGTTATCTTGTTAAAGCTATGGCTAAATCTTTTTGGAATAATGTTGTCTTTCAAAGGTTGGCTTTGCATTATATTAATGATGGGTTTTATTTTTCTATTTATCCTTCCAACAATATAATTGTATTGAACAATGGGATCCATGCGATTAGGGGTTTTCTATAACTATTGTTTTATACAACTTGAGCATTTTTTTATCACAAAGTTAAACGTGAATCCATTATTTTATTATGTTGATGAACTAAGGTTGTGCTTAATCCCTGTGGTACGTAGGAATCCGCGTCGCGGTGAAGCACGTGTGATTAAGATACACCATCTGGTTTTGTACTCATAATTCGAGTTATTCATTAATTTGTCATAACTGATTGTCATCGGTATTTTGAGGTCATTAATGATGTTTTGTTGAGCTTTAGTTAATTTAATGTGCTTAAAATGAATTTTAATAGTGAAATATATGAATGGTTTCTATCTAATGGACTTGGATGGAATAAATCGGGCTTGGACTTTAGATACATATGTGGCATTTCGGGGTTTGGAGTTTGGATTTTGGGAAAAAATCCATACGCAAAATTCGGGGTGTTACACGAGGAATCATCAGGTTATGTTAATAGCGTTATATTACCTTCATTTTCCCTCATTCTGATATTACAATTTGGATTATTGATATGGTTATTTTTATATCAGTGTTAACATGTTCTTATATTTTGTCCTCATTGTTATTATCTTTTCCTCATTAAATTCATTTTTTTTAAATTGTTTTTATGAGTTTCGAGGTTATGGTTTACTTTCTCTTGAAAAGGTTTGTTAAGTTCTTATGAATATTATTTTTTGATTTGTTTTTTGTTTTGATGATGTTAGGAATAAATTTGCTAAATCAGTGAACTTTGGGTATTCAAAGTTTTGGTTTTTATGTTGCAAGGAAAAGAACAACAAATGTAGGTTGAGTTGATGATTTACTTCGTTGTTCGGTTTGAAATCATCACAATGTTGAATAGATACAATGCCTCTCATCTTAAGGTAAATGTTTACTTTTACTGATATGTTGGATAAAATCATTATATTCAATTTAATCATGTTACTTTGTATCATTATTAATTTGTGGTTTCCAAATATTTTGATTTTGTAGGTTATAGTTTACTATCTCTTAGGAAGGTAGCATGAATGGGTTTAAAGAAAAAAAATAAGTTAGCTCTATACAGTAGTGAGTTAGATGATAAACATTTAATCATGTTACTTTTTATTATTACTGATTTGTGGTTTCCAGATATTTAACACTAAGTTTAATTAATTTCAACTTTATTTTTTATGTGCTTTGTTGCAGGCCTCACTGTGATCAATTCTTAATACAGGTGGTTGTGAGAATCACAAAGATTATATTGTCTATTACATTATGTGAGTTCTTTTATGAATGATTGTGATTTCAAGTCATTAATGAGCTCTCAAATTAATATTAATGATATGGTTCATATCATTTATTGGATTGTACTACTATATTTTTGGTTTCTTGAATTAGGTTTAACTCTTTTATTTTTGGTTGATACTCTAAGTAGGTGCTACAATGATGACCAACAATCACTTGGGTGAGAAATAGATCATAATTAAGTTGATACTGCATCGGTTCATTACATAGCAGAATAACTACAAGTAAGCATTGAGGTAGTAAAAGTAGATCTTGAGGTATTATTTTTTTCCCTACATGTTTGATTTCATCTCAGTTCTTACTTATCAAAGATCAGGATTGGGTTTCTTTTTGGTTATTACTGAGATTTAAATTTTCTGACTATAATAGTTTGTTTTGTTAACTTCTTAAATATACATAACTAATTGATTGTAAGGTTTATAGTATAAATATGTCTATGGTATTATTCCCTATATACATTTTTTTAATTTGGGTTTATAATACTTTGGCATAACTTTGATGTGCAAACTCACCAATGTGGATGGATACATGAGGAGAAAAGGATGCTATACCATGCGCCTTAGAAGTGTACCTGAGCTTTAAGAAAAGCTAAAAGAAATTGGCACCAAGGTGAGAAATGAAGCGTTTATTGAATTATATTTTGTTTTCTTCTTGGTTGTAGATTAATCAAAACTCTATTTTTTTTTTGTTTTTTAATATATGGGTGCAAAGCATCCTTCTAGGTTTCGGATGTATTTTCAACCATGGGTTTATTGAAAAGATATCTACCATCATGGGTATAGTTTTTGTACCTTTTCGCCATATGATTAGTACGCCTTATTTGCCTTTATGGGTTAGTACCAAAAAAAAAAAGAAAACAAAAAAAAAATATATATTTTGTAGGGATAGTTTACATCTGCCTTCATTGTTGTTTGTTGAATTTTATATGATGCAATTGTGTATCTATTTTGATTTATTTTTTCTATTACAGTGCTTTGATCAAAACATACAAAAAAAGAGGCTCTATTTTACACCAAGGTAATAGTGGATTTCAATATAATTGTAATATTTCTATTATGTGGAGTTTGAATTTAGAATTTTCTATAATGTAATTGTATTTATTTTGATTTTGTTTTTGTTGCAGTGTTTTTGTCTCCACCAAGGAAATATTATAGTTTGGAATGAAATTGTTAATAGTGAACATACACTATCATGTTGAAATTCGGGGTTTTTGTAGTTATTAAGGTTTTTATGTAACAATCAGTGTAGCACAATTCAATGAGTAAATGTTATGTTCATAGAAATCAAATTTTTTGATATAGTCGTGGTTGTTAGTATTCAAGCATGTGAATCTCTAGTAATATACTTATAAGTTATGTTTCTCAGAATACAAAATAAACAAAAAAACCGCATTATTAATATTAAGTTGAGAACTGGGTAATGACTTCAAATCACAACCAACAAAAAAAATTGTTCATAAAGTGGATTTCTGTTATTAATTACTTGGAGCAGACTACTTATGTTTTTCAAGTGGTATCAAGTATTTGGTATATAGCTGGGTTTACATACAAATAGACACGTAATCAAAAGAAGAGACAAAAGGAAATATGTATAAATGGTATATAATGGAAGAAAGGGAAAACCTATGCAAACTCTCTAGATATATATTATGTGTATATAGAAAAAACCCTAGATAACATCTATATATATATAATACATGTGTATACCAAAAGAAACCCTAGGGCTTGATGAACTTAAGTTTTCTTAATAATAAACATTGATATGATGAGATGTGAGATGATGAGAGATAGATATTTTTCTGTGGAAGAAAAAGATACTGATTTGGCAAAAGACAGGGAAGTGCTCGATGAACCAAGCAAAAACAAAGAAGAGAATATCGAATAGATCATGCTCTACTGTTCGTATTTACAACCCTAGAAAGTTGAATAATTTTTATTTTCCAACTAAAGTTTTAAAAATAAAAATACTTATGTTAGTCAATGAGGAGATGACTACATTTATACGACATCAAGCCCGACAAGATATGGGGGTTTAGTATGGTGAACTTACTTGCGAGCCACATAATGCGTCACAATAGCAAATTGATGACTATTGGAAATCAATCAAAGATATTTCAGATAAATATGAAGCTGAGCGACAACAAAAAATGTATCAATTCGAAAAAAAAATATAACACAGAAGTACGAAGTCAACATGGACATAGTTTGGAATCAAGAAAGAATTATACAATACAAGTATGGATCCCTATGATTCTTATAATAGTGATTATGAATATTTTACTACTAGATGAAAAAATGTTAAAGGGTCATCATATTTTTTTTCCTATTAGTCTATTTATTTGTTAGTCTATTTATTCGTTCAATTTTATGTCTTGCTTTATCCAACAATATTATTTTAACACACTATGAAATATATATAAAACGATGTTAAAGGCTCATTATACTTTTTTTTCCTGTTAGTTTATTTTTCAGTTCAATTTTATGTCTTGCTTTATCCAACAATATTATTCAAAAACACAAGGAACTATATATAAAACGATAACTTGGCATACATTGGTACATAGTTACAATGCCAACACACACATCGTTAAACATAGTTAGTGCTAGAAAAGAAAATACAATACAAATATATGCACAAAATACAACACACACATAAAAAATTTAACAGTAACAACACAAACACTTAGTCATATTTAGTAAACTAGAAATTCAAGCATCTATATCATCAGAATCTTCTTCACTGTTCGATTCCTCTTCGTAGTCTATCTTCCTCATTTTGCGAGGAAGACTCGATTCATCGTCACCATCGTTATCGGTTTCTTCCTTCAACTCTTTTTCATCATCGGGATTATTTTTATTATCTGGATCATCTTCGGAAATATTGTTTACATATTCTGAACTATTTATTTTCAGAATCGTTATCATCATTTTCACGTTCTTATTGATTGTTGTTGCTGTATTCCAAGGAATCAGTTGATGTCTCAGTGAATTCTCCACTTTTAGTAGGTTTCCCCACCATTTTATGATTTAATACATAATCATGTTAAAAACAACAAAAAAAAATATAAAAAAAATATCTTAAAAAATTAAATTAATGTATAGCATGCATTCTTAAAATTGAAAACTACATCAACCAAATCAAAATCAATTTAAGTGACACAAATATTTGATGCATGCACTTTTATCCAAATTCAAATTATGATGCATGCATTCTTAATTTAGACATAGAAAAATTGTTAACCTAACATACATACTTCTTTGACAAATCAAATTACGAATATAACCATATTTGAAAACAATATTCAATTCATGCATTTTATTCAAATTCAAAAAACATGCATACATTCATTCACGGCTACACATAATTTTTTTTTAAAAAAAATTGAATTTTAAAGTGCATAAACTAAAATTGAAAACAACAATAAGAAGATAAAATCAATTTAAGTGACACAAATATTCCATGCATGCATTTTTTATCCAAATTAGAATTATGGTGCATGCATGCATTCTTAATTTAGACATAGAAATATTTTAACATCCCATACATACATCTTTACCAAATCAAATTATGAGTATAATCATATTTCTAAACAATATTCAATTCATTCATTTTATTCAGATTCAAAAAACATGTATACATTCATTTACAGTTGCACATAGATTTTACAACAATTTTTTTTTTGAATTTCATAGTATAAACTAAAATTGGAAAAATAAAAATAACAAGACGAAAATCGATTTTATTGGCACAAATATTCAATGCATGCATTTTCATTCAAATTTGTTTAGATTACATGTATAAATTCATTCATGGTTACACATAGAGTTTACAACAACAAAAATTACATGTTTAAAAGCCAACATTGTAGCATATTGTACATTCATTAATAAATCCATTTTTATTGAAGGAGCAACATTTAGTAAAATTTCATGTTTACCATAACATATTCTAAAACCGAACAATATAACAAAAATATTCAAAGATTATTAAACATAGATTTTACTAGTTGTAGCATTGATTCAAAATAATTTTACAACAAACATGCGTAATAAGAAGGAATGACTTACCTATGGATGGAATATGGATCCGAAAATCTCTTGAATTTTTTTTTGAAAGATTTACCACTTACCAAATTTATAGGATGCAAAAGAGTGGTTACTAGGGATGAGAACAAGTAGTTATGAGTTTAAAGAAGGGAAGTTGTAGTTTGTTTCTCAACACAATATGCAATACACTTAAATAGGAAAGGTATTTTTACACGTTTGGTAACAAATTAAAAGGAATTTTTGATGGAGATTTAGGTACGTGTATGCAAAGTACCAAGAGAACTTACATGTTTTGGACAAAACACAAACCTACACGCAATTGTGACCCTAGGATTACAACTATGTTCCTACAACATGCTAGGATTAGACCTACATGCCTAAAATATATTTTGATTATTTCTACCCTATTATGATTATCCTATTATGGAGGGGAGATAAAAGAAAATACTAGGAGGCCATAATCAATTGTGTATAAAATAGTTCCAAATATAATTCATGTCTTTATTTTTATGATGAGTGTAATTTAAATAAATATATATCTGATTGTCTACAAAAGGGTATTTGGGAACACCATTAGTAGTATGTATATAGCCAATACGTGTGCTAATGTAGGTCCAACAAATGGAACAAAATTGATAAATAAAAAAGGGTATTTGGGAACACTATTAGTAATATGTATATAGCTAATACATTGTATAATATATATTTGTAACAAATATCTTTTGCTTTAAACCTAGGTCTAACCAGTATCTTTTCGTAAATATACTTTACAATTAAAAGTACTATTTACGAAGTAGAAGAAAAAAAAATCGGCAATAAAAATGCTTAGGTCCAACCAAATCCTTTTGCTCCTAACCTAGGTCCAACCAATTTTTTTGCTTTTGACCTAGGTCTGACCAATGCTTTTTGTTTCCAAACTATTCAAACCCTAAGACAATCTGCTTCATCCTAAAAAAATTTATTCTAAGGTAAAACAATCTAAAATTCATATCTATTTCAGTTTTCTCTTTACTATTCTTTCAATAATAAACAATCAGTTATTCATTTTAACTTCAAACTAATCTATTTTATCCTTGCATCGATTTCACTCAGGCACAATCTCTATAAAGAGATTATTTATAGAATAGCTAAGGAAACTTCATGTAATAGATTTTAATTTTTTTGTTACGAGTTTAGACATGTTTCGCGTTCTTAATATTTTAATATTTTTTTAAAGATTGCCTTTTGAATCCGTAATTCACATAAGGTCAATGATTTTCCACGACAATGACCTCTGTTGTATTTTTCCCTTTCAATGTAGTGTAAATATATCATCAGGGATTTGTAATTTATTTAAAGTATTCCGCCTCTTCTAATTCGGTAAATCTCTTCAATAAATATTTTTGTTCAATTGATGTTAGCTTATTTTCTTTTGAAATACCATAAAAGTAATTAATAGAGATATTGTCAATACTCTTGGATATGAGCCAAGTTGGTGGTTGTTTATATGAGAGTGTTAACATCTTGAGCAGTATTATGTGTATATATAGTTCAAAATATTACTTTACTGTATCATTACTACTTATGTATGTATTGTGATTAAAAGTAATAATTGATTACTAGGAAACGAAACAACAAAAGCTTTTCCTTTTAAGTTAGATTTTCAGATTTTAGTAGTATTTACTTTTGGTTGAGTTTTCTTAAAACCATTTTAGTTTTTCAAATGATCTCGTTTGTTGTACTTACTAGAGTCATTCAAGGGTGTTTATCCTCTTCTGAAGATACTCAGGTTAATTTTTTAAATGATATCAATTTTAGGTGCAATTATGTCAAATCTAGCAAATAGAATAAAAATCATTATTTTTCTAAGCTTGCAATACTGAAAAACAGTCTATTCTTAATGATGTTTCTACCATATTTAATCTTAATTTGTTTATTCTGCATATATTATAAAAGAATAGTTCTTAGTTTTGTATATCACTTTTGGTTTATTTGGGTATGATCAAGACATCCATTACAAGACTGAGCCTCTTATCAACATCATTGATCACTTATGTTTACTAATTCCAATCATATTTGGCTACTGAAATATCTAATTGTATATCTATACATTGAATTAGTACTTACTTATCTTTTTTGTTTCTATAATAAATGGACAAGTAGGGAAGATTCCAATAGCGACAACGATAATGAGTCATACTATTTAAAATATATTGGAAGTGGCAACGTCGAACTCAACATAGACCACCGCCAGGTAGTATACTAATAAAATTAGGTGATGAGGGGTGCGAACAAGACCCAAGAGTATTCACCTTCCCAAATTCATATTTCACCAATTCACAGAGACGCACTCCAACACAAAATTAGGTAATAAAGGTAGAGAGTGACAGCGACTATGTCTCCAACAACTCACTTGAAGAGGATGTAGAGAGTCGCTCGACAACTGATGTTCAAGAATCACCAATCACAGCTAAGACAAGACGAAAAAACGATCCAATAGCACGCAGAACTAGATTGGCGATTCAGCAAAAAGAAGCTGGAAAAAAAAAGGGAATACTAACTCTATTGATTTTTTGTTATCGACTCTAATGCTTGACAAAGACATCCAAAACATCTAATTCGGGAAAATAACGTTATTTTAATTTTTAGCTACCAGTTTCTACTTGCTTTTTATTTGGTTTGAACTAAATGCTTACTTATTGGTTTTAATTTCATTCTAGATTATAGAATGTTTCAACAATTTAGATAAATTTTGAAAGCACTGTGAATGGCTAAAGACTTTTAATAATAATGTATAAAAAAACTTATGTGATTATGAGTTTACCTTCATATGATTTTCAGCTTGCTTTTTTAAGTTATAATAAAATCGTAAATCAACTATAACCCATTTTTACTTTCCAATCTTAACCAAATCAACGTCCACAAAAACAATAATCAAGTATAAATTTAAGGGGAGTATATAATAAAAAAAATTATATTGAATTTCTATATTTATCCAGATTCATGAAACGGAAATAAATTTTATTAACACTAAACTTTATGCTTCAATGATACCAATATACATTACTTGTAAAACATGATTGCTAAGAATGAATTAGTAGACTTAAAGAAGAATGTATCTAAGGTTGCTAGGAAGTCGAGGCTTTTTTTTTATTACAATATGTGAAATTAAGGTCTATTAGAGTACATAGCATCTATGGAATCGACAAAAGAAAATCTACTATCAATGAAGCCTATGCATCAGTTCTTAGACCTATGAGAAGAGCGCCAAAAAATAAAGCTACAAGCCAAATAAAGGAAACCAGTTTTAATGGTTTGTATTAGTTCTTTATAAATAAGCAAGGAAATAAAACTGCAACCCATTTAATAATTTTGTGATTATCTTTTTATAATTAGGTACAGCTAAAACCAAAGACAAGACCATTATCCAATTATGCCGTACACATAGAAAAAAATGCTCAGGCGATCACCTAAAGAAAGGTAACAATGGGATATTTGTTTGCGAAGTTTTATTTACATTTTCATATAACTATATATTCTAACCAATTTAACCTATTCATTTTCTAACCAGTTTCACTAGATAACGTGTCTTAAGATGCAAATAAACAAATTCAAACTTTAGCTTCAAGTTGCATGCTAAATGGTAAATTTATAATCTGAAACATCCTTGTCACATTCATCATAATTATCATATATCTTTCTAATTTAAAATATTGTTTCGAAAATTAAAGGTAAGGCCGATTAAATTGAACATGAAAATTATGATTCTGAAGAAGAATTCTGATATACATGTTAGCTTCTTTAGTAGTTCTTTTAAATTTCCCTTATTCATCTTTGTTGCTCCTAATCCTTTGTATTCATTAGTGATGGAGCTAACAAAACATGATATTGGAGGTCCAACTGAAGTATTCCCCTATTGTCAAGCAATGATGTGGAATAAGGATAGGGTTAACAAAACACAAAAGAAAAGTACGCTAGAGTTTGGCATTTGTTGTTTGAAAGGAACCGTGAAATAGCCTCAACTTAAAGAGGTGCCAGAGTTCTTACAAATATATTGTAATATACAGGCAGTGGACCTCGAGGAGCAAAATTCAAGATCAACATTAGGTCTTATAATATATGTTTACATTTACATCGCTCGGTGCCAAAGTGAAGAAAAATCAAAACGATGGTTCGGCTCCATGGATGTTTACAATGTATGGACAAAACTATCACTTCATTAGCTCTTTGTTGCCAAACGATGGTAAACTTCCTGCATTTTGTCAATTGTACATCATAGACACTGAAAATGAGGTAAAAAATAGAATGAATGCACTTTCCAGAAAATCAAATAAGAAAGAAGTTACAAATACCCCAGAAACTGATCCGGAGATGAGAAAGGTTGACGAATATGAAGATGAACTCTTCAACTCATTGGATGACACCATTGTAGCAAGGATGCTACAAATATTGGATAAACATAAGTGGATTTGCCAAATTTTCAGAATGTAGAGGGAAAAGTATAAGAAAAATGAGCTAGGTCTAGGTCTTGTCGGTATTCGTGGTAGAGATGCTAAGCAATACAATTGACCAACTAAATATGAAATTGCTAGACTTTTAGTTGATGGCCCGGAGTCAGAGGGAAAAAGGGATATAGTTGTTGATGAAAATGATGTTGGGTTGAAATATATATCTCAGTTTCACCCAAGTTACATGGCGTTGCAATATCCACTTTTGTTTTCTTATAGTGAAGATGGTTTTCGTACTGAGATTACATATGATAACGAAAGAAATACTGTTAGAGAGGATGAGATTGGTGTTGAAAAAAAAAGGAAAAACATAACTCTGAGAGAGTACTATGCATTTAGATTGCAGCAAAGAGCAAATGAAGGACATACCATTCTCTGTGAAGAACGACTATTCCAACAGTATGTTATTGATGCATATGGTATAGTTAAGCAGAATAAACTGAAGTGGCTAAGGAGCCATCAAGATGAAATACGCTGCGATTTATACAAAGGTATAAAAGAAGCAGTGGCATCTGGAGACAACGAACCAGGTACTACATCTCGAATTGTCTTGTCGTCCAATTTCACCGGCGGACCAAGGTATACGGTTCAACATTACCAAGATGCAATATCTATATGCAGAGACTTAGGTCCGTAAGACTTATTTATTACATCCACATGTAATCCTAATTGGTCTCAGATCACAGAAGCTCTGAAGTTTATTCCTGGACAAAACCAAATGATATACCAGATATAATTAGTTGCGTATTTACATTAAAATGAAACAGTTGATGTCTGATCTGGTGGGAAGCAGGCATTTCATAGAAGTTCCAGGAGGTAAATTTTATACTAATTTTAAAACAAATTTCTTTAAGAATTAAAAAACAATTTATAATGACATGCATAATTGTCCTTTCAAATGCAGCCTTATATATTGTTGAACTCCGAAAATGAGGTTTGCCTCATGTGCACATATTTTTGTGGCCAAGACCAGATGACAAACCCATATCTACAGCCCACATTGATTCTCTTATATCAACGGAAATCCCAAATCCAGAGAAAGACAAACATGGATTTGATGTAGTCTACCAATATATGCTTCATGGTCCATGTGGCAATGCCAATCCTAAATCACCTTGCATGTGCCAAAAAAGGTGTTCAAAAAAATTCCCTAAGAGTTATTGCAACAGAACATGTGTTGATGAAAATGGATATTCTTATTATAGACGACGGAAAACGAATTTTAAAATTGAGAATGGAATCAACTTAGATAATATATTGGTTGTACCACACAACCTAGAATTGGTGATCAGATATGATGCACATATTAATGTGGAGTGCTACAACTGCAGAGGTATGACAATTAAAATGGTGGGACAGGGAAGACACATCTCTGGAGAACTCTTATTTGTTCACTTCGTGTGCAAGGAATTTTTTTTGGCAGTTACTTCTTTTGGAATAGCATCCTACTACTACCAAGTGGGCGTACAGCTCATTCCAGATTTAAAATTCTGCTAAGGCTTAATGTACAGTCGTGATGCAATGTGTTTACGAAAACAGATCTTTCCAAGTTATTATGTAGAGTGGACTTAATCATATGGGATAAGGCTTAAATTGCCAACAGGAATGCATTTTAAGATGTGCAAAGAACCCTTGCTTATTTAATATGGAAAAAAATAACAGTAAGTTGTTATTTGGGAAAAAAAAACATTGGTGCTTGGAGGTGACTTCGGGAAAATTTTACCTGTAATCGAGGAAGGATCTAGAGAGGAGATAGTCAACGCTTCTATTAGTAGGTCGACACTGTGGAAACACTTCAGAATATTTGAATTGACATAGAATATTCAACTATCCACCAAAGATACATCTGTTGGCAAAAGAGAAAAAATCAAAAAATTCTCGAAATCAGATCTTGATGCTAGGAATGGTAAATTACCCGCAATCATCTTGGACGAATCATAAGATAAGGATTTGGTACAAATACCGTCAGATTTGCTCATCGAATGTGAAAAGAAATTTATTCAAACAATAGTTGACAACATATATCCTAACTTGCTGATCAAAAGGATGGATAAGGAGTACCTTGTTGAATGAAGTATGTAGCACCAATAAATGAATGTGTTTATGACATAAATGCACACGTCTTATCACGTATACCAGGTGAAGAACACACATATTCAAATGCTGATTCAGTTGGACCATAATCGACTTAATACCATTCAAGTGTTGTTTTCTACGACAATGAGTTTCTCAACAAGCATGAATGTTTAGGAACGACCAGTCACAAGCTAAGTCTCAAAGTTGGAGTGTCGATCATGCTGCTACATAATCTAAGGCAGGAAGATGGACTGTGTGATGGAGGGAGATTTATGGAAAATAAATTTATTTTATTATTATTATTATTTGTATTTTACTAATGTTATTTTTAGTAGAAAATAATTAATTTTCGGATTTATTATTTAGGGTAATTTTAGAAGAGTCTAGAAGTTTATTTTAAGAGTTTAGTAAGTTAGGAAAGTTGCCTAGAGGTAGTAGATACCTTGAGAAACAAGTTTTTAGGTTTTTGATAAGTTAATGGTTTGTTTTGTAGGAGTTATCTATATAAGGAGCTCCAAAAACGAAAATGAGGGGAGTTTTTGATTAATTAAAATTATTTTATTTTCATTAAACTTATTGAGTTTATTGATTTTGATTTTTATTTATAGTGGGTTTATCCCGAAGTCTGAAACTAATCTCATATCTATACTCGTTACTCGTAGTGAATTAACAAAGTCTAGATAAACCCCTAGATGTTAGGATATTTCTTTGAAGATCAACTAACTTCTATCAATTTATATTTATTTTATCGATTTTTTGATTCTACTCTGCTGCAAGAATTTATCATAGTTTTAATGCTTCCGATCTGCATCAGTTGGTTACAAGAGCAAAGTCGATTCTAGGGTTAATAAGATGTTACTAAGACGAGTATTCAGGTTTAATAAGTTGTCACCAAGACAAGATTCGAGAAGATGTGAATATATGATCAAATTAAAGAAGGAGATTCTGGAAGAGGTAGAAAGTTACTTGAAGAAGTTACTAAAATCTCTTTCTAAACCATGCTTGCTTATAGATCAAAATAATAATGCAAAAGACGATGTTGAAGACGTGTTTTTCCATCATGACAAGGTTGCACCAAATCAAGTTATTATTGATTGGCATAAAACTTCGATCTTTGATAAATATACCGATGACGAGGAGGATATGAAATTTACTTATCAAAAAGGTGAAGAACATCCTGTTCCTGACATAAAAACTGTCCCAAGAAGTTTCACATGATTTGATGGAGTTTCATGGTGAGTCATCTAATTCTGATAAACTTATTGATTTAGAAATTCCTGATATTGATGAGTTGTCTTTGCCCGAGAGTAAGCTAGTTGTTAATTATTGTGATACACAAATGGTCTCTCATATCTACCCTAACAAGAGAGAATTTGTTGAATCAACTTATGAAGATCCGTTTTGGGCTTCCATCATACCTCATGATTTTATACTGTTCATAAATATATTTTTTTACGACATCAATTCATGTGTATGAAGATTGTCATCAACGAGTTACACATGTAGAACATGGTACCGACAAGATTCAAGGACGAATCTTCTCCAACACCGGAAGAATGATGGAGGGATATTTATGGAAAATAAATCTATTATTTTATTATTACTATTTGTATTTTATTAATGTTCTTTTTAGTAGAAAATAATTAATTTTCGGATTTATTATTTAGGGTAATTTTAGAAAGTCTAGAAGTTTTAAGAGTTTTAATAAGTTAGCAAAGTTGCCTAGAGGTAGTAGATACCTTGGGAAACAAGTTTTTAGGTTTTTGATAAGTTTAGGGCTTATTTAGTAGGAGTTATCTATATAAGGAGCTCCGAAAACGAAAATAAGGGGAGTTTTTTATGAACTAAAATTATTTTATTTTCATTAAACTTGTTGAGTTTATTGATTTTGATTTTTATTCATAGTTGGATTTACCCCGAAGTCTGAATATTAATCTCATATCTATAGTCGTTATTCGTAGTGAATTAACGAAGTCTAGATAAACCCCTAGATGTTAGGATATCTCTTTGAAGATCAACTAACTTCTATCAATTTCTATCTATTTTATCGGTTACTTTTCGATTTTACTCCCCAACAAGAATTTATCATATTTTTAACGCTTTCGATCTACATCACTGTGCAATGGAACAAGATTAATTATTACTCAATTGGGGAAAAAATTCATAGAAGCAGAGATACTCACAGGTCCAGGTATTAAAAAAACAGTTTGCATTCCACGAATAGTAATGACTATACTCAAAACAAGCATGTCGTTTATTCTTCATCGCAGGAAATTTCCGATAAGAATCTGCTATGCCATGAAAATAAACAAAAAGTCAAGGACAAAGCCTTCCAAATATGGGTGTCTACTTGGAAAAACCAGTGTTTTCTCATGGTCAACTGTATGTGGTTGTTTCAAGAACAACTAGAAGAAAAGGATTAAAACATTTAATCAAGAGGAATCACAATGAACCTGAATGATATACACAAGATGTTATGTATGAAGAGATATTTGATAATCTGTAGAACTTATGTTTCATTTATATATTAGTTTAATAAATTAGATTTGGTAGCCATCATAATTTCTTTTGTAAAATTTAAGACATATGATAGAGTAACACATATCATCATACAAATTTTCCTATCTTGATTCTTTAGTACATGAAATATCACTTGGGTCTGGATCAGAAAAATTAATTATTTCAATTTATCATATTGATTTTCTTAGAGTCTAATTCTAAATATTGGGCCCCCAAATGATCTAGTAACAACCATGTAGATACAAATTACCTAAAAAATATGATTCACCTAACTTTTAGATAAATACCAAATCAAAATATTTACATATGAACAAGTATACATTCCTGATAACTAGAAATATGATAAATATAGATTTATGATAACTATGAAAATCCTAAAAATAAAAAAACTATATAAACCTCCCATGTTACATTATATTCATTTATAAATGTTTTGTTTTAGGGTGGAATTAGCTTTTGTATCAGATTCTTATGTCTTTTTTTTCATATATATTATTACAATGTATAAATAAATATAACAATTAAATTTTTGATGTAGGAACAAGAAAATAATATAAAACTTGATGCGTGTTATTTGTGCACAAATTAATTAAGATATTTCTCACTAATACTAATAAGTAAAATAGCGGTAGTAAGGATCGTTCCCACAAGGAGATGTGAATTGCTTTTTGTCTTTGACTTCTTACGTAACCAAAGGGGGATTGTATAATTACTAAGCTAAATTATACTAATAAAATAAAACAAAAGTAAATAAAGGTTGAGATCAAGGTGAAAAAATATTGGTTAAGGATTTCATCTTCCATCGCCAATCATGCTCCTCAATCGATTAAAATCATCATCCGCTCTCTCTTCATACCAATAACACTAAAGTATCCTCAATCGGTGTAATACTTCGTGATGCCTCCATACATCAACACATATTGCAATCGCTAATATATAAATTCTTTTCAATTAAATAACCGAATGCTTATTGCTAAGAGATTCAACTTGAGGAAAACATTAATATCCATGAGACAAGTTATTCATAGGAAATAAATCGCATTTATCGTGGCATATTCAACCTAGGCCAAGATTTACTTGAGACTTCCTTCACGATTTGCACTGCTAGTGATCACAAATATCTACTTGTTGCTAAGGTTCCCGATAGAATTACCTAAGAACCCTAACTAGCTACAGAAAATCTCACAATCTTATTTAATTTGAAACTTAAACATTCATGAGAACCAAACATATTATATGAACACAATCACATAATTGTTATGCACCGTAAAACATGAACAATAAAAAGAGATCTTGAGTATTGATAATAATCATCCAGATTGATTCATATGTTTAGGACTTCTGAATACATCCTCAACCAATAAAAGAAAGTTACCTACTCATGGATTTACTAAAACCCATGAAAATATAGAAAGAAGAAGAATGGTTTCCCCCTAAGGGGAAAACCCTAGGTTTTTGATGTAGAAGATGTGATATGAGAGGTGAAAGATAAGATATTACTTCCAAGATGTAAAGATGTAAAGATGTAAAGATGTCTTGTTTGAGCCTTAAATGTCTTCTTTTATAGCCTTCAATGCTTGACCCTCAAGTATCATCTCCTTCCAGATTGATTCATATGTTTAGGACTTCTGAATACATCCTCAACCAATAAAAGAAAGTTACCTACTCATGGATTTACTAAAACCCATAAAAAAATATACAAAGAAGAAGAATGGTTTCCCCCTAAGGGGAAAACCATAGGTTTTTTATGTAGAAGATGTGATATGAGAGGTGAAAGATAAGAGATTACTTCCAAGATGGAAAGATGTAAAGATGTCTTGTTTGAGCCTTAGATGTCTTCTTTTTATAGCCTTCAATGCTTGACCCTCAAGTATCCTCTCCTTCTAGGGTTTAGAATCCTTCCCTAATCATGTTTCCTTGTTTTGGAATTCTAAAACACGTCAAAATGGACTCCATAGGTTAGCCACAGTCGGCATGGTCGATTCCCATGAACCGTGCCGACTTTAGGACCAAAATAGTCCAATTCTCTGTCTCAAAACTTGCTCTAGTCAGCATGATCGATTCCCAATGAACCGTGCCTACTTTAGGGCTTAAAAATCCAAGTTTTCTGTATAAAAATGTGTCCCTGTCGGCATAGTTGGGAACCGCACCGACTGAAATATTTTAGATGATTTTTTCTTGCCCTAACTGTTTTGTCCATAACTTCTTCGTCCGAACTCGGAATGACCTCATCTTTTGCGTTCACCTCGTATTTTCGTTCTCTTAAAGATGGTATTAATAACTCCTAGATTTGAATGATTTGAATTTGGTCTTTGGCCCTTCTCCATTGATAAAACTTAATTTTCTTGTTCATTTCGTGTTGTAATGAACTCCTTTCTTCTTTTTTGGTTGAATATACTTCAAACTCCTAAGAAACTCAAAAGAAAACAAAACAAAGCATAATGATAGGAAAACTAACAAGAAAGCAATGAATTAGAATATCAAACTAATGCAAATAATGCACCTATCAAAACTCACTATGGATAATAATGGAAATCTAATAGCTCACCCTGGACATGTAGCTTACCTGTTTAGTTATGCCTATAAAGAAAAAATTAGACCAACAATCCATTTTGATCATCCTCCTATAGAACTTGAAGAACGTGTTCAACAATATAAATGCATAAGTGAAGATTTGGTAGCACATGGATTGAAGGGTGTACACACCACTACATGGAAATAACACTATCTGCAAAAAAGTATTGATAGACAGGAAGACTACCAGTGTATGTTATCAAAAGTGTTTCCAGATTGGCAGAGCTACAAAGAAAATCAGATTAACAATGAAGAGAATCCCAAATACTTATTCTGGCGAGCCTGGTCCGAAGTTACCACTGCTGCAGAAAAAAACAAGTCAATCACAGAAACAATCTTGAAATGCCTAAGTTAAATTAGTACTTATTAATTGAAGTTTTAGTAATCTTGCTTCTAAAATTAGTTGATCCATGAAACTATTTCTGAATGGTGTTATATTCAATTTGGATTAAATTTGTTTGTCAATTTCTTTTTATCGCATGCTGAAAATATAAAAAAATTATACTCAATAGGTAACAAAAAAATGAATGATATCTTAGTGCAGTAACAAACAACTACTGTAATATTGTGCTTATCTGCCAATATACATTATTAAGAGAAACATCACTTGCTCCCAAGTTAGGTGCGTCCGAAATCACAAAAATGAATTCGGCTTATTAAAGTGGTATGCAAATAAATCTAATAAATTAAAAATCAATTGAGCACCAAACTTGGGTGTAAATAGTAGGATTATATGTGCCTCTAATACCATGACAATGTGTGGATATAATTATATGTCCCCCTAATGCCATGACATGGTGTGGGTGTAATAAACATCTTAAATTGGCTAGGGTTTCTTATATTTCCATAGGATTAGGGTTTCATAAATTTCCATACACTATAAATTTTAAAAAGCTGACAACAAAAAGGGAGCAAACATATCATTCTGCAAGAGGTAAAATTAAAAGGGAGCAAACATATCAGGAGGTAAATTATATTTTTGTATAACTTGTTATCATATTTAAAAATTATTAACAGTTTGTAATTTTCTTAATTACATCTACGACTGCGGATCAACATCTCGAGAATATTCTGAACTACATTAATGCAGAAATTCAAAAAACAAGCTCTACCCATAGAGAATCTATTCATATCAACTGAAGATGAATTTCTTCATGAAATAATTAGTATCCCATGTATGAAGCTTATAAATAACAAGTTCAGGAAACAGTACTTTGCACACACAAGTATATTGGCATTTGAAGCAAATAACGTCATGAGGATTAATTCTTGAATGACATCACTTTTTCAAGGAAAACATCACACTTATCTAAGTATGGATATTGTATCTTCGGTTGCTGAAGATTACAATTTACAGAAACTAATGTATCCAGAAGAATTTCTCAATAAACTCGAATATACAAAAATGCCAAGTCATAAACTACAATTGAAAGTTGGGATACCAATTTTTCCACTCCAAGACCTCAACAGTGAAATCCTTAAAGTAACAAGGATGATTCTAACCCTTCTAAGGGAACAACAAATTGATGTTGAGGTTATAACTAGACCTGAGGTTGGAAAATAGCAATAATACTACGAAAACCAACCATATCAAGGGATACTATACCTATTATTAGATACCAATTTCCCGGTGAAGTTTTGTTTTTCCATGTCAATGGAGGATAGCAAGGAATAAAGCCTGCACAATACAAAATTCTACTTAAATGGAGATTTATCCAGTGGAATCCCAACATACATCGGTATTTCAACATTTGGACAGTCAGATATAGAAATTATAGTGATTACGAAGAAAATTTCTACAAACCAATGTACAAAAACAATTGTGCAACAACGAATCTTTGACAACTCATTGCTCATAGATTGTGTTATTGGCGCTGCTGTAGGATATAGTGATGAGATGGATGATTAGAATCTCAGATTTCAAACAATTTTTAGCACTTACATTTGGAGTTTAGGAATATCATTAGTTATTTCTTTTAATCAAACCTTTATAAATATGACTAATAAATTATTTTATTTCATTGTCATCAAAATTATATTTTCAATTCAATCTAAGTTTCCAATTTTAAAGTTTATGTGTTCAGTTACCCAACTGTTTATGATACTTACAAATTATCTTTCATTAGTTCATCCACCACTATTCAATCTAAAACAATATCTACAAATTAAATGTCCATGATAACAAAATTAAGATATTAACTCAAAAAAAGAATCTATCTAAGTGGTATACCATTCAACACTTATTAAAATATTCTTAGGATTTTTTTACCATGGGTTAAAAAATATTCACCAAATATATCAACACCATATTTAATAAATACTTCTTTAAATTGTTATTTTAAAAAACCACAGAAAATTCCTTAAATATATATACCAAGTCAATTAACACTTACATAGTAAAAAAACTTTAAAGTATTTGTTTTTAGATTCTGTTGTCACGCACGCGCTCACGTGACAGTAAAAATGAACTCGCAGTTAATAGCCGTGCGATTTGCATCATCTTTATTAGATATGGATATAGCGGTATATACTATTTTCTCAATATTTTATTTTTTAAATACCCAGAGACCTTTAACTAATTCTCAACCGAACCCTCACAAAGTTGAGAGAGGATTGAGAGTTGAGACAGAGGACAAACACATTACCGGTGGAGATTCCACCATTACTGAACTAATCAACAAATAAATGCACAAATCATGCATTTTAAGTTTCAATAATCCTTCAAAATTGAATAAGAAAGACATTGATAATTATAATTGTAAGACATCAAGCAAATCAACAAAAAAAAAATATTTTTCAAGAAATAAAAGCCAATACCCAAACAAAACTAAGATTAAATTCTTCCTCCTTCTTGATAAGAATTCAAATTCTTACTCAATATTTAATGATTTATTTTCATATTACTCCAACAGTTAACCTTTCCTCTGAATCATCCAACTCTTATTAAAGAAAAAACCACAATAGTAGTAGTTTTGTTCCTTCAGTTGGTGTTGTTGTTGACAAAATCAAACCCCCCCTGCAAAATGTCAGATCTTGTCTTCTTCTCTAATTACTTTTATATATGTACTACAATCTCTTTCTTAATCTTCTTAGCTATCATTTTCCGTCGGTATTCTAAATCCATTATCAACAACAAAAAGAAATACATATGTTTCATATAAAATCGAAGAGCATGAGAAACACCGTTTTCTGAAGAAACCGAATGTAACATCTCCTTCATCATTTAAGGTTTTGATCAAAAAGATAAAAGAGGTTTGAATAATATGAAGCCTTAAGTTCAAATTAATTAAGACGTATATGGGTGTTTGAGAAATAAAATATGAAGTAAATATTATAATATCAGTATATCCAAATCTTACTAAGATAATGCAAATTGCACGAATGTTAGCCACGAGTTCATTTTTGTTGTCAAGCGAGCGAGCGTGATAGCATGACTCTTGTTTTAATCAGAGCGATTTCCTTAAAAATATATACAAAATCTATCAACACCTTATTTAATAAAAACATCTTTAAAGTGTTTCTTTTATCACGAAAATTTCTTTAAGAATATTATCAAATCTATCAACACCGTGTTTAATAAATACTTTCTTAAAGTATATTTTTTTTACCATAGTTATCCAACAATAAGGTAAAAAAAAACTAATTGTTTCTCAAATCTATATGAAGTAAACTTACTTATACGCTGAAAGCAACAAAATAAAAACTATTTTTAATAGATTTTGTAAAGAGGATATCACAAGTTATCAATCTAAGAAAAAAAAATATACTTCAAGCATCTAAATTACTTGAGAAAATGAATTGCAAGTGAAAAAAAACGTGAGTTTTCCAAGGGGCTTTGGGGAAGTTTTTCAAGTTACATGTATAGATAAATATGTTGCACTAAACTAATTGTTTTTTTCTTTTTTTTAAACAACGATACACATTGAATTGCATCATAACAATTACATCCTTGAAACATCATGCCGAATGGTACTACTATGCTTGTCAAAACTGCAAAGGTAGACATGCAGTAACAAACAACAAAGCCAGATGTTATTCATGCAATCAAGAAGTCAAGTTTCCAGAGACAAGGTAGATCCAAAATTATCAAACCAAACAAAATTCTACAAGAGTGTTAATAAAAAAAAAACTCAAATAAACTTAAGAATAAAAATAATTACAGGTTTATTAAAGCTAAAGGTATAGGATTCCACCGAAAAAGAAAAATTCATTATCCATGGAGAAACTGCTGAAGAACTAATTGGGATAAATCTTAACAAAGTGAAACAATTCATAGATGGAGGAGATATAGCAAAACACTTCGAGTTAAGAGACCAAATAAATAAATAAAATAAAAGGATATCAATGTGTGTTTCTTTTGGTTAAAAAATTAACATGGGGAGAAAGATGTTTTGAGGTGAAAAAAATTATCAAAGTATATTCTTCAAAAGCTTATATTCAGGTAGTCACTTGGAAAACATCAAAAATTTGTAATACATGTTTAACTATTGATAATCATAATTCTGACAAGCTGAAAATTCCAGGGAAATCATGCAAAAAAGGCAAAAGAAAACGCGTAGTATCTGACAGTGATTCAGAAGAAAATTCTCCAAAAACACCAACAACCACAAAAAAAAAAACTCGCAGAAATCTTATCATGATATCGGATAGTGATTACGAAAAAATTTCTACACAAAGACAAACCAAAAAAAAGCATCACGAAATAGTAATCATATATGACAGTGATAATTAGGAATATGAGATTTCAATAAAAATTTACTAAGCAATAAGATAGATTGTTTTGTTTACCAGTATTAGTTAATTCATTATGAACAATATTTCTTTAGTGTTTGCTTAACATTTGTTTTGGGAGATTATTAGTTAATGCGTTAGAAACATTATTTGTTTAGTGTTTGTTTATTATTTTTATTTTGGGTAATTCAGACTACATTGTCATATTTTAAGAAATTTCTTATTTTTAGAATTACGAATTCTTTTTGGTGTTAAGAAAACATGAAGTTCAATTTTGTTAACATAGACGTTGATTGAGAAGTACCTCATGTTGAGGGATATTCTACATTACCTATGTCCAACTATTGCAACTTCCAAGATTAAAACCAATCTAGAAGTACATTCATGCTTCGACAAGTTCATTGAATTTGCTTCATAGAGAAACGATGGAGTTATAAAGCACACACAAAGCAAATATCAAATTCAAGTTGATTTACAATAAACAAAAAAATTATACAATTTTTTTTTTGATAAATACAGTATTAGAGAGCCTAATTAAAAAACCCATATTACTATACAAGTATATAAACCCTGATACAAACCCTAACTACAATACATATAAGTTGATAGAGCTGAGAATGAACCAATGAAACAAAATAGCCATGCTTCGATGGAAAACAATACTGTAAGGGTGTGTAACCTTTTCCAATCATATTTTCAATCATATTACTAATCTTAATGATTATATATATTTTTATTTATTATTTAAGTTGTTATTGATGAAACAGGAAGAGATGCTGCCACATAAAACCTTTCAGATGGGATGTAGACAGACTGAATGCACTAATAATATCTCTTTTACCAGGAAATGAACATACATACGTAAGCGTGGATCCAGATCTTAAAGAACCCAAATCAAGATACAATTGAGCAGAATATTATCAACGTCAACATATTCCAAAACATTTAGACTATCCAGGATTCCCATGCCATGTTATCCGTCTTAAAGTTGGTACGCCAATAGTATTGCTAGAAAACATATACAACGAAGGACTTAGTAAAGGTACCAAGTTGTTCATTACCGGATTAGATATAATTGATATTCAAGATTAAGTGCTTTCAGGAAAAAAAACGTGGGAAATAGTTAGTTTAATGAGGGTGCACGCTACTAAATCCAATAACGCATATGAAATTGTTCTAAGCCGATGGCAGTTTCTTGTCAAAACTTGCTATCCATGTCTCATGAAAATTTATGATGGTATGTCATTGATAGACCATACTATTCATAATGTACATAACAATATTCAAAATTGTATAAGAACTACTGCAAGAACTTTTTTTCCAATTAGATTTTGTATGTTATGGACCAAATATGTTTTGATTGATTATTCTAACCATTATTCAGTTTTCTTTCAAGAAATATCAATTTTATCAAATGCTTCTAATTAATATTAGTGGCATACCATCAATTACAGATAGGTGGCATATCAACCCTTAACCACATTTACATCGACGATTCAAAACTCAACTGTATATAATAGATTCCATAGCAATGGATTTTCCTAAAACATTCACTTTCATCTAAATTGCGAATCTACATTACTAAACATGCTGACTATACATAAAAAATCTACAATATATTAGATAACTACAAATAAAGGGAAAAAAAAATCTAACTATAGATTAGTAATGTAAACGTGCTCATTATACATAAAAAATATACATTACATTAGATAAATACAAATTTAGGAAAAACTCATAACTCAGATTGTTCTTATTGAGTAATGTAAAAATATAAAAAGCATAGATTAGTAATGTAAACATGATCATTATACGTGTTCATTATACATAAAAAGTATACACAAATACAAATTTAGGAAAAAAATATAACTATAGATTCCAAAGTGGTTATATTAATATTTAATAAAACTACATATAATAAGTATAGATTTTCTTCTAAAAAACATAGTTATGATAAGAATAGAAACTCTAATTATAAAACCTTATATATATAAACTTCACATGTTATAGCATATGCTAATAAAAATTTGGGATAATTAGACTTTGGTACTCAGGTTTTGACCCGATGTAGTGTTTGGTCTAACATTTGTCCAACGTTAGTGTTTGACACCTGGACTAACGGTAAACCGTAGTTGACTAGGTTAAGTATAATTTTAATCATTAATTTTATGTTATTTCATTTGAACCGTTGTTCTTAATGACATGTGGACGGCCATATGAAATAAGATCAACGGTCCACATGTCATTAAGATCAACGATTCAAATGAAATAACATAAAATTAATGATTTTGTAAAATTAAAATTAGACTTAACCTAATCAACTACGGTTTACCATTAGTCCAGGTACCAAACACTAACGTTGGAAAAATGTTAGACCAAACACTATATCGGGTCAAAACCTGAGTACCAAAGTCTATATAACCCTAAATGTTTACTCCTAATTACCGATAACTTCTCCACTAGATTATTTTTTTGTATCTTTTTTTTTTGTATTCATCTATTATATGACTTATGAAATTTACTAATTGAATTTTGATGCAGAAGCAACCATAAGGAAGGTAAAAGATAACTATGGCTAGAGGAAAGCGCATGGGTTCAAAAAAGAAAACCATGGTATGATAAGATACACTTAACATTATTTTTAAGTTTTAAGAATACCAACACAAATATATATATATATATATATATATATATATATATATATATATATATATTAACAAAATATAATACAGGTGAATTCAAAGACAATATTGAAGAGGATTACGAAGAAGAACTCATAACTCAGAAAGAGCATATTGAAGATGTAGATGCATCTATTGCAAGTAAAATGGTATATGCATCATCTGAGGAACCAAACCAATCAGTTGACAAACGTGAAGATGCACCAGTGATTGATGAACCTATAGACTAAGAAGATCAAGAAAAACATGAAGATACACAAGTGATTGATGACTCTATAAAGATGCCTATCACCCTACTAAAAAACAAAAAAACTAGAAAAAGTATGATCATACTTTTTTGCACATATCTGTATAATAATGCATGAATTAGACTAAACGGTAATGTATATAGATGCCAACTGTTTTATATGTGTATGAAGGGATGTTGGCTCAGATGACGAAACAAAATCAAAAGATCCGAAGAAAACTACTACAATTGTGACAAAAACGTTCATCAACCAAAAAAATAATTTAAATATGATGTGAAATTTATGTACTATATTTCAAAACTAAGTTAAGATGAAAGCATCGTAAGTCTTGAATTCATTATATAGGAAATATGGAGGCTCGAGCTACCAACTAACTTCCAGATTTACTTGACATGAAAATTGGGGAAATACGAATCTATGGAAAGTTGAGAATAATGCGTATATGGCAAGTTAGGAATGCAGACACAGGAGTTATACAACTTCCACATGATTTTAATAGACAGATTTGCAAGTATAAAAAAATGGATTACTAGAATTTTGATTATTATGAATGATAACTTTGGATTTATAGTCTCATGAAAAACCTATATTATAGAAAAAAAACATACTCGTACTCACGGAATTAAATCCACTCGACTGCCTAAACCTTCCTAATCAACCGTTCCTTCCTTCCCTTCCCTTTAATAAGAGGGAGAGTAAGGGGATTGAGAAAAAAGGACGCTTTCAGAGGCGAATGCCATTGGGAGATATCGTCCATGGATCTCCGATCGGGAAACCGTATCCAAGTTCCATAGCGAGTTCAAAATGTTCTTGAGATGTTGATATTTAACCATACATGCAAATAAGAAAGTTTAAAACTTTAAGAAACTATACCATCTATTTGTATGATTTATAAAATTTATAATGACAGGGAGATCAAATGCACTCATCTATCACACCATCACAGTTCGATATGCATATAGAAAAATTCATAGAGCATAATATAATATTTATGAACTTTTTCTCCATTTCGAAGTTCACCAGAACTTTTAGACCAATTCCTTCATATTTGAGGTTAATGTTCAACAATTTTACTAATGTGCAAATGGAAATTGAGAATGAACACATCCCAACATACAGATTCATCCTCAATGATCTCCATGAAGATTTGGGGAAAAAAAAACGTACACCATAAGTAACAAGATTGTTTTCAGGTAACCATTATTTCAATTTGTTAAATGTCTTACCTAACAAGGTCAAAATGTGATTTTCCAGATATAATGGGAAAACTGATATAAGCAAAAGGACCGGAATTAGTTCGTAAAAGAATAGACATAGATGGCATAAAAATAAATATTATAATAGAGAGCGAAAAGGGAACATGCGTGAAAGTTATACTATGGGAAGATACAGCAGACCCGCAGTGTTTTTGATACTAACGTAAATAAATCCGCATAGGACTATGATGCGTGTCGTAAGTGCAAAAAATTAATCAATATATTTCCCACTAATTAACTAGTAATATACCGGTAGTACGGATCGTTCCCATATAAAGATGTGTAATTGAGATGTTATTTAGATTAGCAAAACTATAATAAAAATAAATACTAAGGGGATTGGTTGTTTAAAACAATTAAAAAGAATAATAATAAGAAGAAAAAATGATTATGAATCCTTCACCATTACCAGACGTTAACTCGATTAGTATACTTATCCATCCTCGTTAGAATCATTCATCACCAACCGTAGAATAACAAGTACCTTTTGATATCCCCGAAACTCCTTATACCACCGGATAAAAAGTACGCCTAGTCACCAGATTCTATCCAACTGAGCCACCTTGAGGTTCGCTTACAAGATGTAACTCAATCGAACGCTTTAAAGTTTGTAATTTAGATTTGATCCCAGAAGTTAAACATAATACACTCGGTTCACTTACTAGTGTTGTTTTGACACAAGATTGCTCCACAAAATCCCTCTGCAAGGTCTCATGTTGTTTACTTGTGTATGAGAACTCGATAATTACGGATCACTCAACTTTCTACTAGCATTAGAATGATTAATATAATAATTTGGTTGCGCACCCAAATAATGTAGAAATCAATCATAAACCCTATATGTAGTGAAAACAAACGACAAAACTCTAAATAAATTTGTATAAATGATAAGGCTTCACTCTTAGAACATTGAGTTCATCCATACTCAATAAGAACTAGCTACTAATGATACAAGAAAGAAGAAGAAATAACATGGTTTCCCACTAAAAGAGTAAACCCTAGAAATATGGAATAAATCTCTCTTCTCTCTTTGTTGTATAAAACCTAGGTCCAAGAATTTAAGTGTGTAGATTTTCTTATATAGGTATCCAAGTTGTAGAAGTGCCCGTGCCCATGCTCGAATACCGGTCAAAATAGGTTTCCCGAAATATCAAAATACACCTAAAACAAGTCACGGCCAAGCTTAGTCGTGAGAATATCATAACCAACTATTTTATCTTGTCGGTTTACCGAAACTGACAACATACTCTTTTCTTTTCATTCTCCATTTCCCTCGACTTTTCTCGACTGGTCTGGCCATCGAGTAAAAAGTTTTCTTCCAACTTTTGTTATTTTTCCTCGATGGGTCTTGGCCATCGCGGGTAATTTTTCTTCCTGACTTTTCTTATTTTTTCTCGATATTTTTCTTTTAGCCGAAGATATCTCACTGCCAGGCTCTAACTACCGACCACAACCATCAACTCGAGCTATCTCTTCCATATCTTGTTTCATCAATTCAAACATGATCATTACAATCAACACTCGAGCTCTGCCATCATCTCTCAACTGCCGTGAACTGCATCAGTGTCAATGATCACTTCACAGCTCCATCCCGCCTCACCTTCTTCCCAACCATTAAAAGCTCTGTTTTGTTTGAAACATCCATCGACAACTTAATCACCTATATTAATGGTAGCGTCCATAATTCCAAGTGGAACCTTATCTCGATCTTCTACACTCAACAATGAATAACAACCCTACAATAAATTCTGGCCAAAAGCCACCAGTCTCTGCCACCATTAACTCGGTCTCGATCAATCACCATCATCATAAACAATGGCAGTTCGGAACCATCACAACCCATCAATCATCAATGAAAGCTCATTAAAGTTATAATTTCACTTTCCCTGCCATACTCGAATGATGAAACTCATTTGCAACCTCTCTCAAACATAACATCACTCGAACCTTCCCTGTCTTGTTGAAACAAACTCTACCACTGAACACATCATCAACCATCACTAGCTATTCACTAGCAGCCATTAGTCACCAGCCTCTGTGTTCTCGAGTTCTACAAAACCACCATTAACTGTCATGAAACTTAACTGTCGTCAACAGCTTACTATGAATGGTAGAGACCATAAGAACCCTAATTCATGATTTGTATTTGAGAGAAAATGGTGGCTGCCCTTATCAATTCTGCTGGTTCATTTAAAACTTCTCAAATATAGGTAACCCTTAGCAAATAGTTTGGCGCCTTTATAACTTCTCAATTAACCTTATTGACCTGTTAGTTCCGGAAAACCGACAAACTTGAATCCTTGTTTCTTCCATAACTTCTTCATACGAGATCAGAATTTCGTCCATAACTTCTTCATACGAGATCAGAATGACCTTATTCTTTCTTCATTGGCTTCGTCTCTTTTTTATCTATGAGATGATGTCAATAAATCCTGGATTTGTACAGGTTCCACCTGATCTTTGTCCCTTCTTCACTTGTATCACTTCTTTTCTCGCACATTGTTACACTTTGTAGCTCCTTTTTGGATGACATAAACTACGAAACAAACGTAATATACAATAACTCTCTAGAAATATAGCAAATACTAGCATGAACATAACATTCTAAATATGATATGCACTTATAAGACTACATATTTAAATCATCAAAGAAAATAAGAGCATATGTGGATCTAGACATACCCTAGGTTCAAGAAATGAAGTCAAAATAAGTAATTGTACATGGATATGGTTCAATTACAAACATATAGAGTGTTTGAATTAATATTAACACAATAAGAGACATATTTGCAGACTCAAATGAAGTGACGATTGTTCATGCCAAAGAATAAGAGAACAAATCTATGGGTTTCATTGAAGAATTGCTTTTCAGCAGCATTCTGTGATAACGCCCTTCTTATGGCCCTTTTTCTCATGTTATAAATTGGTACAAAAAATAAAAAATGTATTCAACCAAATTGCAAACTCATATCGTAGTTGCACTGCACCGATAATACCTGCATTGACGCTAAAATATACAGGTCATAATCACTGGGAAAAGAACATCAACCTATGCACATGAGTAACTGTTGTTACCCTTAATTAAAAAGAAACATACGATCAAAGGGTGAGATGCCGGTGGTCAATGGTGGGTGGTGTTCGCTGGTGTGTGGTTAAGGTGGTGGATCGTAGATGGTGGTGGGTGGATTGTGGTTGTGGAGGTTGGTGTACAGTGGTGGGTGGTGTTAGATGGTGGGATAAATGAGACCATCTAATTAGCACAACCACAACCAAGAACCACCACACAAGCAACCATAACCTCCACCCACCACCTCCCACCACAACCACCACACAAACAACCATAAACACTACCCACTATAGACACAAACACCCACAACCACCAACACCCACCACGACGCCACCCATCACTACAACTATCAACCACCAGAACCACACACACTACTAAAACTATTAAATACCACAACCACACACTCCAAAAACACCCACCGAAACGAATAAAATAACATGCACATATTACACATATATGGAATTCCTAGTTTTTACAGTTTGCTAATTCCACTTATCCAAAACGTCCTACACATGTTACACTTCAACATTGTACCGACTACCTCATACCTTTCACAAAATAGTTTATTTATGAATATCATACACTCAAACCGAAACTAAAATCTCTAATTAACAGTATTGAGTACAAGTTAAGATGGGACACAACTCTAACAAGGCTGACCTTACAAGTACAAAATCTTCGATCGATATTATCGATTAGAGTCCAACTGAGATGTAACAAGAGAAATAATAACATGAACCAAGAAAATACACATGCCTTTAAATTTGACCTTACTAAGAAACCTCAACGAATCCAGCTGATTTTGCAACTTGGTTAAGGAAATTTATGAAATACAATCCTTAAAGACATCCACTAACATAAAGGTAATGATCACTATACGCATTAAATTGGTGGTGGTGGCTTGTATACTGGTGTATGAAACTTCTACACCAGTATACAAGCCACCTCCACCACTATATGTCTATACAACTCAACCACCAACAATTATGTATCCCACACCTTCTTGCTACTCCAAGTCACCACCACCACCATAAGTCTACTCATCCCCATATGTCATAATTTATAACCAACAAGAAATCATTAAAAATTCCAAATTGATATCAATAACTGATTCAAGTGAACAGTAAAACTAATTTTCAATAACTTAAAAGTGTAAAAACTAGTTTAAGCCACATGTTGCAAATTGAAACATAACTCGTAACTGCAAAGTGAATAATACTAGGTTCATGAACAATAAACGACAACCAAACTTAACAATATTCATTCAATAGACTATGAAAAGTCAACACACAAAGTCAACTTAATCCATAGCATGACAATTCATTAATAAATACACCACAACATTCAATAAAACTGAGAAACCCCCCAATATCTGTAAACCTGCAAAATAGAATAAGCAAACTTTAATATTTTCGCAGTGAATAGTTGAAAACATCACCTTATCACACAGATGCTTGGATTTCATAGACACCGACATTCTCACCCGAAGAGAACATAATTTGTTCAGTTGAACCATCAGGTTGAATCTTGTCCACAAGAAAAACCTCCTAATCAAGAGGTTCTTCTTCTTCATCCAATACATTTTAGGAAAATGGTGGTTTCACAACTTGTATTGTATTGTTCTTTGAGAAACTACAACAGTAAGAGAATAATTATAGTATTGTAAAATTTAGACACAGGCACAAGCACAAGCACAAACAAAAATCAATCTTGAAAAATCATTAAAGTTATGAGAAAGTTGTATAGTAATGGTGTTACCTTGATCTGATGTTCTTTCAAAAGTTGCGTCCAATGGACCTAAACAGCAAACCACCACAACAACCATCAACACCAGTGTTGCAATATCCACCACCACAGGAACAACTGCCCCCATCTCCACTGCAACATCCACTACCACACTGTTGTAAACACAAACCACCACTGCAAAAATAACACATGCCACCACTACCACCACCACAACTTCTGCAAAACAAAACAACTACAACAACAACCACCACCCCACTACTGCAACAACACCTACCGTAATATCCATATTCTTGATTAACCTAATCTGACTCTCGATTAACTAATTAGAAAATCTCTCTCAAACTCTACCACCACCAACACAAACCAAAATTAGGTCTCAAGAAGAGTAGTTTTCTAGGGTTTTTAGTTGCAGACATTTCTATAGAAGAAGGAAATTAGAGAAACGAAGAAATTTCTATTTCGGTGGAGAAACGATGGTGTGGAGAAAAGGTGGTGGTGGTGGTGGGTGAAAGATGAGGAGAGAGAGATAAATTTTAGAACTGAAAAATTAATTTTTCGTTTTTTTTAGAAGTGGTGGAAGTCTAATATTCTTGAGGGAGGTTAAGATGGGTATCATTCTATGTTGCACGGACATGCCTAGAAAGATGTTGTAACCATGCCGGACACACAATGGACATGGCATAGTTATGACACTTTCCTGACACGCGATGAACACGCCACATCACGTATCCCGTGTAAATCGATATTGGACACTTTACGGGCACTTTCGGACACGCCATAAATGATTCATTTTGGTTTTAAAAACCAAAATAAAATAAATATGACACTAATTTATTCTCCTTTTAATCAAATCCAAATATTATTCATAAAAGACTTGATCATTATTTTATTATTATAAATTTTATTCAATTATTAATCAAGTATTTTAATATTAAAAATAATTATTTTGTTAAGTATATTGCTGTAAAATCTCATTTTATGGGTGTGTGTAATACATACAAGTGTCCATATATCCTGCTTTTTTGAGATTTGACGTGTCCCCGTAACCGTGTTATATCGTAACTGTGTCATATGTCCGTGTTCGTACAACATAGGTATTATTATTAAAATAGATTTCCTTCTAGAAAATGGAGGGTAAATATAATGGGTAGGAGTATTTGTGAAGACCCATTAGAAGGAGGGGTATTTATTCAAGAACGATTTTTGGGGAACCATTGAGAATTTGAGGGGACCCTTTTGTGCTTAGACCATATGCTCTACAAAGCTAAGGGGTGTCCTAATATGATGAAATGACTAAGTTACCATTTATTAAACTAATATTAAACCCTAAACCTAATGATATATAAACCTAAATCTAAACATAATTCTATTTCTACCAAAATTAAAACTCTTCTTCTCCTGTTTTTTCTCTCTTCATCCTTTTTATCTTTAACATAATTTAATCATTCACTAAAAAGTTGTTCCAATGGCTAAACCGAACCATGGTCTTGCACAAATTTCCAAAGAACTGATTGATGAAGTGATTCAAGAACTTGTACCATGAAATGAAGAAAAACCGGTTGTTGATGGTGGAGGCAAAATCGAGACTCAAACAAAAAAAACAAATGTTGAATCTTCTAGTATTAATGTTAGAAGGTAATTCCCGACAAACCCATACATTTCTATGCATTTTTTGATTGTTATTTCGACTTAAAATCATGAAATTTAGAGTTCAAAAGGTAGTATCATTGAAAAGTTCGGTTAGGATTACCATATTTTGTCAGTCGATCTTTAGGTTTGGAAGAACACCAAGAACAGTTCCGTTTAGAAAAAAAAAACTAGGGTCTAGCTAAACTTTTATTTTATCATTGATTTTTCAACCGAACTTTTTTGTTTAGTGAAAACAGTTGGAGTTCGGTTAGATCGATAATAAATCTTATTAACCGAACTTTTTAGTCCCAAAATGGGAACAAAATGTTCGGTCAACAATAAAAAAAAATTGAAGCCCAACACTACTCTGTTTTTGGTAACTTGGATTCATGTTAGCCGAACTTTGTG
Source organism: Papaver californicum (assembly GCA_023531435.1). Lineage (NCBI taxonomy): Eukaryota > Viridiplantae > Streptophyta > Magnoliopsida > Ranunculales > Papaveraceae > Papaver > Papaver californicum. The sequence goes on along the minus strand of JAJJMC010008370.1, from coordinate 3,404,568 downwards.
ATTCTTGATCGAACTTTATGTTCGGTTAATTCGATAAATACCATTTCTAGCCGAACATTTACATTTGTTTATCCATATTTAAATTTTTATGGACAAATTTTTTTATTTAGGATCCAAAAGAAGGTAAAGGCAGTGGGAAAGGAAATGAAAAGGTTGATATTCGTTCAAATCCTCTTATCAATTTACCAAAAGGAGTTACTCATGAATAAATATATCAAATGATGTTGAATGATCCGGAATGGGTAAAAATAATGAACGATCCTGACCATGAATGGAACAGTGCTGACAATCCCCTCAACTATATTGAAGTTTCCTCTGATAAAGGATCAGAGGCAGAAATGATTCGAATGATGGAGGCTGATCCAGATTTTGATCCGAGACTCTTTTTCAGGGAAAAAGACTTCTCAGGCGTAAACCCGTTCTACAACGAAGATGGTGAGTACATAGGTCCAGTTGAGGGAGATGAACCTGTTGATAAGTCTAAGGAGAAGGAAAATAAGAAGAAGCAAGTAACGTTGATGCTAGGAGTCGAGAATAACAAGAAGTGGAAGAATTTCATGAGATCAATTAGATTGATCACTTTGAATATTTATGTTGTGTTTTCTTTCGTTTTTCTCGGATGTTTTAAGTTATTTTGAACAATTTGTAGTAAGTGATGAACCTAGTATGTTATTTTGTTGTTGGTTTTTATTTTATGTTTAAACAATATTATGAAGTTACATGTTTAGACAATATTCGGTTAGAAAATCCATTTACTGAATTAACCCTTCAAACACGAGCTATGTTATATGTATTTGAAGATATATGCCCCGAGATTTCTTAGACTATTAGAATCCGAATGGAGGTAAAGAGCTATCTGTGGATATTATGAACGAAAACAAATGTTCTCTTACGTTACATTTCCTCTAAAATTCAGCCAAAATTTTTTATTTTCCACACTTTTCAAAAATATAGCCGTTAGGAACATGTACTCTATACATACCTAGCTATTAGTTCAAGTTTAAAAATCACATCTTTACTTAAAAATGGAAGTCACTAACGCTAGGTTTACTCTAGATGAAGATTTATGTCTTTGCAGAAACTATGTGCTTTTTTATCCAAGAAGGGTGAAGAACGACGTCAAAATGGTTTAGTTAGTATCAGTTATTGGGGTAGAATTCTTGAAACCTTCTGCACCGAAACATGTAATCCTCATAATATGGATTATCCGGCTTTGTTTTGTAGATCTCAAATTATAAGAAAACAAGTCGAAAAGTTTATAGCTTTAATTCGGGTTGTCAATCGATATCGACTTAAGAGTGAAACTAATGCTGCTGTTGTAGTGCAAGCTATAGAGGAATGGAGAAGATGGAAAGTAAAGAATTTCAAACACGAGCTCATTACGACATCCCTTGTAAGTTTCTCATAACACGTATGGGGTGTTGAAGATGCTTAAAATGTAATCGATTTCTATATTTGTAATTGTGTGTTAGTAGAAATATAAGTTTCCAACCTTGTAATTCAGTGTTGGTAATTGTTGATGGTGAGTTTTTGAAAAGGCTAAAGTTGTATTGCCCTTTGCTAAGCAACAAGAATATATACATGCGCATATTTATGCGCATATGCTTAATATAGAATACTGTGTCTCTACTTATATTCCGAAATGAATTAAGAGCGAAGATTCTTTTTAAACATCCTAAATTTGCCTTGTAGACTCATCAATACTCATAATATTCATGCCATATTGAACTAGTCTCAAGTCGCATAAATTCCACAGCTGAATTCCTTGAACTTTCCTTGAATGCCCATCAATGTTCTAGCAACATCCATTAAACTCGGGAATAACTAATGCTTAAACCCTGAAATACATTATAACTTAATGCTTCATTCGCAACGAATGCTTCTCAAACTGCTCTTTCGAGCCCAAATATGCTACTTTAGCACTTTGCTTAAATATAAACCATAAATAATGCGCCACCCCTCTTGGATGCGCCACAACCAAGAAGTGATGCCATAAAAGATTCATTGTATCTCCGAACTAGGCTAACCATAGCCTTTTCTTATATCAATGCCAAGTTAACACCATTTATTTGACTTAGCACCGCATTGGCACCAGTTAGCCAAACTAGCACTAAAAGCGCTAACTTTCCTAGCGCTAACCCTTAGCACATGAGAATCGCTAACTAACCAAAAATGATCTCAGCTAGCATATTTTAGCATAATAAGGCCTTAGCCAGCGTATCACAACCTTGGCACCTCAACCCTAGCACTAAAAGAGCTAACCCTAACTCTAGCACCAAAGGCGCTAACTCCTTTCGGGTAGTGCCAAACTAATGCGCCCTAGCCAGCGCGTCTTGGCTCTCTAGCATACCCTTGGATCTTTGGCGCCTCTGGCTTCCCAGCAGCGTCTTAGCTCCTTAACACCTTTTCTTCCAGCGCGTCTCTTGGATTCAACGCGTCCCTGCATGCCAAGCACGTCCTTAGCAAATCCTTATACGTCCCTACATGCTAAGCGCCTATCGTATGCGTCCCTGTCAAGCCTAACGAATCTCAAAGTAGCTTATGCGTCACTAGCAAGCCTAGCGCGTCCCTATTTGGCTCCAGAGATTCTCTAGCTAGCCTCAGCGCCATGGCCTCTTCCGCGACGCCCTTATCCTCCTTGACATCCTATCTCCTCAGCATCCAAGGACTATGCATCCCTGGCGTCCATCCTAACACGTCTCTAGCAAGCTTGGCGCGTCACCTAGCTCATACACGCCCTTGCTTAGCTCGAGCACGCCCCTAGCAGCCTAGTGCGTCTCTACCTCTCCATGGACAATACGCCCTCATGCCTAGCGCATTCATATTTAGACACAATCGCATTAAGCACTAGCACTCTAGTGCTAACTATATTTGACTCAATTGAAGTGCTAACTTCGATCCTTTTTGACACTAGCTTCCTAGCCTTAGTACAATTCATATTTACCAGAAGCCATAAATATTGGTCTCATTATTGATATGTTAGCACATTAGCCTTTTAAATTAAAAGAGATAACACATTCTTATTTGCGCTAAGTAGCTAGTGCTAGCTTTGCTAGCTACTTTCCTCATAAATACACATTTCTTCTCAATATAAGTCCTACATTGAGTCTCATACGAATTCTAATAGGCCTCCTTGCTTAAGGATCCCTCTACGACATTTGGCCTCAAATGTGTCTCAGACTTACGATAAATCGCTTCTGAGCTAATACTTAACCATCAAATATGCCATGTTACTTTCAAGCAAGTACATGGCCATTAACTTACCAAACTCAACACTAATCAGTCTGACTATCAATCTAGTGATTCACACAACTTGTTTCATTGACTTAGCAAGTCATTTGACTTGACTTGACTTAATCAAAACCATAATGGCTTATGAGTCCACTATTTCCACGAGATATCAAATACAACATGGGGGGATTCTCATTGGGGTATTCTTATGGCGGTCTACGACATCGTGGGTGGTGGTACCACCTCCACAAATAAGAAGGTAGCAAGTAGTGGGTGGTTACAGAGCAGTTGAGAGGATGGGGAGTAGTGGTCAGACATGTCTTCCCTACTTTCTGGGCACCACCCCAATACAATCTCCATGATCATCACTTCTCCACCTCTCCCTAACTTCTACGAGTTACGAAAAATCAGTGTGTCTCTTTTGAACTATAAATAGATAATTCTCATCTATTCAAAACAAGGACATACAATATACTCAGTTTGAAGAAACAAAACCTACGAAATTAGTGATTTCTCTCAGAGAATCCATTTTCTTCTTCACATATTATCATACTGATATTTTCTTAACCTGCTTTGCTTCCCTCCCCTAAGACCTACCCAAATCCTTTCCATTTTTGTAATCGAAGCAGGACGTGAACGACCATTTCTTTGTTTAGGCTCGTCCTTTTCGAGCTTGATCTCTCGAACCTACTTGAAAGTACCATTTTGCAGTCTAGGGAGAAAAAGTTCGGCTAAGGATTGCACAATCCAGAGTAATGTTTGGCTAGGGAATAAAATATCAAACCCAGCCGAACTTCTGACACAAAAATCCCTGGTGAAATCATATTTGTTCAGCTACTTGTAATAAATAAGTCCTAACCGAACTCCTGGCAAAAAAAAAAAAAACCTGGTAAAATAAAAAAAGTTAGGCTACCCACAATATTCTTATCCTAAACGAACTTTTGAGACAAACCTAACCTGGGATTTTTACAAGTTCGGCTAGGTTTGAAATTATTATTACTAGCCGAACATTACACTGGATTGAGCAATTATTAGCCGAACTGCTTCTCCCCGCCGAACATTGGTCCGGTAAGGTCTGTATTCGTTCTTGCTATCCGTACATTTTACCAAAAATAAACACAATTTCAACAAAATATTATTTCATTTAAAATATATGGTCTTCAAAGTATATTTAATTTAATTGCATGTCTCATTCACTTAATTACAATTAGTTGGGAATTTTCTTTTTCTTGAGACATTCTCAAAGCTATCCACATATCCATGTTTGTCTCATATAAATTCCACCAACTCTTTATATCATCGGTATTAAATCATTCCCAATAGAAAGTTTGGCACAGTGGAGGAATGGACCATTTGGGTTTAAAGTGATTGCCTCCAACCAATGCAATGAACACTCTTCAATGAAGTTGGACACTTTTCTTTGATTTTGGGGTGAATGTAGCACTATAACCTTTTGTGAAATAGTGAACCACACAATTGAATACGTCGGCGATTAAGTGCCCACAAATCGACATAGTCATCTAATAATCCCGTGTAATAGGATTTCCCCCGTGTAAACGACTTTGATAATTTATAAACTCCAAGTTCACCCCACCATCCAACCCTCCCATCATTGTCTTGTAAAATGCGGGTTTCTCCCGTAGTTTCGTCAACAAATTTTGCCTCATATAGGTGATTTCACAACTATTGTATTCCTTGGCACGGTACTGAAACGTCCCTAGTTGTCCAACCGCAACTTAAAAACCACAATTATCATCGCCAGGGGTGTCGTCGGTGGATATGACGTACTCATGAATGATTTGAGGTAGTTCTTCCAAGTACGCCATATCAACAAATGTTCGCTTTAGCTTCACGTCCCGAATAGGTGCTTCGCTTGGTCGCGATGGAAACATCAGACCTCTTTTCTTCATATCTTGTTCACTTGGTTCGTTTTTTTCTTCACTACTCCGACCTCATTTGTTTGATTATTCGGCGTGCATTGCCGCAGTATACTCGTGACCCGAAGGATCTCTATGATTAGCGTGTATGTCACCATGTTTCTTAGACAAAACCTTGGCATACTTCCTCGCTTGTTTCTTTGTTTTTTTGGTGCTTGGCTTACCTTTGAGCTTGCCTTTTCCGGTTCGTAAACATTCTCCGAGGTGTGTGGATAAAGGATCGTCCTCATGTCATCCCAAAAGATTTTTCATTGGATTTTGTTCATGTTGCAGAACATCTCGAATACGGTTCTTCCAAATTCGGTATCCCCAAACCCTTCTCCGGGCTCTTCCGTGGGAGGGTTGAAAGTTAATTGTTTCTAAAATGGATCAATGTTGTCTAAGGAAATGACACCATGTTCATAGTTGACTATAATATGGCGATAACGTAATCCCATCGACTCCTTTATTATACAAACACACACCTCGTCCGGCTTGATGTCCCAATCCTTAATCAAATCGACTTCTACCATCAACTTATTAATACACGCATGAGACACGTTATAATGGATTCCCTTGAGAAATGAAAGATCTTCCCATTTTCTAATCTTTAAGATAAGACTCTTTTAGAACTTCTATTTGATCCTATCCATGTCGTGAGTGAAGTAATTTTCTATAGCATCAAACACGGTCACAAAATTATCAACACATCCAAAAAGATTCTTCTTCAACCGGTGGTGAGCCGCCAAACTCGTCGCTTAAATGCCCAAGTGTTTGTGTTGGGGCTAGTCCAATGCCCGACTTTATATTGTAATCATCCTTCGTGAGAGACCAAGTCAATGAGTCTTATTCATTGGAGAAATAAGCCCATTTGATTTCATTTAATTCATATTTTTTATCAAATTCCTCCTTCGCTTTGGCTTGTTCCTCTTCTGGTAGCTTCTTTATCTCATCATAACCTCTTTTCCTTGGTGGTATAATTTGAGGCTTGCTCTTATGCATCACATTACACCATATGCGGAAGATACATAGAAGATTATGCGCTAACGGGAAAACTACCTCTATTACATTCACTAACACGTCTTCGTTGTCGGTGACTATAACTCCAGAAATATTATCACCTCGGAAGATTGACCATACTTGTTGCAGTGCCCAAGTGTAACTAGGTCCGGCTTCCTTCAAGAAACAAAACGCCACGCTAAACGGTGACTTGGTTGACGTGCACCTAACAACGTTCAACAATGGCATCTCATACTTATTAGTCTTGTAAGTGCAATCTATTAAAAGAGCTTGGTAAAAATATTGCGCCAATTGAACACACATTAGATGCACAATAAAGAGATATGTTATTTCTCCATACGGACCTACTTGCTTTTGAACGTTGTAGTTTTTCTTCCGTGCCATATAAAACATTTGTTGCATTACCTACCTATCTCTCCATTCATTCTTTTTCAACGTCACGTTTGCATTGTAAATGGTGGACAAAGAGGAGAAGTTATCCTTGTTATCTTGTTTAATGATGTGAAGCATAGTAACCGGTGTAATACTATTTTCCCCATCTTAGCTAGTTTCTCCATTTCAAGAGGGAAGAGCCTTGCGGCGACTGAATGTCCTTTAAAATGTTCATGACGTTTGTGGTTATGTCTACCTTCCGTAACTTTGAATGGAACCCATTTCCCTAATTATTTGTTGAAATTAAACACAAGCTTGAACGAGCAATTGGTCTTCTTTGATATAGTTACATTCTTCCTCCGGTATTTTCGATATACACATAACCCTTCTTCTTGTGGATTTTGGGCACACAACTTCTCTCACAAACCATTTCAAAGCTGGTTTGTTAGACTTTCCATTCAAAACCAATATATACATATCCGGTTTTGCATATTGTCTATCCCAACTATTTTCTTCGTTGGGACCATCCCATGTCTACACTGACCAAAAGACAAAGTTACAAAACTTGATAATTTTCTTTGAAACATTTAAGTACACATAAACTGGTAACCTACCAAGTCATTCGTATAATGATGTGATGTATCATCGTACATAATATCAATAAGAGTAAGTTGATCATCCCTAGGTACAGGCTCCAACTGGATTTACAAAATACATGACAATGTTAATTGCGACAAAAAAATACTACGAAATTCGGCTACTAATAATTTTCTATATCTAACCAAACATAATAGCTCGGCTAGGTCGACATAACCTAAATGAACCGAACATTTCAGTTCGGATAGGACCTTTACTGCCATACACTGCCGAACTTTGTACTTAAAAGTTTCCGCTTGTTTGGGCTCGAACTAGCCGAACATTACTCTGTTTCATCCAAAATTAGCCAAACATTAGGAGTTCCTCAATTAGGTAGTCGAACTTAGTCCAAGCCTCCATTAACGCAGTGTTCGACTACCTGTGTTCTTTAATGTCCTAGCCGAACTTATATAAAGCTTGCGAAGCTAATCTATAAAATTTTATATTTTCACCAAATTTAAGCCAATCCAAGCAACAAAAACACATTAACATGTATATCCGAGCATCAAAAACATTATAATCCTCATATTCTTTGTTGTGATCGTCGTTTATCTCGTAAAAACCATCATTTTAAGATTGAGAATGGATTTGGGGAATAAAACATTCACCATCTAACAAATCATCCATCAGTGGATCGTTGTGAAGATTAACGAATACTTTGTGTACTCTACGATTTGAAGGTTCCAATTCCTCTGAGCTTGCAGTAGAATCATTCACATTGAATTTTAGAATCACTAAAACTAGGATTCAATTTTTTTTTCCACAAAACTTCTTATCCTTCTACTTCTCTCTCAATAATTCTAATTCTGTAACACAACAATAGTTTATCTCATCTAAAACTAACAATTAACTAAGTTAACTAACTCTAATTATTACCTTCTAATTAAATGAGGATATTTTTAATATTATAAAAATTTACGAATATAAAAAACCATGAATTACTTCGTAATGATCTTAGCAAAATAAGGGATGGTCCCTTCAATTACGAGGGTCTCTAAAAAATCGGTTTTATTCAATTCCCACGGGTTGAACTCGGTCAGATGATAACCCATCTAGGACTGTTAGTTGGGCATCCAAACCGCGAGTGACAGTGAGTGAGACTTCACATCACTCTTCATTACACATCAAATCTTCTGTGGATAATTCTCAATTCCGTGGAGTTTTATTTCCGATACGTTTAACAGAATTGCAGGTTTTGATTATCGCAGTTCTTCTTTTACTTTTCCCATAATTCTCTCTCACATCTTCCATAAAGAAAAAAAGAACAAAAATGGCGGTTTCTTCAATCCTCTTTAAAGCTTACTCCGCCCTTAGAAGATCTTCATCTTCATCTCTGAAACACCATATTAGATGCCTAAGCAATGTTCCAGAAAACACCGTATACGGCGGTCCAAAATCACAAAACCCTAACCAACGTGTAACTCTAACTAATCTGAAACAGAAACATAAAAAAGGAGAACCCATAACGATGGTAACAGCTTATGATTACCCATCAGCAGTTCACCTTGATGAAGCAGGAATTGATATATGTCTTGTTGGTGATTCGGCTTCAATGGTTGTTCATGGTCATGATACAACTCTTCCTATTACTCTTGAAGAAATGCTTGTTCATTGTCGTTCTGTTGCTCGTGGTGCCAAACGACCATTACTTATTGGTGATCTATCATTTGGTACATATGAATCAAGCTCCAATCAGGTACATTTTAAGACTCAAAACACTAGGTTTGTTACCCTTTACTGTAAAATCTGATGGATTATCAATCGAGCGTATCTAATCAGGTAAAACAAACACTAAAATAGCAGAATTTGGAAAATAAAAAGTTCAATCTGGTGAATTTGGATAAACTTAGAGAGAGATAGATAGACATAGAGTCTGATTGATACTTAATTGATGGAATTCAGGGAATTTTGATTATGAGCAGGCAATTGATACAGCAGTTAGAGTTCTCAAAGAAGGTGCGATGGATGCAATTAAACTGGAAGGAGGGTCTCCTTCTAGAATTACAGCAGCTAAGGCCATTGTTGAAGCTGGAATTGCAGTAATGGGTCATGTTGGATTAACTCCTCAAGCTATCAGCGTTCTTGGAGGATTTAGGCCCCAAGGGAAGAATGTTGCTAGTGCTTTGAAGGTTTATTTTGCTGAAACTTAATATCTTGATTATATATTTCCCTAATGATAATTGTTATGCCTGTTGCTGGATGGGGTTATTTATGGTGATTGTTAAATTATCAGTGTTCTAGAAAGGTAGGGTTAATTTGGCTCAAATTTCAATTGTAGGTTGTCCAAACTGCAATGGCTTTGCAGGAGGCTGGATGCTTCTCTGTGGTGCTTGAATGCGTGCCCGCACCTGTTGCTGCAGCTGCTACCTCTGCCCTTCGAATTCCAACGATTGGTATCGGGGCTGGTCCTTTCTGCAGCGGCCAGGTTTGCTCAGTTCATTCTTTATAGAGTTTGGTTTTACTTTAGAAAGTTCAACCACTTTGAGACCTGAATCATTTGAAAGGAATATTAAATGTATGAGATACTGTTAGGTATTCACTTAGAAAAGATCATAGAAAATCAGACTGTGTATATAGTTACCCAAATTCAATGGTTCCATTCTAGTTATTAGTCGAGCCATAATTTTCTTAAAACCTAAAGTTGTTCGTTACCTCTTTTCTCTTTGCCAGTTCGTGGATAGGATAATATGAGTGGAATTGCTAGGATAATCTAGATTCTGCTTCTCTGTATTAAAGTATAGCATTGTTTATGGGTGAAAACTACTCCACCAGGTGAAAATAGATAAATGATAAGGAGAATTTTGTTCTACATGGAATGCTTCAAAATTTAAATTTATCGCCTATCAAAGTAGATGATGAATTCTCTGCTACCTAGTACTGAAAGTTTGGGGGTACCCAGCAATGATAAACATTGCAATGCAGAAGTAGAACTATACCACATTACGCTTGTCTTAACTCTTGACTAACTAAACTATTGGCCCTGATGTTTTCCAAAGGTTCTCAGGACCAAGAATCAAGGGTCTTGTGGTTTCAATGAAGAGTGATATGGGTCTCTCAGAAATACTCGTACTTGTATGGTTGATCTGACATGCTTCTAGTGCATGGACCTTTGAGCAAACAATTTTGATCGTCAAGAAATGCGAAAGCAGTCACATATACTGTAGTCTGGACCAAACTGGCTGAAGTTAAGGTTTTTCACATGCACACAAACACACTCACGTGAAAAACTTATCATGCCTAAATTAAGATTAGTTAGGTGTTCTGAATGTTTGACTATGGTGAAAGATAGTTTCTAAATAGGTGGATGTTAAGCTCTCATCGGTCAAGACATAGTTTTTGAAGTAGCAAGATAGATGTTACATTTTGTAAATTATACAAGGATTATTGCACCTACCAATCTCTTAAAAATTCTAGTGTGTTACAGTTGTTAATGAGTAATTGACTAATTTCAGCAGTAGTAGATCATTCTCTACTCTACAACTCAAAACTAGGGTTATTTTTCATATATCTTTCGATTGCTTTTCTATTCTTGCTGAATAAATTTGCTAAGTTGAATACCGATGCAACAGATAATAGCAAACAGAAAGAAAAAAAATGTTTTGTTCAGGCTTTGAGTATTCTTAGGAACACCGACTATGAACGATGATTAATATCTAAACTTCGGTTTCCCAACTATAAATAAAAATCGATTAAACTTGAACAAAGTTTAATAATTTTTTTTTATTAATCGAATATAACCGTTTAAAATAATATATTGAAGATTCTTATATGGACTTGGGGAAAAACCTTAACTTGCTAGACAAGAAAGGATGAAAAAACCTCCTAAATCGACTCAAACTCGAAATTTGCTATTTTTGAAAAATTTGAGATTTTCCTAAATACTAAAGTACATTAAAAGAGAATCTATATGCTACAAACGGCGACCCAAACGGACTCTTAACGTAGAAGTTATTAACAAAATAAAAACTTTTCTAAAATAGTAGAAACGCCTATTTGAAACCCTAAACGATAGAATTTGGCTAAATTCTGAAGACCAAGGCAATTATAGATTACCTTGTCCTGTTCTTTGGCCCGTTTCCCATCGAAATGGACCCCTGCTGGGCTAAATTACGACACTCGGGTCTTTAGTCTCCAAATAGGCTATAGCTTGCTCATCTGCATCATTCTCCCGGGGTTGAGAGAAATTCGCACTCAAATTTTTTTGTTCATCATCAGAATTGTCACTATAAAACGGCACCAAGTGTTTAACATTAAAAACATCAGAAGTACGGATATGGCTTGGTAGCCTTAACTTGTATGCATTAAAATTATTTTTCGCGATAATTTCCAAGGGGCCAATCTTGTGCCCCTTCAGTTTGTTATACTCACCAACCGGGAAACGATCCTTTGACAATATTGCCCACACAAAATCTCCCACTTCAAAATCCACGGCTCTGCGCCTTTTATCTGCCGCCTCCTTATACTCACCAACCAGTTCCTGATATAATCCACTAGCACCAGTAACTGTTGGATACATTCTTTGGCTCGAGCTTCAATTCTATTCAAATCAGGAACTGGTGCTAGGTCTACCGGTGCTCGTGGATTATATCCATAAACAACCTCGAAAGGACTCATACCCAAACTACGGTTTACTGAGCGATTAAATGCAAACTCAGCTTGACAGAGTTTTTGGTCCCAACTTTTCAGATTTTCTCCAACCAGACACCTAAGTATATCACCTAATGAACGATTCACAACTTTTGTCTGTCCATCACTCTGAGGATTATACGCACTATTAAAGTTAAGCCTTGTATTCACTAACTTCCACAATGTCTTCCAGAAATAACTAAAAAATCTTGTGTCCCGATCACTAACTATTGAACAAGGCAATCCATGCAGACGACATACTTTACAGAAGAATAATTCAGTTACCTTCAATGCACTAGTCGTCTTCTTGCAAGCAATGAAATGCGCCATTTTTTGAGAAACGGTCAACAACGACAAATACTGAATCATGTCCTCTTTGAGTTCGAGGTAAGCCAACACGAAATCCATGCTCAAATCTTTCCAATATTGACTTGGAACTTTCAATGAGAGATAAAATCCAGCATTTGTTGCTTTTCCTTTTGACACTTGACAGACGCGACATCTATCCACGAATTTAGCAACTTCACGACTCATTGTTGGCCAATAATATGATTTCGAAACAAGTTGGAAAGTCTTATCCCTTCCCATGTGCCATTCGTCATGTAACTCATTAACAATCTTCAATTGGAGGCTAGAATCAGGAATACACAACAGATTTCCCTTAAAGAGAAAACCATCGTGCACATGTAATTACTTCTTGCTCCTGTATTGACAGTATCCAGAATCTCTGCAAAGTATGGATCAATTAAAATCCAATACCTCAGTTTTCATAGTGGTGAGTAACAAATTCATGTGGCTTAAGGCATCAACGACTTGATTCTGCGATCCTGATTTGTGTTTTAATACAAAAGTGAACTCTTGGAGATAACTAGCCCACTTTCCATGTCTAGAAGCTTACTATTGATGTGCTTCAAATAATCATGATCAGAAAACTTTAGAACTCGTTATGAATAAGATAATGACGTCAATGCTTTAAGGCCTGGACTATTGTATAAAACTCCACATCATAAGTACTATAGTTGAGCTTAGCTCCATTCAACTTCTCACTGAAATAAGCCACAGGTCGTCCTTCTTGACTCAAGACAACTCCAATCCCAACCTTTGATGCATCACAGTGTAATTTAAACGGCTTGCTGAAATCAGGTAGCACTAACAATGGTGCAGTAATCATCTTTGTCTTGGCTGCTTCAAAGGCCTCATTTGCTTCGTCATACCACGAAAACTTATTTCCTTTCATGCACTCAGTGATGGGTGCCATAATGGTACTGAAGTGAGGAATAAAACACCGTAAAAAGAAGCGAAGTCATGGAAATTCCTCAACTCGTGTAACGTAGTGGGTGTAGCCCAATTTCTAACAGCTTCGACCTTGGACTCATCTACCTTGATCCCATCCTTCGTCACAACGTAACCGAGAAATAAAACTCGATCTGTCATGAATGAACACTTTTTAATGGCTGCAAATAATTTCTCCCTGTGTAGAACTGAGAGCACCTCTCGAAGATGTTTGACATGCAAGTCCACGTTAGCACTATAAATAAGAATATCATCGAAATAAACAACCAAGAAAGTACCGATAAAAGGCCATAGTACTTGATTCATAATACGCATAAATGTATTTGGTGCACTGGTCAACCCAAATGGCATAACCATCCACTCATACAATCCTTCTCGAGTTTTGAAAGCAGTCTTCCACTCATCACCTGCACGAATTCTGATCTGATGGTATCCATTCTTCAAATCGAGCTTGCTAAATACCTTTGCTCCACTCAACTGATCTAACAAGTCATCAAATCTTGGAATCATAAAACGATATTTGACTGTGATTTTGTTGATGGCTTGACTACAAACACACATCCTCCACGTTCCATCTTTCTTTCGAATCAGCAAAGTTGGTACTGTACATGGACTTAGACTCTGTCGGATCAATCCTTTCTGTAGCAAATCTTCCACTTGACGATGATGTTCTTCATGCTCCTTAGGGCTCATTCTATAATGTGCTTAGTTGGGAAAGCTTGATCCTGAAGCTAGATCAATACGATGTTGTATATCCTGGAGTGGTGGTAACTCATCGGATAACTCTTTGGGGAAAACATCCTCAAATTCTTCAACTAGCGGCTTAGCTGCAGTTGGGATGTTACTGTCAACATGTTCTTCTTTTCCTATCAACACATAAAGCATGTCTGCATCTCCTATCTCAACTTCCAACTTCTTAAATGACAAGAGGTTGGTAGCTTCTCCGGTAAGTGGTTTGGGAACAGTCTCTTTGCTAGGTACAAGTACCATACGTACGTCGTGCCATAAAAAACTATAGGTGTTGTGATACCCATCATGACTACTTTTCCTGTCATACTCCCATGGTCGACCCAACAACAAGTGACAAACATCCGTACTAGTAACATCACACCAGACTTTATCTTTATATTTGTTACCAATTGAAAAAGAAATCAAACAAAGTTTGTTTACCTTTACCTCATTCCCTTTCTTAAGCCAGGATAGTTTGTAAGGATGTGGGTGTGGCTTAGTTTCCAGCTTGAACCTCTTTACGACCTCTTCATCAACGAGATTCTCGCAACTGTCTGGATCGATAGCTAGACGACAAACTTTTCTCTCGATCGTGCAGGTTGTCTGGAATATATTATTACACAACCAGCTATTACCCTCATCTTTACGTGGAGTGAGACAACTTCTTCTTACCACAAAGTTTACTCCTGCATCTCCCGTAACTACTTCGTCATTAGGTTCAGAATCAACCTTCTGATCCTCTTCATAGTCAGTTACCCATGCATCTTCTTCACGGTCGTCTTCAGTGAAAATAACCTTGTTCACCCGTTGTACTTTGCGACAGTCAGTGACTTTGTGCACAGATTCACCGCACTTATTACACCTGCCTCCAAAAGTGTTAACTGGAGTTTTATTTGGTACAGACACAAAATTAGGTTTATTAACAGTACTAGATGTTGACGTACTGTGGTTACTTGCTGGAGAATATGTCACATTGTTACCCCAATTTTGAACTTCTACGACCCACTTGTTTCTTTACCTGCCTTGCTCTATGATGTGCATCCGAAGTAGACCAACAGTCAAACATATTGAGTGTATCCTGATATTCTTGAGGGAGACCACCTACATAACGAGCTACTTTCTGCTCATCTGACTCTGACAAATCGTTAAGAAAAAGTAGTTGATAATTTTTTTTTGTGTACTCGTCTATAGACGTGCTCCTTTTCGTAGGTTTTGCAGCTGCTGGTACATCAAGCCGATATAGTTGTGTGGTAAAATTTTTGTTCTCATGTGTTTCTTCATCTTCTCCCATGAGACTAACTTCTGCTTTCCTTTACGAGAACGTTGTAGTTTGTGTTGTTACCACCACGAATTAGCTCTCCCACGGAACATAATTGCTACCAGCCGAACTCGTTTGTTATCTAGTACATCCTTAAATTCCAAGACTTCCTCAACTGTATTCAACAACGAAAGAAACTCTTCCATTTCTAAACCACCATAAAATTTTGGAATCTCCACTTTAATTCTTGTCTTCTAGCGATCAGAATTTTCCCGTTGGATTATTCTTCCTTATTCTTCTTCTTCTTCATGTCGAATGTTTTCTCGACCCATCATACCTCGGATTTCGTCCAATATTTCTTCTCTCGACACATTATAATCAATCAGAACAACTCCTTAACCTCGACCACGACCTCGACCGACTGCTAGTTTTGGCATATTACTAACCCTAGAATCTACTTTGCTCTGGTAACCAACTGATGCAGTGGATAATAATGAACAGAAAGAAAAGACAGGTTTTGTTCAGGCTTCGAGTATTCCTAGGAACACCGACTATGAACGATCAAGATTAACTGATAGGCGAGGGTCCACGTAATTAATATCTAGACTTCGGTTTCCCAACTATAGATAAAAATCGATTAAACTTGAGCAAATTTTAATAAAGAAAATTTATTAATCGAATTCAACCGTTTAAAACAATATAATGAAGACTCTTATATAAACTTGGGAAAATCCCTAACTTGCTAACCAAGAAAGGATGAAAAAAACCCCTAAACCGACTCAAACTCGAAATTCACTATTTTTGACAAATTTGACGTTTTCCTAAATATTAAAGTATATTAAAAGAGAAACTCTATGCCACAAACGACGACCCAAACTGACTCTTAACGAAGAATTCATTAACAAAACAAAAACTTTCATAAAATAATTATGACGCATATTTGAAACCCTAAACGATGGAACTTGGCTAAATTCTGAAGACCAAGGCAATCATTGATTCCTTGTCCTGTTCTTTGGCCCGTTTCCCATCAAAATTGACCCCTGCTGAGCTAAATTACGACACTCGGGTCTTTAGTCTCCAAATAGGCTATAACTTGCTCATCTGCATCAAATACAAAGAGTTGTTTCTTATTTCTTGTGTGGTCTACAATTGTATTCTTAGGAGAGGTGAACTTCTGAATGTGTAGTTGTTTAACAGACTGTTTCTTCTCGAGGCTAAAGCAACCCATAGAAATTATTCTTAGACCCTAAATATAGTCTCAAGGTAAGCTTTTTATGAGAAATACTAAGTATTTTTTTGCTCTAGATAATCACGATTTATCTTGACTAATGCTGATGCAGGTTCTAGTTTACCACGATCTATTGGGTATGTCACAACACCCTCATCATGCTAAGGTTATTACAGGAGTTCCCTTTTTCTTTCTCTCTTTTTCAATATTGACCAAATGTTTAGTGATAACAAATGGTCTCACTATTTTTTCAGGTTACGCCAAAATTCTGTAAGCAGTATGCACGTGTTGGTGATGTTATAAACCAGGCTCTTTTACAATACAAGGAAGAGGTGACAGAGAAATCTTTCCCAGGTCCTACTCACACACCATATAAAATGAATGATTCAGATGTTAATGGATTCTTAAGTGAATTAGAGAAGATGGGTTTGGGCAATGCAGCTTCTTCTGCAGCAGTGGCAGCTGAGAAGGCTGTAGCAGTTAACGGATCTTCCTAATTGTTATGCTATCCATCATCTTTTTAACGGAAATAGGAGCTATGTTGTGTTAGTCTTAATAGACTTTAAAATCTGGTTGTGGTTTTTAGTGTCAAATTTAGACAGGAGACAGGCTTATTGTATGTTGGAACTCTAATGAGCGAAGCTTTTTTAGTAACTTATTCTTGTAAATCATAAAAGGATGGAGTATGCAAGAAGGGGGTATACATCCTGGGATGAGCATAACCGTCTGCGCAGCCCAGAACAGAAAGCCCACCTGCAGCAAGAGTTCAACAAATAAAACGTCAGTCTTTTCAATCAGGCAAGAAACGAGACTAAGAGCTTACTCTCTGACATGAGCTTCATAGTAATCTAGCATTATTCACGATGGTCGAGTTCTGTTTACAGTAGGTGCATCCGTGCGAGACAGAAAGAATCCAGCTCGACTTAAAGTCATCGTGCTCAAAGTTGCTGGTTCCACCTCTTGCCACCCTTCTCAGAATCCCTAGCTGGTGAGATAAGACCCGTTTCATGCTCCCCAGTGACATATAATCCTCGTGTGGGATGTGAAAAAAACGCTGACCCTTTATACGATATGCACTGCATACACGTTGGAGATCTTGGAAAAGTTAGTGGGCTACTAAACAGCCAGGAGTTGTACGTGCTTATAGCTAACAAAGATCTCTCACAGATTTTCTTCCCATGACTGCTTATAGCTAACAAAGATCTCTCACGATTTTATCCCTTCATTGCTTGCAACAAAGATCTACTTTACGCTGTCATATTCACAGCATATTAACAATATTGGTCTTGTTTGACCATTAGGTAGGGCATTTCACTTTTGCAAGCAGGTGGTAATTGAGTTATAGTTAAAGCAGATATCTCTAGTAATTCAGTTCATAGAGATGGTGCAGATGTCACTATGGTTATGAAATGGATTTTACCATATGGTACCACTATATGGACCTAATCAAATGGGTTTTACCATACTGATTTTCAACAAGCGATCTTGTAAGAAAATTCTATTTACAATAGAATTGCCAAGTCTTATGCCTCTTGACTCGTATGCAGTTTGACATGTTTTCCGAGTTTGATTTCCATTTAAAAAAAGATCCCTTGTAATTTTTGAGGACCACGATTGTAGTCTGTTATACTCTGTGTACGGAATAATTCTCCATTGACAATTGCAGGTATATTTATATAATAAAGGATGGGGGAATGCATTTTATAGCTGATATATGTCAACTTACACGAGTATACACTGTACAGATGGTGTGTATAGTAGATTTACCGAACAAAAACAAATAGTAGACTTTTGTCTTGTAAGTTTCCAAGAAACAGCTCTTATGCGGCCATATTAAAATAAAATAATTTAGACTGCTAGATGTTGGCATTAGCTTACCGATTGAAATCCACATTAGTATGACAGGCAGCGCACAAATGTTCGGCAACCACCCCACATCTGAAAGTGATACGGATGTCGACTAAGTTCTTTATATATAAGAGATTGCGTAATATAACTATTTATTGGCATCATGCATGACTGTTACTAGTATATTTAAATTAGATATCATCATCAAAATAATCCATTTTATCAACATATCAAAGCTCAAAACCTGTGCTTTGTTACATCATCTCTGTATAGGATGATACCACTTGGTATGTATTAGTCCAACAATGATCTTTTTATGAAATTACATGAAACACAGCGTGATATGTTTTAACTTTATGGGTGTTGTGCCCGGTGTTGTACTGTGTTGTGGCGTTTACTAACTCACAGTGGCGGAACTAGAATTTTAATTAGGGATGGGCTTGCCTAATTTTTAGCCCGGACTTAAGTCTAAATTTAATACATAGTATTTTTATGGCCAAAATAGATAGTAGAAAAATCCTAAGGCTTTTAGGGGGACTTAAGCTAGGGGAACCCTTAAGTAGTTCCGCCCCTGTTAACTCATACCACGTGTTGTGTCCTAGCACTGACACAACACGGCATACGAAGCTATCATAATGTCTCGTGTTCTGTCAGGTCGCATTTGTATCATGTTGTGTTTAAATGTTAGCATGTCATGTTGTGTACACACTTTATACCCTAGATGGTGTGGAATCTCTATTGAGTCGTAGGTATATTTCTACACCCTTGTATGAGAGAACTGGGACGTAAAGCAGAAGGTAATTGGTTAAGTGGTCGAGTGTTATCGTAGGTTGAAAAACTAATTCGTGTCATAGTTTCTCATAATGAACATTCCCTATGGAAGAATGAAAAGGAAATGTTGGACAGTCGTACAAAAAGGAAGTGTGAAATAAGCATTCAAGAGAAAGTTTGCATACAACTAGAATTGAAGAAGCGGAAGGTGAGGTCCCAAATTTTCCATAATGTTAAATAATAGGAAAGGCCATCAACCTCTATCCAGGGCTTTTCGCTTTTGTTTGATAAATGTACAAGCAATAGTATAACTGACATTAAGTTCAGATTCTTTTACTTTTATTTCTTTTCTTTATCAAATAAATTAATAAAATTTTGACATAAACATAGATGGAGTAGCAAGTAGCCCCTGGTATTGTTAAAACTTAGTAGTTAAAAACATATTGTAGTGTATGTCATCAATACTTTAACTAGGACATTGTTTGTTTAGTGGTGGTTTTATCACTCATATTTGTAAATGCAACTACAACTGAAACTGTATGATGGCAATGAAACCCTCCCGCGCTATAGATCTGTGTATCTTGTGCAATCTCAAAATCTCATAAAAGAACCAGAAGTGGTGACCATGGTGGGTCCATTGAGAACCTCTAAACCCATGAACAATTCTTCATTATTGGTCATCAAATTAGAATTATGATCATGCTCTTCTTTTATTTCTTGCTTAACTTGTCGTTGTACTCGAAACTTATTATCTGCTGCTTCAGTGGATGATTCCATTAATGAATGTGTAATCGGTGAAGATACTGCAGAAAGATTTGTTATTGCTGATGTAGATGAAGTTGCATTTGTGTTTGGCTTATTATTAATACTATTTCTTGTGCTTCCAGCAAGGGAGTTTCGATGGGTCGGAATTGGATGGTTGTGCTCGGCCTTATAAGTTATGAGGAACATTGATGGCTCTGAATAGCTTCTCTCTACTAATTTTTTTGCCATGCAACCTTTGGAGCTACTGCACTTGTAATACCCTCTGTAAATTTACCATAGCAATGCGTATGTGTTTCAATATCAATGAATAACTTAAAAGCTGGGGGAAAAAAAAGGAAAAAATGAAAGAGTGAAAAAGAAAAGAAAGAAGTACTAGTGATCCATGCATGCACCTTGGATATGGTGAGCCTTTGATGGGTTTCTGGCCGTATTTTCTCCAAGCCCACATATCAGCAGAAACACCTTCAGCTGGTACTTTGCAGACGAGTCTCTTTTGCTGAACTTTCCTATTGACAAATAGAGAATATATAAAAAAGGCATGTTCCTACATCGAATCAACTATTGAAAACGTAGTACCTTTATACCAGTGTTCTTCAAGAGACTACATGACTGACTAAATAATGAAGGAACGGAGATAATCTAATTGCTTAATTACCCTGTATAAGGTGCATATATATATTTGTAATGGTTCACCATTCTTGTGATCCCGAGCACATGATTACGCCAAGGGGCAACACTAATCACTTCCCACAATTCCTACCTGGATGAACTCAATTTCATGTAAGAGGGGCCCATCAAATCACAAGAGAGACGTCCTAATTTATAGGTTTTTCGATGTATGCTATAATACCATATAAAAAAGAAAAGAAAAGTAGATGCAGATACTCTTCAAAACACAAGCTAATAAAGAATATCTAATGTCTAATCGCTACCAACATTTTCTTTCCATTCTTATCATTATATAGCGTCAAAAATAAATAAATTATAAGATCAACCTTCTTTTTAATGTTGGTTTTAGAGACTTAGTAGTAGTGGTGGTACTGGTTGCAATAGATGAAGTCGACGAAACAAATGAAGGATGAAGCTGCTGTTGCATCTGCGGCTGCTGTTGAAATTGTTGTAGATGCACTGGTGCTGATGCTCCTTGATAAGGAGTGCTCATACAAAAGCTACCGGGTATAACTTCATTACTTCGAATACTATTTGAGGAGCTCAGGCAAAAGGATAAGGGTTTATATACATCCTGACCATTGTCTAGTTCTTTCAGATCTGGTGAAGATATAAATGAGGAGAAAAAATCGAATGATTCTTGTTGACGATGACTGTCATCATGGTTGATGGTGGTGGGTGTTGTAGTCATAAGCTCGTTGGTGGAGAAATGACTAACAACTGCTTGCAAATCCCAGGCTTCCTCCATTAATCACAAATAGGTAATCTGGATCCCAATGTATAGACACTAAACAGTATTTCTCTTGTAGCAACTAAGAGAGAAAGCTAATAAATATGGTAGAGTTGACTTAATTAATTAGTTGGGTTGCAAAGAGATTAATGTGAAGTGGTGAACCAAAACTGAGATTTTATATTATTAGTCTATCGTGCGAGATCATGATGAGATCATGATTGACAGAGACAAATTTATTAATGACATTGACTCTGTAATCCAATGTCAATTTACAAAATGTTAATGCCTTGAGAAAGTCCACGGCTGCTGTCGTTGCGGATGACGATCGAGATGTTATAGTCAGAGGTACCCATGTTGGGCGCACACCTTTTGCTCTTTCTTTAAGGTTAAAACATGTGTTACGACTTACGGCTCTCATGAGTCATGCCTAGCTTTTGAATTAGCCAATATTATTCTGGTTATATTGGTACCTACAAAAAATTATTTTAGTCTATTTAATTTTGTGTCCACGTAAAGTAATAGATAAGGGGTGTCTAAATTTATATGAAAATACTAAATTATCCTCTATAAAAACTTAAAATTACAAACTAAAAGTAAATCCAATTACAAAACTAATTACTCTAACCTATTTTTCATTTCACTTTTTCATCAAACGATTTTTTTCTTCTTCTCTTATTCTCCCTTTTCCTCTTTTTCTCCATTTCAAACCAAAAACATCGTTGATAATCGACGATTAAAAAAAACGATTAATTATTTGATTTTTCTATATAACGAAAATGCCAAAACGAATTAAGCATCTTACTGGAGGATCAACTAAACCTAGTGAAAACGATCCACAAATTGGACAAACAATTAAACATAAACAACCATGGAAGAAAACGGTTACGGGGGAGGAAGACGAAGAAATTGTTAGCTCGATACATCAAATAGCTCGATACATCAAATAGCTCGAATCAGCTACTTTTATATCATTCCATCACTCTAAATTAAGTTTCAATCGCATACAAACATTCAAAAATTGAAAATTTTGATTTCTTGGTTTTCTGTGAAAACTAGAATCGTTTTATGTTCATGCCCACATCGAACGATCCTCATTTGAAACGTTTGTTGTTCATATCCTCGTCGAACGATTCCAATGTAGCTGAAAAACCATAGAACATCAACCCAGAATCGTTATATAGGAATGTCCACATCGAACGATTATGGGTCAAAAAGAAACTGAACATTTATCAAAATCGGTTGATGTGGACATCCCTATCGAACGATTTAGGATTTAACATAAAACAAAAAAGAATAAGAATCTTTCGTTATTGACACTCATATCGGACGATTCTTGGTCAAGAAAAATCCAGTCTTTTTGTTGGTTTTATAGCCTAGAACTTTTGCATATGAAAACCAACATAAAACGATTCTAGATTTATAATGCGTTGGATGTGTGTGTATCAGATGGCCGATTCTACTATTGAAATTCCTAAATCCACTTGAATTCGATTGTTGATTATTGTATATTGTCGTACTTTTTATGGATAAGGGATAGGCTAAGAAAGGGGAAAATAGACCGAAGAAAAAAACATGATCTTGTTTCTCCTAAGAGCTTGGGATCTCGTCGAAAGAACAATAAGAACTTGACGGCTAGGCACCGTAGGGGTTCGGCGGGCAAAGCTAAAACGGTCTTTATCAATGAACCAACTGATGTGGAGCACCGAAGAGAAGAATATTCTTCGTCTTCTTAGACAGAATCTGATAGAGTTCTAGGTGAAGAGGAAAGTGATAAGGAAGATAGGAGAGTAGTGATGGTGGAGAACCACCGGCACCACCACGACAACCACAAGAACCACCACAAGAACAACAAGGAAATAAAGGTGCACCACTGCCAGGAAGGAAGAAGAAAGAAGCATACAAGCCAAAGTCTAAGATGATGTTAAAGAGCCGCCCCAATGAGGCCATTCTAGGGTTACCGGGCGACGAAGGGGAGTTTCTATGGGGGTACGAACACAGTTGGGATGCTATGGTCTGTTCAGCCACAATATGTATCTCCTCCTTACCGGGCGACGAAGTCTAAGCTATCATGCACTTTCTAATTTGTTGTAATATGTTATTTAGTATCACACTGATGACGTGCGTCTTCCAAAACACCAAACGTCAATCAGCAAAACTGAGTTATAGCCACTGGATGGAGAAGCACCAGAAGTACAACGGATCGTCTAAGGAACCGGGTTGATGTATGGAGTCAAGAACTCCGTGGTTTGGTATGACAAGCCCCTTGTTTCTGCCTTCCTCGAGAGATATTACGCGGAAACGAATATTTTTCATCTTCCGTTTGGGGAAATGAAAATAACGGCAAATGATGTGCAGTTGATCACGGGTCTAAGTGTGGGAGGTAAATTCATGAGGGGGGACAACTACGTGAATGGTTTTAGTTGGGAGAGCATCTACATGTTCACCTCTAAGGTGTTTGGTTCGGATGAGACAAGACCACGAGGGAGATAACAGGGGTGAAAGATAAAAACAGAGAATATTCCATTGCAACCACATCAGGGAAGAGTCCTCGAGAACAAAGGATCTTCATGAAAGTGGTGATCTGGCCATGGATTGTATCAATGCTACCGCCACCGCATATATTCTCTACATCTTGGGATCTATTAAATTTTCTGACGTTTCCGGTTCTCGGGTGAACGCCAACTACATCTAATTAGTGGAACCATTGGAGAAAGTCGGCGAGTATTCTTGGGGCATTGCTTTCCTTGCATATTTGTTAAACGAGATAAAAAAGTGTACTAGGGTAGGCAGGACCCTCTTCTCCAGGTAATTCAAGGGGTGTAGTTACGGAGCATTTTTTTTCTTACTATTCCTATACTTACCTATATTTCCACGTTGATGCAGGTGTGGATATACTTGTACTTCCAAGAGTTTGCTAAAAGGGTCGGTGTGGAAGGGAATTGGAATGAAGAATTTTTTGGAAGCAAATAATCTTACAACGGCAAGGGACATAGTCAGGAGAAGGACCTCCTTAAGCTGAGGCGGCGACTGGACAACTTAACGATGACGGATGTTATCTTTAACCCTTACAAGAAAGTATTTACGGAAGGAAAGTTGGTTGGGTGCCAAGAACAAGAATACTATGGACCTCTTTTTCACCCGAGTGGCTATGTAATGTACAACTCGATAAGAGCGGCGAGGTAATGTAGTGTTGTGCAAGGAATCCCTTTTGATACAAAATATAAAATTGATATGCGTAACTGTAAGTCCCTTGAGAACAACATTGTAGTTGTTCACGATCCTTTACCATCATCCAGTAATTGGGAGGAAAGGGGGTATCACATTTTTGACTTGGGTAGGGCTACCAACTCAGATGACGAAGAATCTCCGGATTATATGTCGTGGTACCGCAACGTTTCTCATACTCGTGTGATACGAATAAAAGAGATGCCCTTGATCAAGGTAGAACTCTGAATGTTCTGGTAAGTGTTGTAGTCTCTTATGGTATGTTACGAGGTTTCATGAATTGTAACTTGTTTTTTGTTTGAAATGAAAACAAAGAAGACGAATCACGTATATGATCAACAAAGCAAAAATGTGTATCGGGAGAGGAGAACATGTTTTGGCGAATCAGGAAAAGATTAAAGAATACCAGGCTATGGAGGATGATCAAGCTGGTGTTAGGTTTGGGGAGGCGGCGGAGCCGGTGCCAACAAGAAAATCAAGAGTGAGAAAGGATGCTCAGGGCGAAAAGTAGTGGACAAGGACCTGCAAAACAAGGTCGAGGTGGTCTTGGTAGTGGGGAAGGCGGTGATGTGGTTGAATGAATGCATTTTTATTTTTCAAACTTATGTCTTTCGCTTTGGATAATTGTGTCTTTAATTTATGTTTGTCGTTCGGATTTAAACATATAGATAGTTAGGTTTATTAATTTATAAAGGAGTGAATTTAGTTGAACTACAATTGGGTCAATTTATCATTGGAACTCTGGATGTTTTTATTGCTAGAATCGTTTGTTCGTGGATAAACCTATCAAACTATTCTGAATAGAAAATGCAGAACTTTTTCCATGTATTCATAATCAGTTGATATCAATGTTCATATCGAACGATTCTAGGCAGAGCAAAAAACCCAACTTTCTGATGGATTTTTAGCCAAGAATGTTCGATGTGGGAATCCATATCTAACGATTCTAGGTAGAGAAAATGCCAATTTTTCAGCTGGGTTTTTTAAGGGAAGAATCGTTCGATGTGGGCATCCATATCGAACGATTCTAGGCGTAGAAAAAGCCAAATTGTCTGTTAGATTTTTAGCCTAGAATCGTTCGATGTGGGCATACATATCTAATGATTCTAAGCATAGAAAATGCCACTTTTTCTTGTTCTTTTTTATCTTAGAATCGTTGGATGTGGGGTATATATCTAAAGATTTTAAGCAGAGAAAATGTTAATTTTTCTTTTTTATTAGCTTAGAATCGTTGGATGTGGACATCAATATAGAACGATTCTAGCAATCCTAGTCTTTGACATTTTCGAAAACCTAGAATCCTTCGACGTGAACTTACATATTGAACGATTCTTGCAGAATATTCTACCCAATTTTGAGTTTTTTCGAAAAATAACTAGCCGTTGGGACTTCTTTTATATTAAAAGTACCTCTATCATGGCCCAACTTGCCCCAAAATTACACCTTCTACTCACTCCCATTTCATCCACTACTCAACTAAACCGGGGAAAATATATTGGGAACCATGAGAAGATTTGGAGCTTGTCAAGTCGTTCATTCTCGTCTTCTGCGAATGTCCGTACGAAATTTATTTGATGTTTTGGAAGAGAGTCAAAGAAATATTCTATGACTGCACCGAGAGTCCTTAATATCATAAATGGAGAGACGTTTCATTTAGATTCCACCCTATCAAAAGCGAAATACGAGAGTTCAGTAAAATTAGAAGAATGGTTCACGAGCATCATCCTCAAGCTTCTAATAGTGGGAAAGTGAGTAGTTCGGTATGTTTATCCTTCTCTCATCTTTTGATGTTTGCATACTGATAGGTGGATAATTCACAGGTTTTTACTGTCAAATCCATGTTTGTTTTAGATATAATTTATTCATACTACTTGTTATTACGTTTGTTTTCTGTCTTATGTTTTATATTAGGTGAATCATCCCAATAAGAGTGAAAGTGGATACAAAAGATCTAAGATGTGAAGTACGCCAAGTATTCAAGCATTCCAAGGCCAAATAAGAAGAAAGGAGTTCATTGCGACATGAAATGACTAAGGAAATTGAGTTCTACAAGTGAAAAAGGGACAATTATAAATTCTACTCATTTAAATCCTGGATTTATTAATACTATTTTGAAGAGAACAAGAATATGAAATGAACGCAAAAAGAATGAGGTCATTCCGAGTTCGAACGAAGAAGTTATGGACAAAACAGTCGAGATAAAGAAAAGGTCACCTACATCTCAACAGTCGGCATTGCTCATAAGCGACACACCTATGACGACTACGACGCGAAAAAGAGTAGAGAATTACACTAATACATCTATGCCAAATGTAGAAAGTTTTGAGGAAGAAAGTTGGACCAACAGTCGGCATTGTTTGTGGGGAATCACCTATGCCCACTGTGGCAAGTCCAAGGGGTCCGTTTTGACGCGTTTTTGACTTCTAAAAGGAGGAAACCCGGTCGCGGAAGGATTCTAATCCCTAGTTATCATGAAGTACTATAAAAGGAGACTCCAAGACATTAACAAGATATCTTTTTATAACTTTTATATAACTTTGCAAGCTTTGGAGGAGATCAACAACACCGAAAGAGGAGAAAGCTAGGGTTTCGAAGCGGTTCCATTATCGTAAAGATTTCTTAACTATTTTGTTATATGTATATCATGGATTCTTCTACATCCATGATTAGATAAACATCTAACTGATTGAGGATGAATTCGAAGTTCTAAACATGATTTGAATATTATATATGAATCTGTTTTGAAGTACTTAACATGATTATCGTTTGTTTGTACTAATACGAATGTTTATGATTGATTGATAGATTTTTTAGGTGACCAACTAAATTGATTTTTTAATTAATCTGAAACTATTAAGAGTTTGGTATCCGTAATTGTATTATAACATCTTACCTAAGTAGAGAACGTGAGACCTTATAGAGGAATTCTGTGGAGAAATCACGTGTAAGAGCAACACTAGAAAGTGGACTGAGCGTACTGAGTCTAACTAATAGGATCAAACCTAAATTCATAAAACTTAAAGAATTTGATTGAGTTACACCTTATAAGCGTACCTCAAGGCGGCTCAGTTGGATAGAATCCGGTAACTAAGCGTACCTTTTATCCGATGATAGTAGGAGTTTTGGGAATAGCTAAGCGCACCTGTTATTCTACGGTTGGTGATAATACGTGATGAATAAATAATAGATGAGTTTTCTAACTCAATGATTGTTTAGTAACGAAAAAGAATTCCTTGATCATATTTCTCTCCATTGCTTGCATATGAATCACTTTTAATTGCTTTGTTAGTTAACTTCAACTTAAAAAAAAACCCACTTTGTGACATTTGATAACTGGAACACCTCTCTTCTTGTGGGAACGAACACTATTTAATGATATATTATTCATTAATAAGTAGAAGATAAGAGAATTAATTTGTGCACGGATCAAATTTTTACGCCGCTTCCGGGGAGCAGTTGGTTTTTAGTTGTTATTTATTTTTGTTTATTTTTGTTTTTAGGTTTATTTTTATAATTTTTAACTTTGTTTTTTAGATATTTTTGATTTCAGGTACTATCCCTTTTGTGAATGCTAAAAGAGGGAAGACCGAGTCCCATTGGTATACGTCTTCGATCAGGCACTTTACTAAAATACTTTGTTCGAGCAGTAAACACTCTTCTTCCTCCTAGTTCACCACCAAGTGAATTTTCAGACTCGGACAAAGAGGAAGATCATAAAGAAGAGATGGATGATCCTATACCACCTCCAGAGAGGAAGACATTGAGAGATCTAACATCCCCATGTTTGGACTCTCAACCACTGTGTATTACTCTAAATGACACAGTGGAAATCAAATCAAACCTTTTTCATTTGCTTCCTAAGTTCAAGGGACTACCAGGTGAAGATTCTAATCGACATCTGCAACAGTTTCAGAATACAGTAAGAAGTATAAGAAATAGTGATGCCGATTCAGATAACGCTTTCTTACAAGCTTTTCCATTCTCACTGGCGGACCAAGTAGAATCATAGCTATACTACCTCGCTTCGGAAAGTATTACCACATGGACTGGAATGAAAAATATGTTCTTAGAGAAGTACTTTCCTGTTTCTAAGGATGCATCTATTCTTAAAGAGATCAATGGCGTTCTGCGGGTTACTGGAAAATCTTTATATGAGTACTGGGAGAGGTACAAGAGATTGTTGGCGAGTTTCCCATACCATCAGATACCACCACAACTCATCATCAAGTACTTTTATGAAGGGTTGCTACCGTATGAGAGGCACTTAATTTATTTTGTTAGTAGTGGTGCGTTAGTGAATAAAACTATTGAGGAAGCTACGAGTTTGATTGATATCATGGCTGCAAACACGCATCAGTTCTACAATAGAGATTCATCTACAGTTCGAAAAGTTAGTGAGATGGGTGATTTTTCACACATGGAACAACAAATGGGTAATATGGAAAAGATGGTCCAACAGATAAGTTCTGCAGTTGTTCCTATATATGAAGACGACGCTGAGGTGAATGTTATATTTCTAAATCAAAGGCCGAGGTATGATCCTTATTCTAATACCTAAAATCCCGGTTGGAAGATCACCCAAATTTTAGTTATACGAACAAGCAGTTGTAGCTCCTACGCCACCAACTTATAGGAGACAGAGTGGTTTTCAACAACCATAGTTCCAACCTCAGCCTCAACCTCAACAACAAACTCAGAACTCCAGTCTATAGGAGATGATGAAGGTTATGATGCAGAATCAAGAGGTAATTCTGAAGAACCAGGATATGGCGATAAAGGATATTCGAATACAAATGAGGTAATTGGCGACCGATGTGAATTTACTGAAGGCACAAGAATCAACAAAGTTTTCATCATAACCTGTTAAGAACCCGAAAAAACACGTTAATGTAGTGACCTTAAGAAGTGGAAGGCAAGTTGAAGAACCACAACAACAACAGAAGGTTATTGGTGACTTAGAAAAGGAAGTAGAGGAAGAAACTGTGCCAAAGGAAAAGGCAATCTCAACCGTCCAACCTAAGGATATGGTGCCTACTTTACTACTCCACCACCTTTTTTTAGTCGCTTTGCCAAGTCAAAGAAGTAAGCCCAAGATAAGGAAATCATGGAAATCTTCAGCAAGATACAAACCAACATTCCATTTATTGAGGCCATCAGAACGGTACCTAAATACGCCAAGGTTCTAAAGGATTTATGTATAAGGAAGGATAGGTTGATTGCTAATGAGATTACTCAGGTTGGATAAAATGCTTTAACTATGTTACTGAAGAAGATGCCTATAGAGTGTAAAGATCTTGGTGGTTTCACAGTTCCCGTTACCATTGGTAATCGATGATTTGAGCGTGCTTTGCTTGATTTGGGAGCTTTCATAAGTGTTATGTCAGCCGATTTTTATGATTCTTTGAATCTTAGACCTTTAAAAGAGACATGGATTAGCATTCAATTAGCAAACGAGTCCAATATATATACCAAGGGACTCGTGGAGGATGTGTTAGTTCAAGTGAATGATTTATTCTTTCTGGTTGATTTCTATATTGTGGATATGCAGAATGGAGAAAATAGTTCGTCTACTGCATTATTATTTGGGAGACCGTTTTATGAAAACTGCAAAGACGAAAATTGATGTTGATAGTAGTACACTCACTATGGAATTTGATAAGGAGATTAGTCGCTTCAACATATTTGAAGCCATGCGTTATCCTAGTGATGTTCACTCCATTTTCTCCATCGATGTTATTGGTTCGCTAGCACATTAAATGTTTGATTTGAACAGTGAAGATGAACTTGGATTTGTATTGCGTAATAACATTGAATTGAACGTCCATGGGAAGCCGAACATGGACGTTGACTTAGATAAATATCTAGTGGAGATGTGTGGTGCTTTAACGACACTACAAGAAGCTCAAACAGGTAATATCTCATATATCTCTTTACCCGTAACTAATGAAGTTCCTTTACCTTCTGTTGTGAAGGCACCTGAATTAGAACTTAAGCCTCTACCTGATCACTTAAAGTATGCCTACTTGGGTGATAAGGAAGATCTTCCAGTCATTAGTGCGAAAAATCTCACAGTAGTACAAGAAGAGTGCTTGATTAGGGTTCTGAAAAGACACAAAATAACCATTGGTTGGAAAATTGCTGACATCAAAGGCATTAGTCCATACATGTGCATGCATAGAATCCTAATGGAAGACGATGCAAAGCTAGTATGTGATGATCAGCGTAGTCTTAACCCACCAATGATGGAGGTAGTAAAGAAAGAGATCCTCAAATTGCTAATTGTGGGGGTGATTTACCCATTTTTTGACAGCAAATGGGTTAGTCCAGTACAGGTGGTACCTAAGAAGCCTGGTGTTACTGTTGTCAGAAATCAAGATGACGAGCTTGTTCCTACACGAGTTCAAACATGATGGAGAGTATGCATAGACTACAAAAATCTTAATTCGGCTTCCCACAAGGATCACTTTCCTTTAACTTTCATTGATCAGATGTTAGAGAGGTTGTCGGGACATTCTCATTATTGTTTTTTGGACGGTTATTCGGGAAACAATCATATTGTTATTGCACCAGAGGATCAAGACAAGACTATTTTTACTTGTCCTTTTGGTACATTCGCATATAAAGGATCTTGTTTGGTCTTTGCAATACGCCTGGTACTTTTCAGAGATATATGGTTAATATATTTTCTGACTACGTAGAACGCACCATTGAGGTATTTATGGATGATTTTAGCGTTTATGGCGATTAATTTGATATATACTTAGAAAACCTTGAACTTGTTTTAAAAAGATGCATATACACTAATCTTGTTCTTTGGGAGAAATGTCACTTCCTGGTAAACCATGATATAGTGCTCGGTCACATTGTGTCCTCTCGAGGGCTCTAAGTAGACAAAGCAAAGATAGACTTAATAAGAAACTTACAATACCCTACTTCGGTGAGGGAGATTCACTCGTTTCTTGGTCATGCAGGTTTTTACAGGCGGTTTATCAAGGATTTCTCCAAAATCTCAATGCTAATGTGCGAATTGTTGCAAAAGGAGGTTACCTTTAACTTCGACCAGGAGTGTAAGGATGCCTTTGACAGATTGAAGGAATTGTTGACTACTGCACCAATTATTAAGTCACCTGATTGGAGTTTACCATTCGAGTTGATGTGTGATGCAAGTGATTATGCAGTCAGAGTTGTTTTGGGTCAGAAAGTGGACAAGAAGTCGCATGTGATTTATTATGCATCTAGGACCCTAAATGATGCACAAATCAATTATTCTACCACCGAGAAAGAGTTGTTGGCTATAGTATTTGCATTAGAAAAATTTGGATCATATTTGGTTGGTACCAAGGTTGTTGTTTATTCTGATCATGCAACACTTAGGTACCTACTCAAGAAGAAAAAAGCTAAGCCAAGAATTATACGGTGGATTCTGTTGTTGCAAGAATTTGACATAGAAATTAGAGAAAAGAAAGGTGTTGAGAATAGTGTTGCAGACCATCTTAGTAGACTTGTTGTTTATGAAGAAGAACTTCCCTTACAAGATCGTTTCCCGGATGAACTACTTTTCTCACTAGAAGAATCAACATCTTGGTACGTTGATATAGTGATCTACTTGGTTACGAGGCAGGTACCTAGTACAACGTCTAGATTTCAAAAGATAAATCTTAAGAAGATAGCCAAGCAGTATGTGTGGGATGAGCCCTATTTATGGAAATACTATGCTGATCAGATTATCCACAGGTGTGTACCTAACTCTGAATTTCAATCCATTCTATCTTTTTGTCATTTTTATGCTTGTGGTGGCTACTTTGGCTCTAAATGTACCGCTCTCAAAGTTCTTGAGAGTGGCTTTTATTGGCCCACCCTATTTGAGGATGCATATGATTTTTGCAAATCTTGTGATAGATGTCAAGGAACGGGCAACCTAGGTGCTCGAAATCAAATGCCACTCACACCGATTCTTGCTGTAGAAATATTCGATATGTGGGGAATTGATTTTATGGGCCCTTTTTTAATTTGTATGAAAATTTTATATACTTCTTGATGTGGATTATGTTTCGAATGGGTGGAAGCTAAACCCACCCCTAATAATGATTCTCAAGTTGTTTGTGACTTTGTGAAGGAAAATATTTTCACTAGACATGTCACACCACGCGTGGTTATTAGTGATGGAGGTTCACACTTTCAAAAATCCTTTCATGCTTTGCTCAAAGAGTACAACATTACTCATAAGGTCGGTACGCAGTATCACCCACAAACTAGTGGGCAAGTTGAAATTTCAAATCGTGAGATTAAGTTTATTCTGGAGAAAATCGTCAATACTACACGGAACGATTGGAGTTTGAGACTCAACGATACATTATGGGTATATAGAACGACATACAAGACACCGATTAGAATTTCTCCATATTGGTTGGTTTATGGCAAAACTTGTCATCTCCCGGTTGAACTTGAACATAAGGCTTTATGGGAGGTAAAGATGTGGAATATGGAGTATGATAAAGCGGCGAAACAAAGAAAACTAAAAATAACGAGTTAGAGGAGATACGTAACAATGCTTACGAGAGTTCTCATATATACAAGGAGAAGAAAAAGCTTTTTCACGACAAGATGATTTCTCGAAAGAATTTTGTTATGGGACAAAAAGTCATTTTGTTTAATACTCGTCTTCGTTTATTTTCTGGTAAGCTAAGGTCCAGATGGGTTAGACCGTTAGTTGTTACTAATATTTTTCCTCATGGTGCAGTTGAGATTACTAGTATGAAAAAAAGAATAATTTCCAACGTCAACGGCCATAGATTGAAGCCTTATTACGAAAACTTCCCTACAGAGAATGTGGACGTGATTAGACTTGAAGATTTGCTCCCTATGGAGGAGTAATACGGGCGAGTAGAGAGTCGGGATGACGACTTTAAACCAAACGCTGAATGGGAGGCAACCCATTGGTTAAGCATTGGAAATTTCCCATCTTGAGTTTATATTGGAAGAATCAATTTACATTCAGGACAATGTAAAGTTTAAGTGTGGGGAGTGGTTAAGCATATATATTTTTAGTATTTGCTTTTGTTGGTAGAATTTTTAAACTTTTTGTACATATTTGCATGAAAACCTCCAACTTTAGATAATTTAGAGTCACTTTTTATACTTCTAGCTAAGTTTACATACAGAGTTCTTACTAAAATAACTGAACTTAGAAGTATTAGAGAACTATATTCGGTGTGCTTAGTTTTTGAGAGGCTAGAGATGAAAAAAATGGACTTAAACCGCTGGTAGAGAATACAATATTAGAAGAGTTGATCATTCAATACCCATGAGTGAGGCACAAAACCTATAATTCTTTGTACCTGTCTAAATTGTCCGTTTAGAGTGTTTCATCTGCGAAACTCTGGGTAAAATGATGAGTTACCTAACTTCGCACCGATTTAAGTACTACTTTTTGTCTCTTGAGTGCTATTTCTATCAACCATGAGGGTGTCATCAGACTTGCTAACTCTATCTTGTAGTCTTGTTTGCAGTTGGCACCATTCTCTCGACAACAACAGGTCCATAGAAACACCATCATCATCAACAAGCGGAGCGACATCAAAAATTTGAAGGAAAGTTGAATACGTTCAAGGTTACAAGCATTAGTACAAGAAAGAACAAATTTTATATTCAAGTAAAGGAACATGACAAAGAGCATAATTATATATACATGTTGAAGACTAAGTACAAGAGCGAAAGAAATCAAAAGATGTGAGTTAGTGAAGTTCATGATATCGAGACAACACAAGTTGTGAAGAATTAAATGGTAAAGTCCTTATACCACGGCCATAGTAGTTTCATTTTATTTTTCAGTTTGTATTTTGAGTTATGAAAAAACATAAAAATAAAAGAAAAAAAAAAGAAAAATAAAGATAATAATGTTTATCATAGCTTTAGTGTATATTTGTTTTTGTATTCATTTAATAAGGCCGTAGGGAAGAAGAAATTTATAAAGAAGTTTCAAGCAACAAGGATTTTAGAAAAAGAGTTACAATTGTCAAAGTTCGATGAAGTTCAAGAGTTCATCATCAACAGTTAAAGACCGAAGACGTTTCTATTGGATGTTGTGACAGTGAAGCTGATTGTAGATCAGGTGAGAAGGTAAGTAAGCGTTCACATCCTTACATAGTGGTTTATTTCCTTTCTTAGAGGTAACTAGAGAGAAAAAAAGGGTTCTTTTTTGTCCCACGTTCTATGGGATAACATCTTCATATAATTCGGAAGGTTACCTTTCCTTCCGACCATTCAAAATGTACATGATTTCTATCTTCACTCCTGCCTGCACACATGAGAACCATAAAGTGCGCTTGTTGAATGTCAAATTCATAAAATCCTATTGGTGAGGCAGAATACTTATTCGGTCGCTCTTGAACCTAGATTCTTTCATAGGCTAGTTTTCTCCTAACTCAAGAGTTAAGTATGAGAATAATAATCTTTGGCATTTCCAACTTCTTATTATTAGTGTGCAGAAACTTTATGTCCTCATAGCACTTTGGATGCTTGTGATTTTGAAGTTGGAGTAGGTTTTCTGGGTATACCTCTTGTAAACCCTCACGAGACTATAACTCGTCCACTAGGCACACCTAGGGGTTTAAAGGCTTATTGCACATGCTAAGTGTAACCGTATCCTCGACGAAATGGAATTGTTTTAGTTTAGTTTTCAGTTTAGATAGTAGTTTGCTCGAGTACTAGCAAAGTCTAAATGTGGAGGAATTTGATAGGTGCATAATTCACATGTTTTTAGTGTCAAATCCATGCTTGTTTTAGCCATATTTTGCATATTACTTGTTATTACGTTTTTTTTCTATCTTATGTTTTATATTTGGTGAATCATCCAAATAAGAGTTAAAGTGGCTAAAAAATATCTAATAAGTGAAGTACTCCAAGTATTCAAGCATTCCAAAGCCAAATAAGAAGAAAGGAGTTCATTGCGATATGAAATGACTTTAAAAATTGAGTTCTACAAGTGAAAAAGGGTAAAAGATAAATTCTAATTATTCAAATCCATGAGTTCTTAATACCATTTTGAAGATAACAATAATACGAAGTGAATGCAAAAAGAATGAGGTCATTCCGAGTTCGAACGAAGAAGTTATGGACAAAACAGTCGAGATGAAGAAAATGTCACCTACAGCTCAACAGTCGGCATTGCTCATAAGCGACACACCTATGCCGAATGCGACGCGAAAAAGGTCAGAGAATTACATTAATAGTCGGCATTGCTCATAAGCAACATATCTATGTCGTCTGTAGAAAGTTTTGAGGCAGAAAGTTGGACCAACAGTCGGTATTGCTTGTGGGGAATCACCTATGCCGACTGTGGCAAGTCCATGGGGTCCGTTTTGACGTGTTTTGACTTCTAAAAGGAGGAAACCTGGTCCCGGAAGGATTCTAAGCCCTAGTTATCATGAAGTACTACAAAAGGAGACTCCAAGACATTAGCAAGACATCTTTTTATAACTTTTAACTTTGCAAGCTTTGGAGGAGATCAACAAAACCAAAAGAGGAGAAAGCTAGGGTTTTGAAGCGGTTCCATTATCGTAACGATTTCTTAACTATTTTCTTATATGTATATCATGGATGCTTCTACATCCATGAGTAACTAAACACCTAATTGATTGAGGATTAATTCTAATTTCTAAACATGATTTGATTGATTATATATGAATATATTTTGAAATTCTTCACCTGATTATCGTTCATTTTTACTAATACGAATGTTTATGCTTGATTGCTAGATTATTTAGGTGGCAAACTAAATTGATTTTTAATTAATCTAAAACTAGTAAGAGTTGGTATCCGTAATTGTATCATAACATCTTACCTAAGTAGAGAACGTGAGACCTTACAGAGGGATTCTGTGGAGCAATCACGTGTAAGAGCAACATTAGAAAGTGGACCGAGCGTACTGAGTCTAAATACTAGGATCAAACCTAAATTCAAAAACCTTAAAGCATTCTATTTAGTTACACTTGTAAGGATACTTCAAGACTATTAGTTGGTGATAATCTGTGATGCATGAATAATAGATGAGTATACTAGTTTAGTAACGAAGAAGGATTCCTTGATCATATTTCTCTTAATTGCTTGCATCTTAATCACTTTTAATTGCTTTGTTAGTTAGCTTCAACCTAAAAAAAAACCTTTTTGTGACATTTGATAACTAGAACACCTCGCTCCTCGTGGGAACGAACATTATTTACTGCTATATTATTCATTAGTAAGTAGAAGATATGAGAATTAATTTTTGCACCTACGACACGCATCACATACTAATATGTAATCGATTTAATTTCAGGTCGAACGATTTGATAGTCTATGGTGAATTCAAAACGGGGAAAATATTCATGTTGAACCAACGTGATCGGAGGTTCATTAACGATGTATTAATGTACGAGCTTCAAGAATACGCGTACTAGATTATGTAATGAAGTGCGCTAATATCCTAAAATATGTAATGCAATGCGATAATATCCTAAACTATGTAATGAAATGTTGTATATTTCCTAAGCTATGAATGAAGTTTGTCTTTTACGAAAGTATACCAGAATGGTTGGATAATAACAACCACATCCACCGATTTTAAGAATATGCCTTTTGTCAATAGTCATATCCACCGATTCTGGTGTTCTTCAATCACAAAGAATAGCAACCCAGAATCTGCATACGTTATCCATCATATCCACGAATTTGGGTTGATTAACTTAAAAAAAAATCAAATTTCTAAGATTTTTGTAAGATTTGTTGATTACTTAACACTAGTTGATTTCATGACTAACACGATTAAAAAATTACTAATTGGATTTATTAACACTAATTAATCATGGGGTAAATTAGGTATTGTAATAAATAGTTGCATGAGGGGCTTTGGCATTTACTTCATAATGAACCTATTTTAAAGTTAATGTCAAGGCTAAAATAATTCTCGTAGGCTCTAATATAGCCAGGAATATTATGTCTTGGTTCAAGTAAACATGATAGTTTAGGCCTACCACGTGATAGTACATCCAAAAAACAACACCAGAATTGTATATACTCCCAGATGAAAAATAATCAACTCTATTTGAAAATGGTGGATCCTATTAAATGTCATGTGACCCACCAAAAAGAATCTGGTTTATGATTTTATAGTGGGCATGGTTTTTGAAATGGTAATTTCTGTAAAATTACATGATTAGGTCATAATTTCATATTTTTTACTTTTGCCTCTAAATTTAACGTCTCGTTATTGTTGATGATGGATTTTTGACAAATGAGAAAATTGTAGAATCACATCTGCCTCTGACCTGCTGTAGAAATACCAAATTTTTACGAAACAGGAGTGTGCCAGTTCACCATTGAAAAATAGCATAGGGTTTCTAAATATAGTGATGGCCTAATGACAGCACCAACATCTTCGCGGCACTTGGAAACCCCAACGCCAGCCGCCAGGTTGATCAAGGCGCTAGAAAATGCTAGCGCCAAACTATTGCGGCGTGGAGGGCGTCCCATCCCTAGGTTGCTCACGGCGCTAGCAATGCTAACGCCAAATTGTTACAGCGCTGGGACTTTCCAGCGCCAAGTTATCACGGCGCTAGCTAGCACCAAAATTTCTATGGCGTTGGTTTTTCCCAGCGCCAAAATTATTGTGGCGCCAAACACTTGCTAGCGCCATACCTCTCACTCTCTCACTCACTCTTTCTCTTAATATTGGCTCTTTA
Source organism: Papaver californicum (assembly GCA_023531435.1). Taxonomy (NCBI): domain Eukaryota; kingdom Viridiplantae; phylum Streptophyta; class Magnoliopsida; order Ranunculales; family Papaveraceae; genus Papaver; species Papaver californicum. Next base: position 3,366,530 of record JAJJMC010008370.1, on the reverse strand, counting down.
TACTGGTATTTTCCAGTATCTCTTCATCCTTGGCGCAAAACCAAGCCTTCATCCTTGGTGCAAGACCAATCCTTTGTTTTACATATGTCTGTCTCGATTCTGGGCTACCTTATCGAAGACATGAGTCATAAAATATAATCTGAACAAATATCTCAGCTGAGATCATCACTAAAATACCATCATTGGTCATTCACATCATCACCGAAAACAAGAATGAATAAGGAGACGATGCGAAGATAGTTGTATTTGATGAAGTTGGGGAGGCTACTACGCTTCCATTCCAGGGACGTGAATACATTTTTTATGACATGGTGGTTTATACGGATACTCAAGGTGGAAACACTCAAAAAATCGAAAGGGTGGCGACCATGATTCAGTATATATTCTGCTTCTAGCCTTGCTTTTAATCCTCCATTTAACGTGCATTTTCCAAATAATGTACTTGTTGGTGGGTTTGGTATTCCAATTGAATATGCTGAGTTATATACTCAAATTGGCAGAAGTACATTCAAGTCTTTACTATCTAGAAGTCTGGACACTGCCCTTTTTCTGGTGAAGTGTGTAGCTGAGATAATGTCCAAGGCCGAGATGTGTACTATGACTAAGGTCATTATTTCTGAAGTGATGCTAGAAGACTAGGAATACCACTTGGAGGTGTCCAAGAACTTTGAATTCGATGTAGCCTGGCTTCGTCATGGAGTGGATGCTATAAGGAGTTGCAGGTAGCAGCAGGTAGTTATAGACAAGATATATAACACTAGTGACTATGAGATGATGAATCGAGTTATATCTAGTAGCAGGCTTATCATGCCTGACTAGTTGACTAGTGGCTTGTCATGCCTGACTAGTCATGAATGATGAGTCTGACAAGACCGGCGAGGCTCGTAAAGAGCGGGTAGACTGAAATAAATTTGTATTTATTTAGGCCTTATGTCAAGCCTCTGAGAGTCTTAAATAAATTGTGAGAGTTCACGTGTTCCAATCATTAGTGACACGTTTAAGTGAATAGGTGATGCCGGATACAGGCATTGAGTAGGTTCAATACCGCGTTTCACATCACTACAGAGAGGTAATAGATGTTCGTGAAAGAGTGAGGAAGAAAATATATGAGTATTGAGGTGGTCAAGCATATGTAGCAGGAAATATGTGTGAACCCACATGCAATAATATATTTCTATCCAGACACCATGGTAAGCCATCCATGGTCAGCCATATGTTAACTGCATATATGGTACATCGTATATAACAAGTTAAATTTTACAAAAAAATATGGATTGTTGTGTCAGTTACACGTTGTACGACATATGCGGTCAGTCAAAATTAGTGTACAACACACTTGGTGAGACAAATTTGGAAGGATATATGAGTTAAAACATGTGAAGTATGTCGTATGTCTCGTTTAAGTATAATGAAGAATTTGGGAATCCCAACTTTTAGTTTTGCAACGCTTAAAAGCATTGCAGGGGAGAACTTGGGATTCTCAGCCCTAGTTTTGCAACTCTTATAAGCGTTGCAGAAAACAAGTTGCGATTTCCATCCCTAAATTTACAACACTTATTTGTATTGCACAATTTTACAACATATCCAGGGTATCACTTATGGATTTCAAAGGGAGTTTGGCTCACCAACATAGCTAGCCGTGAAAATCATCTTATTTGACCACGTCGTCCGGCCAACTTGGTCAAGCGGAAAGGAGGGTGGCCGACCAAGTTGGATGGCCAATTTAGGTGCAATAGAAGAATTTATTAAAAAAAAAAAACCGTCCAAGTAATTCGTTTATTCCTAAAACATAAGGTTTCATTATTTCTTGACCATTATTTGGTTTTTAATGCAACCAATCATGGGAGATGTGACTCTCAAGCTCAGACAATGTTAGGTTTGGCTAGTTAGAGCTCCATTTTTTTGTTTAGCATAGTATTTCTTGATATCTAAGCATAAATGTGGTGTTTCAGTCAAGTACATTTATATGCAGCTTGCTACATTCTTTTATAAAAGTTTGAGCATGAATATCGATACAAGGTAAAAGAATTTAGCAATTCAGCCGTATAATATAGCAGTAAAGAAGACTCAACTTTCTTTGTACTAGTGGTAAATCCATTTAGGATCTTGATATTTATCGAGTAAAAATTCTAGAATATCTGGGAATTTTGCAAAAAGCATCACCACTATTATAAGGATCTTATACGTATATAGATACTGAATTATACAGTAAATATATATATATATATATATTTTCTGAGTTCAGCCGGGTGAAGCATTAATAGGACTATATATACAGAGATAGACAAACGTGGACTCCTATTATAACTTAGTATATTCCTAAAATTCCTTATAGAATGAAAATATACTAAAGTTCAATATTTATGATACCTGGATCATATATTTATTTATTTATTACGATTTTCACCTTCGTACAAACCCACCATCAACACCTGATGTGTTTTAGAATACTGATAAAATAGGTTTCAAACTCTCGAACTTGTGAAGATTGATTTTAGATTTAAAAACTGATTATAAACTAGAAAATATATAAAAAAGATGACAATAATATTCACAAATACTGAGGTTATGGATTTCACCATTAATCACTTTTAATTGGTTCCAAAAATAATAATTCTAAATAATTCTAGCTCAAATAAGTGACTCTAATTTTTACGAAAGGTAGATTTTTAAAATATCAATTGTAAATCACAAGCATGGCTCATCAAAATATCTAGGTCCCAGCATAAACCATCAAATAAAATCACAATCAATTAAGAAAAATCATAATTTTAATAAAACATAAATGCAAAAGTTATAAAAGAATTATTAAAAGTTACCAATTAATCATGGAAAAATGGCTTCCTCCTTTCCTAAGTGATGGGGTTTAGCTCATCTTGCTCAAAATACCCTCAAAAGATTAGTACATAGCTCAAAAAGTGTTTGAAAGATGAAAAAATAATAACAAAAATAGTTCGCAACGGTGTAACTGCGTTGCAAACTACTATTTTCACTGTTACAGAAGATAAGTGTTTCCACTGGAGATAAACGTTATTATTATGAAGATATCCGTTGCAGATGGGTTGAAAAAACCGTTGCAGTTGAAGATAAATGTTGCAAAGACGAAGATATTCGTTGTAAATGGGTTGAAGAAACCGTTGCATATTCCATGTTCTTCACGTCTTCAGTAGCAGCAGAAACAATTTTCTCGAAATCGTATTTATCTTTACTTTGATATCCAAACTTTTTCAGGCTGAAACAAGGATTTACCAACTTGTTTTACGCCCGAAATCCTTGTATTTGAACTGTGTTGGTCCTCTTATAGATACTGCTTCAAGTTGGATAGCTTTGAAACTCTTAATAACCCAAGAAAATCGGTTTTCTAAATTCAGTAAACCTTCACGCGTTGAGAATATCCGTTCCCGCCAAAATCAGAGTTTTTAAATTAAAAGGGGATGTCCCCTATCCAAAGATGGGGTCCCTTAGCAGTTTTCCTTAGCTGCCTTTTATAATTTTTCCGGGTGCCTTTATAAAATTTTTAGCCGATTTTTTCACAAAAATTTATTCCCAAAAGTACCTACAAATACATAAAATTACCCAATAAATACAAATCGAGCATTAGTAATAACAGAGAATTGAAAATAATTCAGACACAAAATTGTGTCTATCAAATACCCCCAAAATTATTATTTGCTAGTCCTCGAGCAAATCTAATCTAAAAATAAAATAAAATTCCTAACTCACTTTCGCAGGCATCGCGATTGCACTTAGTGTGTGCAACAAGCCTTTAAACCCATAGGTGTCCCTATCAGACGATTTTAGTCTCGTGAGGGTTTACAAGAGATATACCCACAAAACCTTTTATTCTAAAGCTTACATACCTGTAAACAATTGAGGATAGACACTAAACAAGATATTTATTTGGCTACTAAATTCTTCGTCTATAAGGATCATTACTCTGTATGAATCCAATTGATGAACATGAGTTTGCACTCAGCATACTGAAATTCATATATAAGAAAACAAAGCACTACTCATAAAGTCGTACAATGGACCACGATACTCGGAATCTAACAAACCACAACTACATGAATAGATTAAGAAGATGGATATGAAGATAGAAGTGTGCATATGTTGACTAAGGTGAACGGTGTTTCCCAGAATATTTGTATGAACATTGTGCCAAGATAAACCTAATGGATTGAAAGACGCACCCACTGGTCTGAATCCTAATTCTAGTATCAACTCATCTGGTATATACAAGGGCCCCAGCGGCCGATTTATTGAAATTATACAAAAAATAATTTATTAAAAGTTATTAATTTTTTATTTTTTTTGTTGACAACATGATTTGATCTTTTGAATCTAAGTGCATTTTCGTTGTCAGCAGATTACATGACAGTTCCCATGGATCTTGAATTCCACGCTTGCTTAGGCGACGAAGACATGGAGAACACACACATATTGCTATCCAAGTGTCAAATTTTATTTTATTTTTTGAATTATTGCTCTGAACAAAAATAAAATACAAAGGGGCTTGATCTCAATCACTCTACTTCATCCTAGCGGTGAAAACACGGAGATACTAGTGACCCACCAAATCACTTAGAGAAACACATAAAGTTGCAAAAATAAAAACATAACGTGATATGGTGACACTCCGAGATATGGTGACGACTATCATGTTATTTCTAACACCTGAGCTCTGTCCTATTATGAATAAACCATTTAGCTGGGCACACCAATTCCTATAGACAAGAATTTTGTTTCCATCTACATAGAATGGTTAGTTTCATCCTGAATTGGCACAAGTTTCTAAACTCTGAAGTTTTATATTACAACTAAAAGTTTCTCCCATACCCCAAACTTAAATCTAAAATTGTCCTCAATCTTCTAAAGATAAATGATTAAAAAAATGAACAAGAAGAAACTGTTACCACTTGAAGAAAGAGTTAAGGAAGGATATTACCGTGTCGCATGAGCATGGGTTACCTCCCAAGAAGTGATAAGTTTAAAGTCTTCGGTCCGACTTTAGAAAGAACTAGTCACCTCATAGAATCATATAGCAATAGTCGGAACAACTGTGGGTCATCTGAATAATATAATGTTATCCAAAATAATAGGAAACTGCAGCAGGGCCAGAAAGTTAACAGACAAAGTACAACCTTATCCCTATCTATTGTCTTGTTTAAGACAACTACATCTAGTTGAGGTTCAGGTTCGGGCTCTATGAAAGGGTCTAGATAAATCTTCTTAGGCTGAATTTCCTCATAGGAAGGATCCGAAGGATCAGGTTGTAGATTCTTGGAAAAGTCAACTAATAAATTTAAGGCACATAATAATAGCCTGAATAATTATGGATCCTCAAAGTCAATCAAATTTGACCCACACAGTTGACTACAATGAAGGTGGTAGTCATTCTTAAAAGAATGTGTCAATTCTAATTTTCTAAAGTAATTAGGCTTAGTCTCAAAACTTAATAACTGACACATTTGAAATTCATACGTTCCCACATATGAAAGAAAACATTTTGGTGGGAAAACAAAGCCAATCTTGGTATTATTTCCTAGGTAAATCACATCGACCATATGATGGGTTTCTAACAACTGAACTTCTTTCTGGACATCAACAGGCTCAGAGAATCTAGTTTGAAGATGATCTTGAAAAATTCTAGAGGTGCAAATGTCAAGCCCCAAGTGAGGGACTTTTAGCAGGGATACTTGACAATCACAAGAATCATCGGTACCCCAAACTTAGGGTGGATATTACTCTCAGATGAACTAAAAACTATTAGTTGGATTCTATGGTCCTTAAGGTCATAACTACACTCAGCTTCCTCTATAGAAGGAAATAAGGTAGACTTATAAACCGGTAAAAGTTCAAACTTAGATTTCCATATATTATAAGTGTCCATCAAAGGTGCAGAATACAACAAAGTATTCACCTTATTAATAACACTATCGTCGTCAACATCAAACCCAAAGTGGGCTAGGAATTTCTCTAATGGATCTTCTAACAAAGTGTTTGGTAAAGATTTATCAACTGAAGTACTAGTTATGTTCACTTCTTCTAAATCATAGATCTCACAAGAAGGATGTCTACTCATACTAAATAGATTCAGTTCAATAGTCATGTTACCAAAAGAAAAATTAATTATTCCATTTCCATAAATGATGATGACATTATATGTAGTTAAAAAGGGATGACCTAAGATCACTGGTATTTGAGCCTCTGGTAGATGAAAAGGTTGGGTGTCTAGGACAACAAAATCCACTGGGAAAACTATTCTATCAACCTGAATCAAATCATCCTCTATCACATTAAAATTATCTATGAGTCTATCATCTTCGTCAGAGACTATTTTCTTTGAATCATTAGACTCACTAGTCTCAGGTCAAACTCGTTCCTCTAAACCATTATCGGCTTCAAAATCAGAAAATATTACATCGTCTAAAACAGTGGTATATCTAGTCAAATCTTCTTCCTTTTTAATATGTGAATAATCATTAAATTATTTGTATTTGAACCAAAAATAACACTATCATCATGAATCACAATTGGAGTGACAATTTCTGGATCACTCTGAATGTATATTTCAAGTTTTTCACCAATACTATCCTCATCATCATAATAATATGAAGATGTTTGAACCTCGTCTAAATAAGTAATGTTACCAATTCTATCCTCGTCCTCTTGACTAGGTGAATAATTATCACCGTAGCACTATATTGGAAATTAAGATCATTTTGAGCAATATTATTCTTTGCAAGACTTTCATTCACACTTAATACGAACCTATTTGTATTCTCAGAAAACTTCTTAAGGGAATCCTCTAGAGAAATAAATGGATCATAAGGATCATAAGGACTACTATTTGTTCCTCTCACACTTAATTCAAACTTATGTGTCATCTCAGATAGCTTCTTGAGTGATTCTTCCAGAGGCATAATAGGTTCATGATGAGTACTAGATCGCAACTGCTTCAATGATTCTTCTAGAGGCATAATAGGTTCATTATAAGGAGTACTAAATTGCACATGCTTTAGGGCGTCCCTCCAAGACAAAGAACTCAAATTTTTTTCATTTTCATGTTCATATGACAGGTGTGTGTATGAATAGTAATTGGGATCACCCTGGTATGAGCAATAACCTCCAAAAGGTTGGTGGTGGTTCCATCTATTATCCACACCATGTTGATAGTACGAATAATGTCTATTTTGAAATTCAGTCAGATACTCATTGTATTGGTCCTCATAATACCAATTCGACATTTTCTGAAAAAAACTTCCTAATATATTTACAAAAAATATAAGAAAATAAATCCTAACATGAAGGGAGTTCTAAACATGCACAAATAAGGATGAATCGACCAAGCAAACCTACTGAATATAGCAAACAAAAAGCATGATGGCTTCACTTAAATTGTTTCTAGACCATCTTTTATTCTTCCAAAAGGAAACTAGTTACAATTTTTAACGAATCTCTTAGAACGATCCGAATTAGATTAAGTCGAATTGAAACAGGATAAGCTCTGAGGAGCTTTGATAACCCTGCCTCTCTGGCAACGTTTCCTTGGTTTACAAGGCGGCTCGAATCTACTTAAAATAATCTTCCTGAACTTTGAGTTAGGCTAACAAAGTAACCAATACAGTCATTTTGAATGACTTTCTTATAAGCTTGTTACCCTATCAGTCTCTCTCTAGTCAAAATTTTAATCTTAGGTTCGAGTTTGGTAACGTTTTCCTAAGGCGGGCAAGAAGGAAACGGTGATGAAATCCGAGTCCTTATCTTGTATGGAAAGTTCTTTCCATTTACTAGAAAATAAATCCGTATTCAGTCCTCAACATATATGCATTACGAAGGAATACAGAAAATCCACTTGCAGGGGTTTCGTGGATTGATAGATTTTACCTCCCGTACCAGACGGGCGATGAACCGTTGAAGTCGACTCGGGCCAGTGACTCTTGTGTCAGTGTACGAACCCAAGGGGCCTCGTAATTGTTGTCCTTCCCTGTGCAGTTTATATTTAATACTACCCTTTTCTAGGATTTAAAAATAAAAATAATGTTCAAAAATGTCCCAAAGTAAAGTCCAAAGAAAAAGTCCAAAAATAAAAGAAAAATTACAAAAATAATAAAAAAATTCCTAATACAATTTTCTTAAAATAAAAATACTTAAAACCCTAAAAATTAAATAAAATTAAAATTAGCTAAAAAAATAAAATAAATTTGTCTTTCTTTTATGTTCTTTTCGATTTATTTTTGACTCCAAGTCTTTAATCAATCAATATAATATGGTTCCAATTTCTTTTTTGATCCAAAACCTGTAATACAAAGAAAAATACCCAAAAACATAAAATAGAACAAATAAAAATAAAAATTTAATTAAACTAAACTAAAAAAAAAACTAAAAAAAAATCTATAAAAAGTATGCGTCGGCGGCGCCAAAAACTGATGTGTTTAAAATAGTGGTAAAATAGGTTTTAAACTCATGAACTTGTGAAGATTGATTTTAGATTAAAAAACTGACTTTAAACTAGAAAATATACACAAAAGATGACAATAATATTCACAAATACCGAGGTTATGGATTTCACCATTAACCACTTTTAATTGGTTCCAAAAATAATAATTCTAAACAATTCTAGCTCCAATAAGTGACTCTAATTTTTGCCAATGGTAGATTTTTAAAATATCAATTGTAAATCACAAGCATGGCTCATCAAAAGATATAGGTCCAAGCATAAACCATTAAATAAAATCACAATCAATTAAGAAAAATCATAATTTCAATTAAAAATAAATAAAAAAGTCATAAAAGAATTATTAAAAGTTACCAACTAATCATGGAAAAATGGCTCTTGCCTCGGTGATGGGGTTTATCTCATCTTGCTCAAAACACCCTCAAAAGATTAGTACATAGCTCAAAAAGTGTTTGAAAGATGAAAAAATAATAACAAGATGGTTCGCAACAGTGTAACTACGTTGTAAACCACTATTTTCACTGTTACATAAGAGAAGTGTTTCCACTGAAGATAAACATTGTTATGTGAAGATATTCGTTGCATATAGGTTGAAGAAACCATTGCGGCTGAAGATAGATGTTGCAAAGATGAAGATATCCGTTGCAGATGGGTTGAAGAAACCGTCGCCTATTCCCTTTTCTTCACGTCTTCAACAGCAGTAAAAATAATTTTCTTTTGTTTCCATCCCGATCCTCCCCCATGCGATTTTTGTTGTTCTCATTGCTATTTATAGGCTCAGAAAACCCTAATAACTTATCCTTAATCGATAAGGACTCTGAAATCTCTCCAAAACCAACTCGAAATCGTATTTATCTTTACTTTGATATCCAAACTTTTTCCGGCTGAAACAAGGATTTACCAGCTTGTTTTACGCATGAAATCCTTGTATTTGACGTGTGTTGGTCCTCTTATCGATACTGCTTCAAGTTGGATGGCTTTGAAACTCTTGAAAACCCAAAAAAAATTGGTTTTCTAAATTCAGTAAACCTTCAGGCATTGAGAATATCCGTTCCCGCCAAAATCAGAATTTTTGAATTAAAAGAAGATGCCCCCTATCCAAGGATGAGGTCCCTTTAGCACTTGTAATTGGGTGCCTTTAGTAATTTTCTGGGTGCCTTTATCACTTTTGAGCCAATTTTTCCACAAATATTTATTCCCAAAAATACATACAAATACATAAAATAACCCAATAGGGACAAATCGAGCATTAGTAATAACAGAGAATTGAGAACAATTTAGACACAAAATTGTGTCTATCAACACCTTTAAAGACGATAAGGAATTCACAACGCGAACATGCAAATAAAAAGTTACGAGTGAATTCTTCGGAGTTTTTCGGAGATTAAATTGACTTAATGCTATGTTACATATGAATCAAATTAGACCCTAAAACTTATTTTTACTAAAAAACTTAAAAGGAAATAAAATAAGGAAGACGAGAAACAAAAAATATGAGCGTAAAAAGAAAAATTTAGGACGAGAAAAACTTCGAGTGTTATCCGTCTACAAATATTGCTTTAAAATCAGATAACCAACTAGTTGGTAACTTTATAAATGAATAGAGTTGATGTGTTAAATGGAGGGACTTGTCTTTTTTTTTTTTTAATATCAACAAACAAGATTGCATCGATCACAAAAGAAGGGATATAAAGAGATGTACCACCCAAGGTAGTATTACAAAAAGAAAAGACAAAATTGTTACAAGTAGAAACAAACTAAAATCTAGCTAGCAAACTTAAGAAGGTTTGAAATAAATATTTTTCAAATTCACCATAACCTATTGATAGGAACATCAACAAAATCTTCAGACCACAAAGCCTAAGAGAAGATTGTGCACTTAACCACGTTAATCATTTGAGGCATGTACCGAATTATATGAATTATATTGTTGAAGATCCCATTGTGTACCAACACCAAAGATTTTTTGGGGGTGTTAGAGCATTGGTTGGTTGAAACTTGGTATGTCAAGTTTGGTTGTCAATTTTAGTTCCAAAACTCGAGTCGCTTGAGTAGATTACTAAAGTAAGCTTTGTTAGGTTAGGCTAGGAACATAGAGATGTTGATACTTGCTCTAGTTACTCATGAAGACCTGAAAACGTATAGAAGACGACAAAGACATCATCCTTCATTTCGAGGTTAGCAACTACAGACATGACTTGTTCCATTTCTATCTTTGTTCTTATAAGTCTTTATTCATTGAAAATATAATATGCGAAGTTAAGATTGTTACAATGGCTTTAGTATTGGTAACTTGTTCATTATACTATGATCAAAGTATCAAAAGAAAATATGTATAATATTTTTTATGAGAACTAAAGTATTTGGAGTTACGAAGTATAATTTACCTATAAACTTCATACTTTCAACATTGCACAATTGGTAACTTGTTATTATTTAGTGTATTCGAACTTCCGAGTGAACTCTTTCCTTAAAAATTATGTTAGAAATCTCAGAAACATAGTTTAAGGAAGTAAACTTGCAAAACTTGTTTCGTAGTCGAAAAGAGATTCATGACAGATCCATGACCGACCCTAGAAGTAATACCAATCAATTGTGGAAAGGATCAATCCCAGGACCGATCCTGACTATGTCTAACTTGTGTTTTACATTCACGGGTATCTACAGACATCGAGATGTACATAAGTTAGATTGGGAATGTTCATAAATGTCTACATAATGTTTGAACATGTGCTAAACTATAATATCTTATTGTTCAAGTATACTCCTTTGATGCACATGGAAAGATCATACAATATCGATTCAATATCATTTATAATATCGAAATTATATACTTTGCTTTTCCAGAGGTTTGAATATCTCTAGTACCTATATTAGTCAAGTGCATGGATGTGTGCTAGATAATCATAGTTGTCATACTATGAGAGAAATCGATTATGAGTTGAAAAATATTATTTGGTTTTATTTTTGAAATCATATAACATAAGATCTTTGATAAATTCGGAAAATATATTTATTGCATATTTTAAGAATTTTCAAAATTGGTAGATCTTGTTTCCAAACAATTCCTTGGTCATAAAACTATAAATATGGAGTCCTGTATCCTTAAAAACACATCCCATAATTGTGAAGGAAATCTAACTTGAAAGAGAGGGGATTAATATAATAACGTGAAACATCTTGTGTTACTTTTCATTTAAAGTCTTCTGTGGGATTAAAAAGCTCTAGTAATGTCGTAGGAGGGAAACTAACGGTGTAGTTATCTTCGATAGATCAAACTTGTTTATTCCATGGTCATTCTCTTTCAATATGAGGTCATCCAAGTTTGTTTGAAGATTTGACTTTCATAAATCTAAGTGATTTTGGATCTGTGGGATAGAACTCTTCATTAATCAACGTTAATAGACTTCGTTTTGTGCGTTTGATCAATAGTGGAATTAAGTTGTTTGCAACGGTGTGGATGGTGGGTTTTTTATAAGGGTGTGAATTGTAAAATTACTCTGTCTGGCTGCAGAAATGTAATAAACGAATGTCTGACTCGGCGTCAAAATTATGGATACGTACTTCTGTCTTACATTCGGCAAGAGAATTGAGAATGCGTATTCAGCTCATGGCTACATTAATATTGTAGCTCTTTTATATGTATGCACCCGTAAAATTTCAGGGCTTTACCCAGCTAAACCCTCGTTATTTCATGTGCATCCATACAAACTATATGTATTAATCTGAACACGTTGATTATATAAAATTGTGAGCATTCAGAATAGATGTTATGCCATCTCTAAATGAAGACGTTAATTAGATGTATACCATCTAAATGCAGAGTCGCATCGGACATCATCTCAAGTCGTAAATTTCCACAACTCAATTCCTTGTGTTTTTATATGCACTGCATAAAAGCCAAGCATAATGCCAATATCAAATCTCATGCGACTGAGAAGCCCTAAGCAGGCCATGGCCATGCTCCCAATGTACTAGCGCATACACAAATGCCAACGCTAGCGCTAAGACTAGAGGTAGTACCATTATTAGCACTAACGTTAAGGCCAGCGCTAGCACCAAGGCCAGCACTAGCACAAGCGCGAAGGCCAACGCCAGTGCTAGCGCCAAGGCAAGCCCCAATACCAGGGCCAATTTTGTTTGCTTGCCACTACCCATTCTTGTTTTCTCATGTCAGCGTCATTCCTTGCCTGCTTGTGCTAGTGTCATCCTTCGTTTCTAGTGCCATCACCTATACTATAACCACGACACTAGCATGTGCTATTAACAACATAATCACGCCTATAGCACTCCCATGCACATTGTTGCTAGCACAAATTGCATATTGCAAATATGTCATTGCCATGCTGAGTTGGCATAAAACTCAGTGGTAGCATTATCTTACGACAAACTCCCAAATTACTCATGTGATTTGAGCCCGTGACTCCACTAATTCCTACGAGAAACCAAAACATATTACATAGGGGTATTCTTGATGGGTATTGGTATGGTGGTTTATAGCAACATGCGGTGAGACAACATCCCATGATGGGAAAATTACAAAGTAGTGGTGATGGTTATAACAGTTAAAGAGACAATGGAGTAATGGTTTCCATAAACTTCCCAAACATAATGGGAGGTTATCCCATTATCCCCACAATATCCATCTCTCCATCTCCTCACTACCTCTACTACTTATGAGGAAAGAAGTGTGTATTCCAAACTACTATAAATAGGCTACTTAGCCTATTTAGAAAAGAGAACAAGCTGATCATTCTCACAAGCTCTGTTATTTTTACATAGTTCAACACTTCTATACACAATTTATCACCAGTGGTTTCCTCAAACTTTCTGTGCTTCCCTCCCCTAAGATCAATCCATTTTCTCCCCTTGTGACTGAAGCAGGACGGAACGGCTACTTTCGTGGTTTAGGCTTGTCCTGTACGATTTTGATTTCCGAATCTAAACAAAGTACTTCTACAGTATATTTTTTTGCCTACAAGTAATTTTTAGGTACAAACAATTGGTGACCATCGGTCACGAATCCAATTCTTCAACCATCTGAAAATCAATTCTTCAACCGTTTGAAAATAGGATGGATATTAGATCTAGTTCAATCATCAAACTCAATTCAGTTCCAGCAACCAATCTCGATTTTCATGGTCCATTCCTCAAAATGTTTTCACCAAAAACACCAACACTACTCATTCAAGCAGTGTTACTGAAAACGCCATGGATAGCCGAGCATCACCAAGTCTTTCAAATTTGATAAAGAGACCCTTGCTGATGCACAAGGAAACATGACTACTACTTAGAAGGAAATACTTGCTCATGTCAAGACTTGTATGGAGTAACCACCTCTAGAGAAACACAAAGTATTATATGGAGCAAGCCAGGAATGCCTCCAAAGTTATTGCTAATACTAACACGTCCAGGGCCCATGTCCAAAGAGATAAAAGTTAAGTTCGTTTATCCCCCTGATATGGTACCATGGAAACGATCCACAACAAAATTTCAACATCACTGGAATTCTGGAAAGGTCCCTACAAAAATCATGAAAAGAAACATGGATTCAAACAACATTCCTAATGCTACCAACGTCATCACATCCAGAATCAACATTTGATGCAATGACGAAATCCTCATTCAAAGAAAGCAACCAAGGATGCAGCGACCAAGCTTCGTCATTCATAAAGGTATAGAGAGACCACTACCACTACTGATTTGTGGCCAGGAGTGTATGCTGCCGTTTCATCAACAATAACCATGTAGATCCAAACTATGACATGATTATGGGATATTCTTGAATCCACGGGAATAAGGCAAGGCTTGAAGCATCTATGGAGAAATTATCACCCAGGGACCCTCCTGGAGGGGCCAACAAGCCAGCAAACCCTAAAAATTGATCACCTCCATAATATCGACAAATAACGGACCTGCACACTGAATAATTGCATAAAGGAGAGGTGATATCGTACGCCCGTGGATTTCGCCTACAAGTAAGTCTTGTTCAGCAACTCTCTTTACAACCATTTGTCCCACGTCCCACCAAGGCTTGGGGACTTGACTCGAGGATCAACCTAACCGTGCCTTGATAATGTGAACGGGAAGACGATGTTTATCAAAAGTTTGTTAAATGGATATGGTCGTCTCTACTGAGAATATTAAAACCAATAACTCAATTATCCTTAAAATGTTTCATCAACCTGAGATACCGAAACCTACCCCTCTCTAAATCGGAGACCCTACTGCCTCTCCTGGGAAAAGTCATATCTGATAATTAAAGCTATATTAGGTGGATGCTCGTCAATATTAATAAACCAACATGGTAGTCATTCATGGAAAGTGGCTTAAAAATAACAAAACTTAAACACTCCAGCACCCCTGACAAGGTTATCAAGGCTTAGGCACCTCGCTACCCTTGGCAATAATTCCCTGATTTTACGCAATATTTGTGATTCCTCTAAAATGTTTGCAATATCTTGCATTCATACTTAGGATTTCAATTTGTAAACCATTCAAAATCTACCTACCCAAAATCCCAAAATAAAACCACAAAAAAAATCGGGTATCTCAGAAACACATAAAAACCCTCAAAACCTACTACTTAGAAAGGATCTTTGAGGACTGATTCAACGCCATCAGTATACTCTCTCTCCACCTGTGCAAGGGATTCAGTTACAAGCCTCAGTTTTCAGGATAGTCTTTCAGCATCACCTGTAGCCTTGGTAATCACTTCTAAGCCGAAGATGCACCTACTTCCTTCAAGTTCTCCTGAATGGCTCTTATATGACGACAAAGCCACCCGACAACAAGATTAGTTATCTCGGCTTTATCCAAGAGTCGGGTCTTGTCAAACTCAAAGTCAAAGCAACTCCAGTGTTCGGATACTCAATTGGTACAGTTTTCATTGCGTTAGCATCCTACGCAACAACACCACTTGGAGCACCAACTTCAACAAACTTCATCCGAAGGATCACAAGAACCACACTTGGGGATTGAAGATTTGCACAAGATCCCCTCGTTGTTAAGAACCTCTCCATCCTATAAGAGACGGTCAACCAGAGAGTCACAACCTTGACAAGGCCCTTTACTCTCCAAAGACATGCCGCAAAGGTATCTTCATCTCTCCCAACTACGTCGTCAGATATGATAGGCACCTGCAACCCCTGACGAGACTGAGACGATCCAAGTCTACTCCATAAAATACAACGTCAGAACCAAAAATGAGCATGACAAGGGACTGCTCACCATATCCCATTCCCTATGACAATCAAGGATTCAAAATAATAGCCCAGGAGACGCCTCCTGGAACATAATCTTTAAAGACACCCGTAGCACCACGTCAGCAACATGACACCTTTCCGCTCATCCTCTTCACCCTCGAAGTCTCTAGAGAACTTCGCCTATATGAGTGTTCCAAGTATACTATCATTACATCTTGAAGGGTAAAACAAGATTATGAGCCAAGGGGTCAGGATAAGACACAATTTTATTTAGTCAATGCTCACGAAAACATCCCAGTTGCAACTTGATAAGGTTTCAAACTCACAAATAATATTTCTCTACTTCTCTAACACTAATAAGTTGTATATTAATAAGTAGGTTCGGTCCCAATGGAGGAAATGAGCAAACGTTGTTATTAAAGTAGTTTTAACTAAGAAAATTGTGATTTAGTGAATCAAAAAATTGTAGTTTGTAAGTAAATTATGAGAAAGAATTGATCAAGGAATCATTAGACGCTACCGAACAAAGATATTATTAATCACACAAGTTTAGCCTTCAATAAACCTCGATTGTTAACAACTTAAGACAAGTTATAAGTTCAACTAATCTGCGGATTCCAAAATTCACCGTATAGAATAAGTTCTCTAACGGATTCTAACCAAATGAACCATCTAAAATCGGCTCTCTAGGTGTAATTCAATCAATTGCATTAATAATTGTGAACCAAGTTGTTCCTAGTCAGATGCTCATAAGTTCGACATATTAACCTAGGGTTTTCTTTTTCACACTATTGTCCACAAAATCCCTTCGCAACAAATAAAGTTTCACTATTTATGTAGAGATTACTCTAACAATTACGGATTAAATTTTCTCCACTAGCATTGGAGTTGCATACAAGATACCCAATTGCGCACTTGGATAGCTCACAAACATCACATGATCATAAGAACGGAAAAAGATAATCAACAAAAGAATTTATCAAAATTTAACTTGCAAAAATTGATTAATAAAAAATGTTATGGAGTTTTGAAATCCTCCCTGATCAAATAAAAGTTAGCTACTCATAGTATTGGAGTTCACAAATTGAAATAAATATAAAAAGAAAATTTATAAAGAAAACCCTAGATGCGTAGTTCTCGATTTCGACCACTTCTCTTCGATTTGTATCAAACCCTAGAAAACACAATGGTAGATGTCAAAAGTCAGATTCTCCAAAGTATTTTTCTTGTTGTAGATGGCTCCCTTTTATAACTCTTCACTTGTAGAAGTTTTTGTTGGAGTAGAACTCTCTTCTAATCATACCCCAATACTTTAATATCCAAAAATAAATCAAGCCCAAATATTCTTCTAAACAAAAATTGGATTATAGAGGAATTCCATAGCCAAAGGCCCAAATCAGAGTTTAAACAAGCAAATACGCCAAAACTGACAAGCTTATTCTTCACTTCACGGCAACAACTCATTCAGGTAATCATTCAAACACATTGACTACACTATCGCGGCTAATTCCAACCTGAACTTGTTGGTGAGTTTAACATCTACACTCCTTCCCTGCAATGCTCAATCAACATTCATACGCATCCATTCAATCATACCCTAACCATCCACTTCAGATCAGCCATACAGTCAAAACAGGCACACACCCATTCTTCCTTTTATCGCAGCAGCATCAGCTAAAACCCAAGAAATCATTACAACTCTCTGCTCGTTCTGAACTCTCTTCTCTGCTTGAATTTCAATTCCAAGCTAAACCAAATCTCCGTTTCCTACCACAGATCCACCAGTTGTTTCTTGACTCAACCACTATGGTAGACAACACCATTTAACTGCAGCAACAGTTCTTCCGGACACCAGCTCAATCAATCTCTTCAAGAATCTGATACTAACCCAACTTGCTCTCTTCGCTGTCTAACCAAATGTTCTTCCCTGACCCATTTATACTTCTCTGCAGCTTCTCAAGATCACCCTGGGTTCTCAACAATCTCTTCTCACTATCAAACCCATTTGACCAACAGCGACACAAATCTCTTCATGTTTTCTCTCGCTGAAATCTTGGTGAGGGTCCATCTACCTTATAGCTAGCCGGCGTTACCCTTGGTGTAGTGGAGACTTGCTTCTCTGATCACTATGGAAGAGAAGAAATGGATCGAGTTCCTCGACCTAGTTTTAGGTTAATAACTTGGATAGGATTTAGGCACCCAACAGTTTAATAAGGGGCGTCCCTGAATATGATTTCTAATAGCACATGTTAATAAATAACAGGTCTCCCCCTAGTAATTCTATGATTTTGCACGATTACAACTTGAATTCTTTTATGCTTTTATTCCGCCAACATCCAAAGTTTCCAAGAGATACCATATGCTTCTATTTCTCTTCAATGCGACTCCAAAATATCTATAAAACTCAAAACAAATGTAAAATACACTAATTTACAAGAAAAATATCAAAGAAAGCATAATCAAATATACTCTAAAATAATAAAAACAAAGACTAATATATTTTTTTTAATATTATGATTTTTTCGTTTTTATTTGTGTTTTTCGGTTTTTTTTTTTTTTTTTAGAAAGAATATGAAATACAAACTAAAAGAATAACAATGAAACTAATATGGTCGTACAAAAAGGATTTTACCAGTTGATTCTTCATAACTTGTAGTGTCTTGATATCATAAACTTCAATAACCCTCATCTTTTGATATTTTTCGCTCTTGTACATAAGTCTTCAACATGTATATATAATTTTGCTCCTTGTCTTATTGCTTTGCTCGAATCTAAAATTTGCTCTTTCTTGTACCGTTGTTTGTAAACCTTGAACGTCTTCAACTTTCTTCAACTTTGTGATGTTCCACTTGTTGATGATGATGGTGTTTCTATGGACCTGTTGTTGTCGAGAGAATTGTGCAACTGCAAACCAAACTACAATGTAAGGTTTTTCGCAATTCCGATATCATCCTCATGATTGATAGAATTAGCACTCAAGAGATCAAAAGTAGTGCCAAATGGTGCGAAGTTGGGTAGCTCATCATTCTACCCGAAATTTACGCAAATGAAACACTCTAAACGAACAATTTAGATAGGTACAAAGAATTGAGGATTTGGTGCCTCACTCATATATGGGTATTAAATGATCAGCTTCTCTAATATTGTATTATTTTTGCACCTAATTCGCCACCGGCGGTTTAAGTCCCTTTTTGTCAGCTCTAGCCTCTCAACAACTAAGCAACCCGAATATAGTTCTCTAATACTTCTAAGTTCAGTTGTCTCGATAAGAACACCGTATGTAAACTTAGCTAGAAGTATACTAAGTGACTCTAAAATATCTAAAAGTTGGATGTTTTATGCAAATAGTTACAAAAATCAGAAAATTTTCTATCTATGAAGTGAATGCTTAAGAATTTTATATGCTTAACCACTCCCCCACACTTAAACTTTACATTGTTTTCAATGTAAATTGATTCATCCAATGTAAAATCAAGGCGGGAAATCTTACAATGATATGTAAATTCAGAAGAAAAAAAAAAAGTGAAAGAAATACTAAACCAATGGGTTGCCT
The DNA here is from genome assembly GCA_023531435.1 of Papaver californicum. Lineage (NCBI taxonomy): Eukaryota > Viridiplantae > Streptophyta > Magnoliopsida > Ranunculales > Papaveraceae > Papaver > Papaver californicum. Next base: position 3,347,311 of record JAJJMC010008370.1, on the reverse strand, counting down.
CCCATGTAGTGCTTAGTCTATAGTCGTCAGGCCGACTCTCACTACGCCATTTTTGCCTTTTTGCAACGGATATAAACGTTGTAGTGAATTTAAGCAACTTTATATCCGTTGGGAATAGGGCGTAACAAATTTGCAACCTATTTTGCAACGGTTGTGGTCTGCCAAATTAATTAAACAACGCTTATATAGTTGCTTAAAAAGGTTTTAGTCGTTGCTTATTTTTAATTGAAGCAACGGATAATTAGGATATTAGCAACGTCAAAGGTGTGTCCCATGATTAATGTTGGTGGCGGTTATTTTTTATGCAGCGTTAATATCCTTGCTCATTTTATTTAATAAAACAACGTAATTCTTACCAACATTAATATTGTTGCGAATGCTTATAAGGTTTTATCAAAAAATTAATTCGATTCATAATCATGCATATTCCTGCACCTGCAAATATAAATATTTTTGCACTTCCATATACCATTCTAGATAGATATCTACACTTTCCCTAATTTTAGATGAAGTAAAAGACCCAACTTATCTATATGGAAGGAGAAATTGCAACAAAGAAAACAAATTATATTGATCATCATCACCAAGAACACATTTCTTATCACCTAAGGTTTGAAATTTTAAAAGAGTACAAGGAATCACTATATTATAGCATGTAATAGATGAATTAGCATAAACCCAAACAATTAATTGGTGTGATTTAAAAATCAAACTACAGAGTACGAAAACCTCTAATTTCAGAACCCCAAACTTAGATGATCAACAATGCTAACCATCACGAGATTGCGTTTCAGGAGTCTTCTCCATGACTTCGGGCACAACCTGAAGAACCTACAGATAAAACAATAATTACAGAACAAACATTACTAGTTTATGTGGGTGTACCTACTAAGCATTAACTAATTCCTAGGCCTCCTTTTCCTCCTGTCAAACACAAGAAGAAAAGAAAAAAGCAATCACCTCAGTAGTTTCTGTGTGCCCAGTATGATAAGGAAACAGTCAATCTCCCCAGTACGTTGTAAGTTTCTTTTAGGATTTAAAATTACACCAACCATGCTTCACTGCAGGGGATGAAGGGTCGATTTACATTGTTTTTGCAACAATTAGCACAATCTTATCTGCCATATTTCCATATTGTGGCTAAATTAGGTTGACAGAAACAATCTCATGATCAATTTCAGTTCCTTTCACAGCAAACAAATTGGAGTGAACTCCCTTCGTCAGATTTTCAAAAAATCTTATCAACTTCACCTAATAAACAAAAATACGAAACTAAAAGTCCACTATAATTTGGTTAAAGAAACAATCAAAACCATTCACACTTACACTATCTTCAAGTGTTATTTGAGTATCAATATCACCACAATAGCCTCCAGAATCAGTACCCAACGGTGACTCCTTCAATTGAACGTGAACAAGATGGTGAACTGTTTCATTTGTTTCAGGCTTAAGTCCCCAAGAAAACTGTAACCTGACCAGCGATAAAAACACATTATCAACACAAACAAAACAACAAAATCATTACCCTCAAACTTATACTTATAATTAATACCCATGAACAAACCATAAACAATCAAACATTCCTCAAACATTTGATATGCCGTTTTACTGGTGTTGAGAGGTGTGTTTTTCCTTGTCGTATTAAGCTCCTCTTATAGCTTCTACACCTGCAAATTGCTTTCTAGGAAGAACCCACGTTTCCTTATCATACCGAGATTCTAAAACATTTCAAAATGCAAGCCATTAATCACTTAAAACCCACGGCAAGGAAAATCACAAACAATATAGAAGTCGATTATTATTTAAATCTAAGGGAAACCAACATTCATCATCTTTCTCAAATTTGTATCATGAGCTTCAAATCTTATATAAGCACCTTTACTGCACGAGCATAGGGTAAATGTTATACTGGTAGGTAAAAACTTTTACAAGATCTGCAACATACAGAATTCAGCTCAAAAGTTAGAGCACAGTTTCTCAAACTGGAAAGTAAAAACTTCCTAATGAAAAACATAAAGAATTCCAAAATAAACATGTTTGCTTTCTGTAAGAGGGACACATACCAAACATTGGACTACAAATCTGATTTAATAACATCCAAACACACCGAACCAGACCTAATAATACAAAACTAACTGAGATTACTAACCAATCAGGAAAGTCAAAATTAGCTATTTAAGTAAAATGTTCTACTCTATTCACATTTCATTGACATTTGGGTGGTAGGTGTTATTAACAAAACCAATCGATGGTAGATTTTTACTTAAGTTCTACTTAAGTAAAAATTAAGGATTTTTGATATACACCCTTTGGCAAATGATACCACAAACCACACCATCTCTTTTGTGCATGTACCACTTACCATCAGTAGATGCGCTACTAGAGGAGAATCTACAGTGTTGATGACATTTTTATCCTACACACCTAGTACTCTTACACTGCTCCACACAGGTCCTGTGTTCGAAATAAATAATACTAAGTTCAAATCAACAAAAATTGTCCTTTTACATACTCTTGCATGGATAAATACAACACATAAAGATAAAAAGAACTGAAATGATATTAGTGATACCATGTTTTGATTATTTGTTAGAAATGTCTCGTTAAAAGTGTACATGACTTTAATTACATATCTTAGTAGCTGACAAGCTAAGCCAATCACAAAATTGTTCTTCTTATCCCTGTCTATTTGATTTTGGTAAAGTTTTGGTTAAATTGTACTCGTATGGTGTAAAATATATAGTCAGCTTTGAACTATAAACATCAAAAGGTGAGCAGAAATGTAGAATTACTGATACAACATGACATTCTTATTTTGTGTTACCAATGTTTGTCAAATATGTTGGAGAATATTCCTGTAACAGTAAGCAAACCAAACAGAAACTTGAAAGAGATTAAGGGTTAGAACAGATAACACTCTTCGGACAACCACACAAGCACAGAGAGATGGAGTTGCATGTTCAACAGATTGCCCTTAACTCGATATTTGTCAGGTACACCTTTGTAAAGATGTTGCTATACCTTTAGAGATGACAAATCGAATCCAGGATAAAACCACCTGATACCAACCCAGTTAGCAAGACTCGTTGGCCCGTTGTGAACTTAACAGTAGAAGAAAAATGAAGAAATAAACTAGTGCGCAAATCAAAGCAAGAAGAGGGGAAAAGTCGTCAGGTCAGTGGCTGCGACTGGGGTAAGTAAAATTCTGACTTTTGTTTTTCTTTTAAAGAAGAAGAAGACTGTTGAATTATCAAACGGTAAAAAATCAATTAATTAAACATATTTAATTCGAGATATTTAATTAAAATATTTTATTATTAAACCTGATTTAATTTACAAATTCAAAACGGTAAAATACTTAATGTACAAAATTAAAATATAAAACCGTTGGATCTTTGATGGGCAAACGCAGGCACACGCCAATGGTCACACCAATGTTCACACCAAGGGTCACGCCAAGGCTCGCACCAAGGGTCACACCAAGGCTCGCGCCAAGCCTCGCGCCAAAGCACACGCAAGCTCCGCAAGTCCGCGGCCCGCGGTGCTTCGGTGCGAAGCACCGCACATGTGTGCATTTGCCCACTAGTCCATTTCCTAAGTCCATATCCAATCCACTAGTTCTTTTTCCTTATATAGAACGTTTATGGTAAAGAGGATAAACTTCCTCCTTGGTTTGCCCAATATGGGACAAACCAAAGGTTTCTCATTCACTAAGAAGTGAAAATGGATGGCTCTAATTTTCCACCACAAGTTTGGACTAGTGACCCTTGATCCCACTAAGATATATTAAGTAACAAAAATCATTTTAAGTACGAATCCATTTTTAATTCTAACAATCCCCCACATGAATGAAGAAAGCGATAAATCAGAAAACCGGAAAACGAGAAATACCTCTTAAGCAATAGGTGTCCATAAGGAATTGAACCTCTGCTTAGTGAGAAGTACCGGAACTACTTGATGGTCAGTGAACGCGATGTCTTGAACTGCCATGGTTTGGTGTAATTCATCAATAGCTCCTTACGCGAGATATCTCTCAAGAGTGCTGTTAAGTTCACGCCGTTGTGTCCATTTTGGCCCTGAAGATATCCCGTTTCTCAGAATGCTCTAGAGAATCAGCTCAATTCTCATAGGAAGAGACCCACTTCCTCATTCAGATAGGTGAGTTCTATCAAGAGTGTTAACTGCTACACCCCATTTCAATCTTAAATTGAAACTATAGAACTCATTAAGACTTTATTATAAGTCATCCTCATATGCAGTCACACTATCACGTCTACACCATAGGGAAGGGACAGAGAAAATAATTCCCTGATAGTGTTTAATTTTTACCCGCCACAAATTAGTTGTCTCATTCAAAACCTTGATCTTAGGATCTCCAGTCAGCAAGGTTGAGTATCCTTCATGGTAAGTTTTAATTTATGAGCTTAAGCCCCATCCCCCTCGATGCATTACTAACTATCTCCTTGGACAAGCCTTTCGACAAAGGATCCGCGATATTCTCCTTAGACCTCACAAAGTCAACAGAAATAACGCCAGTTGAGATTAGTTGTTTTAGAGAATTGTGTCCTCTCCTGAAATGAATAGATTTTCCGTTATAGTTGCTGTTTTTAGCATTAACTATTGCAGCTTGACTATCACAATGTATAGATATAGCTGGCATAGGCCTATGCCAGAGAGGAATGTCTTCTAAAAAACATCTTAGCCAAGCGGATTCCTCTCCTGCTTTATCTAACGCAATAAACTCGGATTCCATAGTGGATCGAGCAATACAGGTCTGTTTGGAACTCTTCCAAGACACTGATCCACAGCCTAGAGTGAATACGTATCCACTCATAGACTTAGACTCCTCTGAGTCTGCTATCCAATTTGCATCACAGTATCCTTCAAGAACAACAGGGTGTCTTTCATAACTTAAACGGTAGTTTAAAGTGTATTTAAGATAACTCAACACTCTGAAAAGTGCATCCCAATGTTCATGTCCTGGATTACAGGTATACCTACTTAGTCTACTCACAACATAGGAAATGTCTGGTCTTGTGCAGTTCATTAAATACATCAGACTTCCTATGACTCGTGAATATTCAAGTTGCGAGACTCCATCCCCCTTTTTTTTCTTGAGCTTACAAGAAGGGTCAAAAATGGAGTACTTGCAGGTTTACTATCAAACTGATTAAATTTCTTAAGAACTGATTCAACATAATGAGATTGACTAAGACTGAATCCATTAGACTCCTTTCTAATTTTCATCCCTAGGATTACATCAGTAGGACCTAAGTCTTTCATGTCAAAGTTCTCACTCAACATGTTCTTAGTGGAATTAATGATTTCTAAGGTTGTGCCTAGTATAAGCATATCATCAACATACAAGAATACAATCACACATGCATCATTTATAGATTTATTGTACACACATTTGTCATCTTCATTTATTTTAAATCCACTAGAGAACATTACATGATCAAATTTTTCATGCCATTGTTTCGGTGCTTGTTTCAAGCCATATAAAGATTTTTTAAGTCTACACGCTTTGTTTTCATAACCCTTCACTACAAAGCCTTCGGGTTGGTCCATATAAATTTCTTCATCTAATTCACCATTTAGGAACGCAGTTTTTACATCCATTTGATGTATTTCTAGGTTATGAATTGCAGCGATTGCAATTAGCATCCTAATGGAAGTAATTCTAGTGACAGGTGAATAAGTGTCAAAGAAATCTACACCTTCTATTTGTTTATAGCCCTTAGCTACTAGTCTAGCTTTATACTTTTCCACAGTTCCATCTACCTTACGTTTTCTCTTGAAGATCCATTTAGAGCCTATGGGTTTGCATCCTGGAGGTAAATCTACTATCTCCCAGGTTTCATTCTGAACAATAGAATCCATCTCACTAATAGTGGATTCTTTCCACCATGGAGCTTCAGACGAAGTCATGGCCTCTTTATAGGTTTGTGGATCAGTTTCAACTAAACAGGTTATGAAGTCTGGCCCAAAAGATTTTTCTATTCTAAGTCTTTTGCCTCTTCTAGGTTCATAAACAGATTCATCTTCTTCTATCGGTAAAATATGGCTAGAAGAAGGGACATCTAGGGGATCATCACATATCATGCGAGATTCAGATTTCAACGGATAACACATTTTCAAAAAATGTAGCATCCCTAGATTCCATAATGGTGTTCACACCAATTTCTGAGTTTTCAGAACTCACAACCATAAACATATAAGCAATGGTGTGTTCGGGATATCCTATGAAGACACAATCAACTGTTTTAGGTCCTATTTTAGTCCTCTTAGGTGGAGGAATAGAGACCTTGGATAAACACCCCCATACTTTGAGGTATCCATAAGATGGTTGTTTGCATTTCCATAAATCATACGGTGATTTGACTGATCCTTTACGGGGCACTCTGTTCAGGATATAACAAGCTGAGAGGACGGCCTACCCCCACAAGTTCGCCGGTAGTCCTGAAATGATTAACATGGCATTCATCATCTCCTTAAGGGTTCAGTTTTTCCGTTCAGGCACTTCATTTGATTGTGGTGAATAAGGAGGAGTTACCTCATGAATAATGCCATGTTTTGCACAAAAGTCTCCTATAGGGATTACATATTCACCCCCACGGTCGGATCTAATGGTTTTAATTGTGGTGTTCAATTGGTTTTCTACTTCTAATTTATATAGTTTAAATGCTTCTAAAGCATCATCTTTTCCTTTAAGCAAGTAAATATGACAGTATCTAATACAGTCATCTATGAAAGTGACAAACCATTTTTTACCACCTCTAGTTTGGATTGATTTCATATCAACTAAGTCTGAGTGAATTAATTCTAAGGGATTAGAATTTCTGTGGACATTTTTCTTAAAGGGCTTCTTTGCAACTTTTGATTCTACACAAACTTCACATTTATGTTCATATTCCAAATTTTATTTTGGAATGCAGCCAGAGTTTGCCAATTTGTTCATTGATTTATAATTTACATGACCAAGTCTACCATGCCAGATATTCAATGAGACAACAACATAAGAAGAATCAATTTTATTAACTTCAATAGAGATTACAGATAATTTGTATAGGCCTTCAGCCTTATAGCCCTTTCCCACAAAATCCTTTCTCTTAGTGATAATCACTTTCCCAGACTCAAATAAAATCTTAAAGCCCTTATCATCTAGCACACCACTTGAAACGAGATTCTTGTAGATGTCTGGTACATGTAAAACTTCATTCAATGTGAGGATTTTCCCAGAAGAGAGCTTCAGCGAAACTTTTCCTTTTCCTGCAACCTGTGCTGCAGATGAATTACCCTATAGAGTTTTTCTCCTTCTCCTACCGTCTGATAGGAGGTGAACATGTCTTTACTTCCACAGACATGTTTGGTAGCTCCAGAGTTTACCTACCAGTCTCTCACATTGGTAACTAAGTTAACCTCAGACACCGTGCCAGAAAACTCATTCTTACTACTTTCAAATAAATTTACATTTGATTTCTTAAAATTAACATCTTTGTGTTTTCTACAATGAATTTCCATATGGCCAGACACACCAAAAACATAACATGCTCCCTTAATTTTACCAATAGAAGATTTTGGTTTTTGAAAGGTACATTTTCTTTGCGGGCCAGGCTTGCGCTTGTTGTGGTCCAGACTTAGATTAGCAAATTTGTGTTCGATGACGTGAGCTTTGTTTGACATGTCTCTTGCAAAAGAGACATTCTTGTCCTTTGAACACAACAATTCTTCAACTTGGATTTTCTTGCCCAATTCTACCATGGAAATTTCACCAGTTTCATGCCTTAGTCTTCTCTTGTATTCAGCCCAGGAATTTGGCAATTTTTCAATAACAGCAGAAACTTGAAATGTTTCGTCAATAACCATTCCTTCAGCAATTATTTCATTAATAATTTTTTGCAACTCCAGAAACTGATCAACCACTGATTTATCATTCATCATTTTATATTCCAGAAAACGTGCAACCAAGAATTTTTTACTTCCTGCTGTTTCTGCTTCATATTTATCTTATAGTGCAGTCCATAGATTATAAGCATTCAAATTATCCTTAGCATTGTAAAAATCATATAGAGCATCTTCTAGGAAGTTTAAGATATGATTTTTGGCCATATAATTACTTCTCTTCCAACTTTCTAAGTCCTGTAATTTTTCAGGTTCATTCAGAGACTAATCAAACGGTTTCAGAACCATCTCATCTAGCATGTGGAAACTCAGGAAAAATAACATTTTAGACTGCCATCTTTTGAAGTCCTTTCCAGAAAATTTCTGAGGTCTGTCAACATCAGTCTTCACCATTGTTACAGAATTTTTTTTTCAAATAATACAATTATCGAGTTAAGAATGTTGGAGAATATTCCTGTAACAGTAAGCAAACCAAACAGAAACTTGAAAGAGATTAAGGGTTAGAACAGATAACACACTTCATACAACCACACAAGCACAGAGAGATGGAGTCGCCTGTTCAACAAACTTCCCTTAACTCGATATTTGTCAAACCACCTGATACCAACCCAGTTAGCAAGACTCGTTGGCCCGTTGTGAACTTAACAGTAGAAGAAAAATGAAGAAATAAACTAGTGCGCAAATCAAAGCAAGAAGAGGGGAAAAGTCGTCAGGTCAGTGGCTGCGACTGGGGTAAGTAAAATTCTGACTTTTGTTTTTCTTTAAAGAAGAAGAAGACTGTTGAATTATCAAACGGTAAAAAATTAATTAATTAAACATATTTAATTCGAGATATTTAATTAAAATATTTTATTATTAAACCTGATTTAATTTACAAATTCAAAACGGTAAACTACTTAATGTACAAAATTAAAATATAAAACCGTTGGATCTTTGATGGGCACACGCAGGCACTCACAGGCACTCGCAAGGCACACGCCAACTGTCGCACCAACGGTCGCACCAAGGCTCACGCAGCAAAAGCACACGCAAGCTCCGCAAGCCCGCGGCCCGCGGTGCTTCGGTGCGAAGCACCGTACATGTGTGCATTTTCCCACTAGTCCATTTCCTAAGTCCATATCCAATCCACTAGTTCTTTTTCCTTATATAGAACGTTTGTGGTAAAGAGGATAAACTTCCTCCTTGGTTTGCCCAATATGGGACAAACCAAAGGTTTCTCATTCACTAAGAAGTGAAAATGGATGGCTCTAATTTTCCACCCCAAGTTTGGACTAGTGACCCTTGATCCCACTAAGATATATTAAGTAACAAAAATCATTTTAAGTAAGAATTCATTTTTAATTCTAACAAAATATGTATGGGATTTCATTTCACTGTCATAGTATGTTAGAGCTTCCAAAATAATACTCTCTCTGTTTCTATAAAAGTGCTGCTTTCATTTTTTATTTTAGACTAAAAATAGGTTAAATTGAAAAAGTGATAGTAACACTTTTCTAGAAGCGGAGGGAGTAGTAGTTCAAGTTGGACCAAATAATACTATGGGCATAAATGGCTATTATGTGCTTATGGTTCAGGGTATTTAACTCGTGTTTTCTTCGGCTTAGCGTCTCTTGGACAGTAGCTTGGACCTTTCAAAATCAAGAAATATGGCATCCGATAGTGAAGCACACAGGCAATGGAATTTCTTTCAAGCAAAACAATAAAAAGCACCGTACCTACTTAATACCATACTAGAAAAGCTAACAAGTATCCTGGGGTTTATGTTGTTCAGCACCAGCACTTCTCATTGCACTTCCAACTTGTCGTACAGTCCTGCAAAACATCAGTATTCGTTACCATTCTATGATTTTCCTTTTTGTGAGAAGAAAAAGCATTAACGGCGGTCTTACTATGTTGGTTTTGGTTGCTCAAGATCATACAAAAATCGGAGTTCTGAACTTGCAACTCCTTGGTAGTGAATGAGACATTCTCATTCCACATGGCAAGAAAAGCGTCATAAAAGCAAAGCTGCATCACCAAAATGAAACTTTAATAACTAACCACTAACCACAAATAAGTAAAAACCTGAAACACACAGGGGAGGTGCTAACAAACATGTTATGCAATGACAACAAACATATTTCTGAACTGATATATGTTCAAAGACAAACTTTATATTGTGACAGTTAAAGCCTCACAATTACATTATACATAAGACAGTATGAAAGCAAGATTCCTACAGAAAGCGGGTGTCATAGCTTACAAGGTAAGCAAGTGGCAAACTCTGTGTATCGTGTATTAACAGGGTATCGATAACTGTGCTACTACAATGTAGCAAACTACTATCACCTTCTACTCATATACCAAGAAAGAACCCCAAAAAGAAGAATAAACCCTTACAAGACTTTACACGAACATGTTAAGCACAACATGAAAGCCCAAGAGAAATAATCAAATATCTACCACCTTTTTTTAAGCAATCAACAGAGGTACAAGATTGGACACTCTTCATTTAGTGATAAGATAGAAATCTAGCAAAACTTCATCAACAAAAAAACCACTTCCAGTAAGCCATGAAAAAAACTGCGAAACTTTAATTTATTTAAACACAATAAAAAAAGAAGAAACGCAAACCCATTTAAAGAAAAAGGAATAGAACATTAATAAATCAACCTAGCCTTTTCCCTCAAATATAAAAAATAAAAGCCAACATGGAAAGTGAAGAACAAGAATAATGATCACCTAAAAATAACTCACTCCATCTCCATCTCTTCACCTTGTTCATAATCCCAACCAATATCACCAGCAACAGATTTATATTGCTTCAATCCAAAAAAAAAGAAGAAAATAAAATTAAGATTCAAATACAAAGAAGAACTATAAATCAAAATCTAGGGCTGCAAGAAGAATAAAAGAAAATCATAGCTACACGAACCTTGAGGTTTATACCAAACCAAACTCACCTGTAAGTACCCAACCCATCAAAACATATAATTTATACCTGATAAGAATCACCAAACTTGCTACAACAACAATAAATTATAAAACGATTGTTTTTTGGGATTTCAGGGAAAAGATTAATTTTCTAGGGTTATGAAAAAATCAACCAACGTAAACTTGCTAGATCGAGATATCTGGTTTATGGAGTTTGATTAGGATGTAGAGGTTAAGAAGAAAGGTTTTAGTCTAGAGTTTTGATGTTGAAATCTTATTAGATTTTTCAGAGTTTTTCTCGGGTAGTAAAGAGGGGTTTTATGAGAGAGAAAGAAAATGAAATAGAAGTAAACTTTGGCTTATATTAATCTTCTCTGAATAGAAGTAACTGAATAAAAAAATGTTTTTGGTTATTAAATGAAATACAAGAAAATGTCTTTAATTATAAGTTTTTGGGGGAAAGAAATTCAGGATTTAACTTTAGGAGGCAAATAGATGTTTTGGTAAAAATTTGGGAGGGAGAAAATGGGGGAAAGCAATTTCAATATTTAAAAAAAAAAAATTAAAAGAAAAATCAGAAAACCAAAATGAAAATCAATTCTAAACACCCTTGCAAATAAAACACATTTACAAAAATTCCATAATTTACAACGGATATAACCGTTGGAAAAAAGTTGCTCAATTCAAAGCAACGTATATCCGGTTGTGCAACGGGTATAGAGGTTGCACACTAATGTTGCAATCCGAAAAATAAAATGTTGTAAAATTAGCAATATGGCATAGCTTACACTTGATCGTTCCTATTCCTCCAGAGGTAGTGGATCACTCAGCTTAATGACTTCTTGATTCTCCGTCATAAATTGCTCATAGTATGGTTTCACTCGATGACCGTTCACCTTGAAAATTTTCCATGTTTTGGGACTAGAAATCTCAACTGCACCATGAGGAAACACATTAGTAACAACAAATGGTCCAACTTATCGGGACCTAAGTTTACCGGGAAACAATTTAAGACGAGGATGGAATAAAAAAACTTTCTGCCCTATAACAAAACTTTTTCGAGAAATCATATTGTCATGGAAAACTTTAGTTTTCTCTTTGTAAATGCGCGAACTTCATAAGCATCATTGCGTATTTCTTCCAAATCATTGAGTTGTAGATTTGTTTGTTTACCTGTAGCATCTAGTTCCATATTGCACATCTTAATGGCCCAATAAGCCTCGTGTTCAAGTTCTACGGGAAGATGACAAGGTTTACCATAAATCAACCTAAAAGGAGACATTTCAATAGGCGTTTTGAACGTTGTCTGGTATGCCCACAAAGAATCATTGAGTCTTAAACTCTAGTTTTTTCTTGTAGTATTCACCGTCTTCTCTAGAATAGACTTGATCTCACGGTTGGAAATTTCAGCTTGTCCACTCGTTTGCGGATGATACGGTATGCCAACCTTATGAGTAATGTTGTACTCCTTTAAGAGAGCGTGAAAGGATCTTTGAAAATGGGAACCTCCATCGCTAATCACCACACGGGGTGTGCCAAATCTAGAAAAAAAAAATCCTTCACAAACTCACAAACAACTTGAGAATCATAATCTTGGTGGCTCTAGCCTCCACCCATTTAGAAACATAATCAACGGAAAGAAGTATATAAACATTCCCATACGAATTCAAAAAAGGACCCACACATCAAATATCTATACGGGGAGAATTGGTGTTAGTGGCATTTGATTTCTAGCACCTAGATTTCCGGTTCGTTGACATCTATCACAAGCTTTACAAAACAAGTATGCATCTTTATATAAAGTAGGCTAATAGACACCACTCTCAAGAACCATGAGAGTCGTTCTCTTGGACCCAAAATGGCCTCCGTAAGCATATGAATGATTGAAATTTATAATAGATTGAAGTTCAAATTCTAGAACGCACCCTCATATCATTTGATCGGGACAATACTTCCACAAATAAGGTTCATCCTATGTATATTGCTTGGCAACTTTTTTAAGCTTATGTTTCTGAAAAGTAGACATGGTACTAGGTACTCGTCCCATCACCAAGTAGTTTACAATATCAGCGTACCATGGGGTTGTACCATCGACCGTGATGAGTTGATCATCCTGGAAGCTATCTTTGAAAAGAATCGCTTCTTCGGACAAAACCAATCTACTTAGATGATTCGCTACAGTATTCTCACTTCCCTTCTTGTCCTTAATTTGGATGTTGAACTCTTGAAGAAGAAGTATCCACCTTATGAGTCTTGGCTTAGCATATTTCTTCTTTAGCAAGTACTGAAGTGCAGCATGGTCTAAAAAACAATCACTTGCGTACCCACCAAATAAGATCTAAACTTTTCTAGCGCAAATACTATGGCCAAGAGCTCTTTTTCAGTGGTTGAGTAGTTTATTTGTGCACCATCGAGAGTTTTAAAAGCATAATAAATGGCATATGGAACTTTTCCATCTCGTTGTACCAATACGGCTCCAATGGCATAGTCACTAGCATCACACATCAACTCAAATGGCTTGCTCCAGTCTGGTGGTTTGATGATTGGTGCAGTCGTTGACAACCCTTTCAAGATGTCAAAAGCTTTCTTGCATTCCTTGTCACAGTCAAAGATAACTCCTTTCTGCAAAAGTTTGCACAAGAGAATTACAATATTGGAGAAATCCTTGATGAACCTCCTATAAAAACCTGCATGGCCAAGAAAAGAACGAACCTCTCTCACAGTTATGGGGTATTCTAAGTTTCTAATCACATATATCTTAGCCTTGTCCAATTCTAATATCCTAGAGGAAATAATGTGTCCTAGCACAATACCATGGTCTACCATAAAGTGATATTTTTCCCAATTAAGCACAAGATTTTTTTATATGCATCTTTTAAAAATAAGCGTAAGGTTGTCTAAGCACTTGTCAAAAGAATTACCATACACACTAAAGTCATCCATGAACACTTCTATGATGCTTTTCATATAATCTAAAAATATACTTACCATACAACGTTGAAAAGTGGGGAGCATTACACAAGCCTAATGGCATGCATCTATAAGCAAACGTGTCAAAGAGGCAATTATAAGTCGTCTTCTCTTGATCTTCCATAGCTATTATAATTTTATTATAACCTGAAAAACCATCAAGGAAACAATAGTAAGAGTGTCCAGATAATCTCTCAAGTATTGGACCAATGAATAATAAGGGAAAATGGTCTTTTCGGGTGGTAGAATTGAGTTTTCGATAGTCAATGCAAACTCTCCAACCGGTGTGAATTGTAGTAGGAACCAAGTCATTATCTTCGTTTTTCACCACCGTAATACAGACTTCTTTGGAACGACTTGAACCGGCCTTACCTATTTGCCATCGGATATGGGATAGATAACCCCTATATCCAACAAATTTAAGATCTCTTTCTTGACTAATTCCATCATCGGAGGGTTCAAGATACGTTGAGCTTCTCTTGTTTGTTTAGCCCCATCCGCAAGAAGTATTCGGTGCATACACATGGAAGGGATGATTCCCTTGATATCAGCAATAGTCCACCAAATGGCATACTTACGTTCTCTTAACACTCGAAAAAGTTTCTCTTCTTGTACCTCAGTAAGTCCTTTGGAAATAATCACCGGTAACTCTTCTTGTACCTCAGTAAGACTAGGAAGAGGTTTTAATTCAAGGATATGTGCCTGCAGAACTGACAGTAAAGTTTCTCATTAATACAAGGTAATGAAACATAAGAAACTTCATTCCTAGGTGAAAGTTCTTGTAATGAGTTTAGAGAGCAAATATATTCCTTAAGTTCATTACTAATTTCGACATCACTTTTTGTGTCATTATGACTTCCACAATCTAAACTCTTCATTATGACTTTCTCTAATGCATCATCACTCTTTAAATCGAATATTTGTTGAGATAAAGAATCAATCACATCAATTGAGAAACAAGAGTCTACGTCATTAGGGTATCTCATAGCCTCAAAGATATTGAAGCTTATGCTTTCACCATCAAATTCCATGGGTAATGTGCCTTTAAGGACATCAATCTTATTCTAGTAGTTCTCATAAAAGGTCTACCCAACAAAAAAGGTGTAGAAGAGGGTGGATCTTCGTCCCTCATATCTAGAGCATATAAATTTGTAGGAAAAACAAGCTTGTTAACCTGCACCAAAACATCTTCCACAACCCCTTTCGGGTAAGCGTTAGACCTATCAGCAAATTGAATGATAATACCGGTGTCCTTAAGTGGAACAAGATTCAAAGATTCGTAAATTGAAGCAGGCATAACATTAATAGATGCTCCTAAGTCTAGCAAAGCGCATTCAGACTTAGTTTTACCAATTTTGCATGGTATAGTGAAACTACCAGGATCTTTCAATTTAGGTGGGAGTTTTTTTTTTTAAGATATGCCGAAGCATTCTCCCCCACAATCATTACTTCATTATCGTTCAGTTTATGCTTAGTGCATAATTCCTTCAAGAACTTTGCATAGCGAGGAACTTGTTTAATTGCTTCATTTAGTGGTATGTTCACTTGGATCTTCTTAAAGATCTCCCAAATCTCTTTATCTTGCATCTCCTTCTTTGACTTTGCAAGCCTACTAGGAAAAGGTGGAGAAGTGACATTAGTAGAAACAAAAGGTTTAGAGTTAGGATTTATTACCGTATCATCCTTTTTAGGGGCTTTTTCGTCCACTTCTTGATCCAAATCAGATTCATATGATTCCTGTGATGTTACTGGTTTTTCTATTTGCTTCCCACTTCTCAATTCAATATCATTGACATTCTTTCTAGAATTAAACGGTTGAGAATGTAATCTTCTAGTTGTTTGTGCTTCCAACTTGCCTACGGAAGTGGCTAATTGACCCGTTTGTGTTTGAATGTCCTTTATCGCCATATCTTGCCTTTGCATAATAGTATCTTGTTTCTGCATATAGTATTTAAGCAAATCTTCAAGGTTTGAACCTTGATTCTGAGGTTAAGGATGTTGGAATTGTTGTTGTCGTGGTTGAAATCCACCTTGTCTCTCATAAGTTAGCATCGGAGCTGCAGCTTGTTTGTTCGCATAGATGAAATTTGGGTGATATTTCCAACCGGGATTGTGGGTATTAGAATAAAACTCATACCTTGGCCTATGATTAGGGAACACAACATCCACTTGTTTGTCCTTCTTCATAGGTAGGAATAATCACCGCAGCCATTCGTTGCACTACTTTCTCTATGTTGTTCAACCGTTGTTCTGATTGTGAAGACTCAATTATCTCACTAACTCTTCTGACATTTAATGTTCCTGGTATAGAACTGTTGTGCATTTGAAGCCATACTCTCAATCAAACAAGTCACCTGTGAGATTGTCTTTTCAGTAAGTGTACCTCTTGAGGCTGCATCAATCAGGTTTCTTTGTTTCGGAAGTAATATTTCATAAAAATATTGAAGGATGAGTGTTGAAGAGATATTGTGGTATGGGAAGCTTGCGTACCTCTTCCACTAATCATAAAGAGATTCCCCATTCATCTTCAGAATGCTACTAATCTCTTTACGAACGGATGCCGCCTTTGAAGCGGGGAAATACTTCTCTAAAAATATCTTTTTCATCTTTGTCCATGTTGTAATACTCCCTGGAGAAAGGTAATACAACCATTCTTATGTTAAGTCCGTCAATGAGAATGGAAAGGCTTGTAGCATAGTCGTTTCACTGTTTGGCCAAGAACCTTGTTCTTAAAAGCTCGCATAGAATGAGTTATATGTTTGACCCTTCTCGTTAAAGGCGATCACGACTGGATTCAATCGAAGGGCCTGGTAAGATAGGTGTATAGAATCCATCCCTGGAAATAGTGATCACTACTAATGAATCGAGCCAATCAATCTATCGGTTTCATGCCTAAGAGTCGTCATCGTGTTCTAAAACTGCTGAAGATGACGATTTATATTTTCACCTTATGTCCCTTGAACTTAGGTAGATGATGAATCTAATTCGACTTCAGCTCCACTGGTGCATCTATGTTAACACGCAATGGTTGTGAATCTAAACATAAAGATGTCAACTCTCGTAACTTCATTTTTGGAAGTGGAGGGGCACCCATCTATTCTTTGTGATTTTCCTCTTTGTCTGAGTCTGAAAATTCACTTGGTGAAGAACTAGGAGGAAGAGGAGTGTTCACTGCTTGAACAAAGTTTTTTAGCAAATTGCCTGATCGAAGACGTATACCAATGAGACTTGGTTTTCCCTCTTTAAGCATTCACAAAAGGGATGTTACCGAACATCGGATTCTTGAAAACAGAATTAGTAAACAAAAATTAAAACTAAAATCAAAAAGAATAACTAAAAAAATAATAATAACTTAATACTACCACCGCCTCCCCGGCAGCGGCGCCAATTTTGATGAGGTATCAAACTCACAAATAATATTTCTCTACTTCTCTAACACTAATAAGTAGTATATTGACAAGTAGGTTCGGTCCCAAGGGAGGAATTTAGCAAAAGTTGTTACTAAAGTAGTTTTAACTAAGAAAATTATGATTTAGTGAATCTAAAAATTGTAGTTTGTAAGTAAATTATGATAAAGAATTGATCAAGGAATCATTCGACGCTACCGAACAAAGATATTATTAATCACACAAGTTTAGCCTTCAATAAACCTCGATTGTTAACAACTTAATACAAGTTATAAGTTCAACTAATCTGGGGATTCCAAAATTCACCGTATAGAATAAGTTCTCTAGTGGATGCTAATCAAATGAACCACCTAAAATAGGCTCTCTAGGTGTAATTCAATCAATTGAATTAATAATTGTGAATCAAGTTGTTCCATGTCAGATGCTCATAAGTTCGACACATTAACCTAGGGTTTTCTTTTTGACACTATTGTCCACAAAATCCCTTCGCAACAAATAAAGTATCGCTACTTATGTAGAGATTACTCTAAAAATTTCGGATTAGAATTCTCTCCACTAGCATTAGAGTTGCATACAAGATACCCAATTACGCACTTGGATAGCTCACAAACATCTCATGGTCATAAGAATGGAAAAAGATAATCAACAAAAGAATTTATCAAAAGATTTAACTTGCAAAAATTGATTAATAAAACATGTTATGGAGTTTTGAAATCCTCCCTGATCAAATAAAAGTTAGCTACTCATAGTATTGGAGTTCACAAATTGAAATAAGAAGAAAATTTATAAAGAAAACCCTAGATGCGTAGTTCTCGATTTCTACCGCTTCTCTTCGATTTGTATCAAACCCTAGAAAACACAATGGTAGATGTCAATAATCAGATTCTCTAAAGTGTTTTTCTGGTTGTATATGGCTCCCTTTTATATCTCTTCAATTGTATAGGTCCTTGTTGCAGTCGAACTTTCTTCTAATCATACCCTAATTCTTTAATATCCAAAAATAGGTCAATCCCAAACATTCTTCTAAAAAAAATCGGATTATAGAGGAAGTTCATAGCCAAAGTCACAAAACAGAGTTTAAACAAGCAAATACGCCAAAACTGACAAGCTTATTTTCACTTCTTTTTATCGCAGCAGCATCAGCTAAAACCCAAGAAATCATTATAACTCTCTGCTTGTTCTGAACTATCTTCTCTTCTTGAATTTTAATTCCAAGCTAAACCCAATCTCCTTTTCCTACCACAGATCCACCAATTTTTGTTTCTTAACTCAACTACTATGGCAGACAACACCATTTAACTGCAGCAACAATTTTTTCAGACACCAGCTCAATAATCTCTTCAAGAATCTAATACTAACCCAACTTGCTCTTCTTCGTTGTCTAACCAAATGTTCTTTCCTGACCCATTTTATACTTCTCTGCAGCTTTTAAGGAACACCCTGGGTTATCAACAATCTCTTCTCACTATCAAACCTATTTAACCTACAACGACACAAATCTCTTTATGTTTTCTCTCGTTGAAATCTTGGTGAAGGTCCATCTACCTTATAGCTAATCGGCGTACCCTTGGTGTAGTGGACACTTTCTTCTCTAGTCACTATTGAAGAGAATAAATAGATAGACCTCCTCGACCTAATTTTAGGTTAATAACTTGGATAGGATTTAGGCACCCAGCAGTTTGATAAGGGGCGACCCTGAATATGATTCCTTATAGCACATGTTATTAAACAACATGCCTCCCTCTAGTAATTCTCTGTTTTTGCATGATTACAACTTGAGTTCTTTTATGCTTTGATTCCGCCAACATCCAAAGTTTCCAAGAGATGCTATAAACTTCTATTTCTCTTTTTGTACTTAATGTGACTCTAAAATACCTATAGAACTCAAAACTAACGTAAAATACACTAATTTACAAGAAAAATAGCAAAGAAATCATAATCAGTTGATACTAATTAAGGTATTTTAGACACCTATCACAACTCAACAGCCTGTACACCAACGAGGGCTCCAACTGCAATTCAATTTCTTTCTCCATCATTGGCACGCGAAGACAACAACAATAGGAAGTATTAACCTTCCTGGCTCCCCTTTCCTGATCATACCTTAGAGGTATGGGCTCATGGTGATACTATCAAATCATCCCTCATCTAGTCAAAGGACAAATTAGTTACACCTGGGGACTGAAGGCTTCTTCAGTTTTAGAGATTTGATGCAGTCATCTCCTTCGACCAGAGTATTCGATTAATAGCAACAGTAGCAGTAAGACCTCCTACTCGTATTATCCTGACAAGAGTGGGGCTACATGACTGCTTACATCAGCTTCAACAACACTAGATTCCCAATTAGAGACAAGCAAGGGAGTCAAATTTATCCTTCCAAGAGCAGACAATGCTATCAAAAAAGAGAATAGAAACAACTATTCTCCGGAGTTACCATGTCCAAAAAAAAAATGGTCCCTCACTTGTACGTCCATACACAACTTCTCACTTTTCTGTCCAAGTCAAGACCCTTTGCTTGTCCACCCAAAGGTGGCATCCTCTCTTGCTTGGCCGACTATGTGAACTTGTGTACTTATACTTAGAAACTTGAATTACTGGTGATGCATCCCTGATGATGATATTATACCTCTATACATCCATGTCAATCATCCCTGACTTGCAGATCCATCAACGTGATGATATTCCAAGTTCAAGCATATTGCAATAGCTCTGGTAATATCTAATAACTAAGCCTTGTTGTTTTATTTTTAGTCAATATTAAATATCAAAATTTTGCATATATTCACGCTCAATTGAACAATATTGGCTCACCAAAATATCTATATAGCTTTATGATGCGCCGGAAAATCGACTTTGTTTTACCGCAAGCGCACAGTGTCGAAAGATGTAGACAATAGCAATACGGTTCGTTCCCACGAGGAGTTTGAATTAAAATATTTTTTTTAGGTTTTTTTATAAAGAATTAAATTAACTAATGAATTAAAATTATTTAATAAAGTTTTAAAAACAGTACGAGGAAAATGTTAAGGTTCCGGGAATCCGTTGTAGGTCAGGGTTTAATTGTGTTCGTCACATAGGGTCTCAATTTTACTCATGTACAGTATCAAATCTAGCTACTAATACACGGAAGATTTTTAATTAAGCACTAAAGAAAGAATTTTCGAAAAGAATTGTTTGTTCTCAACCTAAAGTAGAATTTCGAAGTACTAAATATACGGGGCATAAAGAGTCAAAGAATATTCATAGAACAATTTCATATAAGGTTTCAACGAGTCCTTCTACTAATCAAACAATGAACTATACGTGGCATAGAACATGAAAAATCATCGAGACGGTAAAACGTTGAGAGAGAGATAAATTAATGATATTTAGTTCATATAATTGAAAACCCTAGTTTTGAAACACAAATAAAACCATCTCTACGAATTCATCCTTTCTCCCTAACAAGGGAATTAGCCCAACATGGCTTTCTCAAAAACCATAAAAATTAATTAAGAAAATAATACAAACTAACCCTTTTCAGTGTTCCTCCGACTTCGTCAATTCTGTCTGAAAGTCTCTTCTGAATGTTCTGTGAAGGTCTATTCTCTGTATGTTCTCTTGTATGGGAAGGTCACGACTCTATTTATAGATAGTTCATCACCGCCTAAATACACTTTTCGTGTTGGAAACGACTCAGTTTCTTTTCTCGCACGCCTAACATTACCTATTTTAACTCCGTGCAAAACCATGTTTTTATATCCTACTCCAACTCTACATACTTCCCTGATTTCTCTCAAACTCTTACCAAAAGACTTCGACTACCATCCCAGACTTTCTCAAACTCGAACCAATAGCAGCAACCCCATCAATATCACCCACATCACCATTATAGGCCCTACTCCACCATCAATCACTGCCTCAGACAATCACGTCCATCGCAGCGAACCATCACCAACAGCAGCCATCTCAAGTTCCATTGCAGTTCCAAATCACAGGCTCCATTTCCAATCGATGGTAACACCATCTTCATGTCTCTGCCAACTACCACCATGGCTGCCATCATAGGGTCACAACTTTATCACTTCCTCCAAGTTCCAAACATAATCCAAGTCTGTTATTAACTCCAGCAAACAACCATCGACCACCTCTCTGCCATTGAGACTCACCATAAAAACACCACAACATCACATTATCATCGAATTACGATGAACAACAAACATCATCATATGTTCATTAACTTGAGAAAAGCTCCATCAACATCGTCTCACTACCAACAGCTTCATCATCGATCACTGTACATCTTCATCAGCCACCATTAATGGCAACATCCATCATCCATCGAGAATCACAGATTATGATCTCTCTCGGCCATCAATGGCAGTACACCATATTCTTAATTTTCTTGATTCAAAACACGATCTCGGCTCTAACCCATGCCTTGTAACAGCTTCTCTAACTCCACGAATCAATCTCAACTCAAATAACTTCTTTAACCCAAAAATCCATAGCCATCAGTGTCACCAAAGAGCAACCAGAGTTAAATCTGTTTCTCCCTGAGTTAATGAAGAAGAAGGGGGTGGTTCTTAGTAGAATGGCTGGTGCTATTAACACATTTCAAAAAGTGGCAGCCCCGGGTAGAATGGTTGATGCTATTAACAGAACCCAATCAACTGTCAGTCTCATGAAACCGACAGTTGAAGTAATACTGGATACCCCTTAACCTACGACTGGGTGTAAATATCCGGTCACTTTGAAATTACCATTTTGCCCTTTATTCTTGTTTCGCTCATAACTTTCTCATACGAAGTCGAAATGACTTTGTTCTTTCGACGTTGGATTCGTAATCAAATTCTCTACAAGATGGAGGGTAGAAATCCTGGAATGGACTGAGTTATACTGGGTCTTTGGAAATTCTTCTCTTGTTAAGCTCCATTTCGCTTGTTTCAGAGACGTAACCTAATAAAACGCACAAACTAGAAAAGTAATAATAAAACACGGTAATTCACACAAAATCTAGCAAATAAGAATAAGGAAATGATACTTAAATGTATAAATTATGCACTTATCACTTTATATAGAACCTACATACGAGTTTACATCTTAGTGTTCTGATGGTAGCAATGTCACAACACTTAATCTTAATGTTCTGATGGCGCCAATCCCTCAACACTAATCTTAGTGTTCTGATGGTAGAAATCCCTCAACCCTCAATCTTAGTGTTCTGAGGGCAGCAATGCCTTAACACATCCTGGTGTTATGACTTCAGTAATGTCTCAACACTCATCTTAGTGTTCTGACGGTAGCAATGTATCAATACTCAATCTTAGTGTTCTGACGGCACCACTGCCTCAACACTCATCTTAGTGTTCTGATAGCAGCAATGCCTCAACACTCATCTTAGTGTTCTGACGGCGGTATTGGCTCAATACTCTCTATAACCAACTAATGTTCTAAATACCTTCCCGTTGTCACTACGGTAAAAAAAGAGTGCTCTGGCCAATCGCAGAAAGAGCAAAAACTTGCTCAGCCAGCTGCTACTCTTCTAGTAATATCTAACCATTAAATAATAAAACTCATATTTATGTCGTCGGGTAAACCACCATCTAGTGCTTACCACGTAACATTACTCGTTCCTTGCGAAGCAGGGGGCTTAATGTAGATGGTGGGTTTTTGACGAGGGAATGAATTGTAAAATTACTCTTCCTGGATGCAGAAATATAATAAACGAATCTCTGACTCGGCGTCAGAATTATGGATACGTACTTTTGCCCTACATTCCGCAAGAGAATTGAGAATGTGTATTCAGCTCATGGATACATTAATACTATAGCTCTTTTATATGTATGCACGTGTAAAATTCCAGGGATTTACCTAGCTAAACCCTCGTTATTTTATGTGCATCCATGCAAATTATCTGTATTAATCAGTACATGTTGATTATACAAAATTATAAGCATTCAGAATGGATGTTATACCATCTCTGAATGAAGGCGTTAATTAGATGCATATCATATAAATGCAGAGTTGCATCGAACATCATCTAAAGTCGCAAACTTACACGGATAAATTCCTTAAATATGTTTTATATGCACTGTATAAAAGCCAAGCATAATGCCAACACCAAATATCATGCGAATGAGAATCCCTAAGAAGGCCATGGCCATGTCCACGACATTAGAAAGTGCCAACGCTATCAGCGCATAGGTAATTGCTACAGCACTAGCAAGTGCCAACCTTAGCAAGCCCTAGCCATGCTCCCAATGCCAACGCTAGCATCAAATCTAAATAACAACACTAGCGTTAAGGCCAACGCCAGCACCAGTGCTAGCACTAGCGCTAGCGCCAAGGCCAGCCCCAGCATTTCCTTGGTTTTGTTGAGAATCTCGTTCCTCTATCGTAGGACTTCTAGCTCGATAATCCAACTTGTGGGTTTCGTTCTAGTTTGCCAGCGCTATTTTCGCTTACTTGCTGCTACGCCATTCTTGCTTGTTCGTGTCAGTGTTATTCCTTGCCTGCTCGTGCTAGTGTTATCCTTTGTTGCTAGTGCCATCACCTAAGCCATAGCCATGACACTAGCATGTGCTAGTAACACCTCAATCGCGCCTATAGCGCTCCCATGCGCCATTGTTGCTAGCACAAATTGCATATTTCAAATATTCCACAAATATTTCATTGCCATGCTTAGTTAGGATTAAAACTTAGTGGTAGCATTATCTTACGACAAACTCCCAAATTACTCACGTGATTTAAGTCTATGACTCCACTAATTCCTACGAGAAATCAAAACATATTACATGGGTGGATTCTTCATGGGTATTGGTCTGGTGGTTTATAGCAACATGTAGTGTGGCAACACCCCATGATGAGAAAGTTACAAAGTAGTGGTGACGGTTATAACAGTTAAAGAGATAATGGAGTAATGGTTTCTAGAAACTTCTCAAACATAATGGGCGGTTATCCCATTATCCCCACAATCTCCATCTTTATATCTCCTCACTACGGCCACTACTTATGAGGAAAGAAGTGTGTATTCCAAACTATTATAGATAGGCTACTTAGCCTATTCATAAAAGAGAACAAGCTGATCGTTCTCACAAGCTCTGTCATTTCTTCATAGTTCAATACTTCTACACACAATTTATCTCCATTGATTTTCTCAAAACTTCTCTTCTTCCCTCCCCTAAGATCAACCAATTTTCTCTCCTTGTGACCGAAGTGACGGAATGGATACTTTCATGGTTTAGGACTATCATGTACGATTTTGATTTCCGAATCTAAAGAAATTACTTCCACAGTATATTGTTTTGCCTATGAGTAATCTTTAGGTACAAACAAGCAGTTACTTTAGAAGGTTGAAATTGAAGATTGAAGACTTGGAGACTTTTCTTTTTGGTTCTGATCTTTGTATAACTTTATACGATCTTGCTTCTATAGAATTAACAAGATGTTTATTCTGATAAACATAAGATTTGTGGAGGATTGAACAAACTGTCTAGCGATATTTATTTTCTTGGATAGGTCTTGTTCAAGATTGGTTATTTTAATAATCATTTTCTTGGTTTGATCTTTTGCTCCAAATGAGTTTATTTATTGATATAAACGGAAGATCCTTTTTTGCATTATCACTGATAAAACGGCTGATATTGATATGTGAGTTGGTTACTGAAGCAGATGCAGTCCTTTGTTGTTTCGGGTTACAATCCAAATGAGTTAGGTGTAGAAGTTTTCACTACGGGTGAAGCAACTCAAGATAGTTAACTATGTCTTGGGATTCACGTGTGTTGTCTAGATTGGTTGTAGGTGCAGAGTTACTGAAGGAACTTGATAAGTGCATAATTTACATATTGTGAGTACTATTTTCTTACACTTATTTGCTAGATTTTGTGTGAATTACCTTGTATTACTTTTGTATATTATATCGTTTCCTAGGTTACATCTCTAAAATAAGTGGAAGTAAAGTGTTACAAGAGAAGAATCACCAAATGCCCAGTGGTAATCATTCGAATGCAGGATTTCTTCCTACCGTGTCGAAGATAACAAGAAAACGAAGCCAACGACGAAAGTACGAAGTCATTCCGACTTCGTATGAGAAAGTTATGGGAGACAAGAGGAGTTAAGCTTGTCGGTTTCTCGGAACCGACAATTAGAAAGTTTAAATTGAAGAGTGTTAAAGGCTCTTGCGCTTCTGTTATGGGGGTCCTAATATTTGAATTATGATTACATCGCCCACTCTATTGATAAGGGACACCTACTTCTTCATCACTTCACGAACATAAACAGGCAGAGAAGATGAATTAGGGTTTGATGATGAAATGCTTTTGCGGTAGGAAGAATTGGTTGAGGAGAAATTGAAGCTTGGATTTGTGATTTGAATTCGATGGCAGTTGGTAGAGTGTTAGTGACGCTGTGATTATCATCATGATCATGGAAGAGACACATGTTGATGGTTGATCTTGAGTTCGAGATGTACAACGAGCTGTTGAAGTTGTTAAAAGGCATGGGCGATGATCGAGATTATTGTTGAAGGAGGTCAACTTCCATTAGTGGAAGAAAATAATGGTGATGCTTTTGTGGCTATTGGATGATGCAGGTGTTGCTGATGGTCGATGGGTTTGAATAAAATTGTTGCTCGATTTCTGTGGTTCAATGGTGATTAATAGTTGATGGCTTTTGGTTAATGATCCGCAGTAAGTGAATGTTGATAAATCGAGATGGTGGAGTCTATGACTCTGTGATCATTGGTGATGTAGTTGATTAATGGTGAATTTGATGATGAAGAAGGTGTAGTTGATGATGACAGAGACATTAATATTTGTGATGGTGATGGAGCACGAGAAGGTTACACAGACAGAGAAGTTTTGTATTGAGTGAAGATAATGGTACTTGGGAATGACAAACTGAGAGGAACAAGGAAGTGATTTTGGAAATTTAAGAAAATATAGGCAACAAATAGAAAACTCAGATGGAAAGTTTAGTCACGGTAGAGAGAGTTGTCGAGGCAACTAAACTAAAACTCATAAGAAAATAAAACTCATGATGGCTAGTCATCGAAGGGACCTGGGAGATTAAAATAAAATTCAGGAAGAAATTTTTCTCTTGATAGCTTGAGCCATCGAGAGAAGCTGAGAAGAAAAAATTTGAGGAAGGAAATAGTGGATTATGCCTGTCAGTTTCCCAAAACTGATAGGAAAATTTATAGCTTAAAGTCAACTGTGGGATGGGATTTCTAATATGTATGTGACCCATTTGGTTGTGTGAGCTTATTCTCACGGTTATTGCTAGTTTTCCGCTAGTTTGTTGACCTATTTCGACCGGGATTCGTAGATGATGAGTTTTTGACAAGGGATAGAATCGTAAAATTTCCCTCTGCCAAGCAACATGAATATAAAAGAATATTTACGTATCTATGCGCATATGCCTAGCTCCTTAGTAAAATACGGAATACAGTATCTCTACTTATATTCTGCAAGCAAATTAAGAACACAGATTATCTACAAACATTCTAAACTGGCCTCACAGCCTCCTCAATACTCACAATATTTATGACATGTCGAACTAGTCTCAAGTCGCATAAATTTCACAGTTGAATTCCATGAACTTGCCTCGAGTGCGCATCGATGTTCCAACAACATCTATCAAATTCGGAAATAACTAATGTTTAAACCCCAAAATACACTCTATCTTAACGCTTTGTTTGTAACGAACACTTCTCAAATCTCTCTTCTGAGCTTAAATATGATACTTTAGCACTTTGATCAAAATAAGACATGAATTACGCACCACTTCTCCTGGACGCGCCACAAACAAGGAGAGATGCCTTAAAATACATATCGTTCCTTTATGATAGACTAACCCTAGCCTTTCTCCCATTAGCACCAGGTTAGCACTAGCCATTTGGCTTAGCACCACTTTTGCACTCATATTTTTTCCTAGCACTGAAAGCGCTAACACCTTTTCAACTAACGCACAGCAACCTAGCAGCGCTATGACCTAGCACATCCATGGCTAGAATGTCTTTACCTAACGCATCTTGTCTAGCATGTCCTTGGCTAGTGTGTCTTGGAGTACTAGCACTCATGCCTATCGCGTCCAAACTGAAGCTTCGCCGGAAGCTCATCCCTAGCCTAGTGCGTCCAGACTGAATCTTTTTCGGAAGCACATCCTTAGCCTAGCGCATCCTTAGCCTAGCACGTCCCATACCTAGCACGTCCGTGGTGATGCGTCCCAACCATGCCGCTAATGTCTAACGCGTTCTCGAGTGCAAGTGCATCTTTAGTGATAAGTGCATATTTTACATATTTAGAGTGTCAATTTCATGCACTTATTTGGTAGATTTCATGTGAATTATTGTAAATTACGTTTTTTTTGTTTATTTATTTTTTATTAGGTGGAATCGTCCAGAAGAACTGAATTAGCACTTAATTGTGCAAGGAAATAAGTGATACAAAGGAATAAAGACTCAATATCAGCTGTTACTGGCACAAATTCAGGATATCTTTACACCATCCTGTAGAGAATTGAAATACGAAGCAAACGCAAAAAGGATGAGCTCATTCCGAGTTCGTATGAAGAAGTTATGAGAAAAACCATGAAAACAACTTGGATTTGGTATTTGTTGGGCCTTATTGGGCCTGCGCGGGAAGAGAAATAAGGGAAGCGTTTTGGGCTCGCCTTTGACGTGAAGATTAGGGGTTTTGTTGGTTTTTGAGGAGGTTAAGTCTCCTAATTGGATAAGGATCAAAAGGAGGTGGAAAAGTTTAATGATATTAGGTCTCCTAATTGGATAAGGATCAAGAGGAAGTTACAAAGCCTATATAAAGGGAAGCCTAAATAAAATTTTCGACACAACTTCTCACAGATAGAAAACTAGGGTTTAGTTTTGCTTTTCAAAAACAGCTTATGATTTTCTTTAATATTTTAATGACTTTTAAGAAGTCATGTCTAGTTAAATTTCTTGGTGAAAGGATGAACTTGTAGTATAATTTTCTTGTGTTTCAAAACTAGGGTTTTCACTACTAAAGCTTAATGTTAATGTTTTGTCCCTCTTTCAATGTTTTATCTTTCTCGATGATTTTTCATGTTCTATGTCATGTATAGTTCATTGTTTGATTAGTAGAAGAACTCGTTGACCCTTTCGCGATAATCGTTTTATGAATATTCTTTGTCTATTTATGTCACGTATACTTAGTACTTCGAAATTCTATTTTAGGCTGAGAACAAACAATTCTTCTTGAAAATTCTTTTCTTCAATTCTTAAACGAAATATCTTTTATGTATTAGTAGCCAGATTTGCTATGTTCCACGAGTAAAATCGATACCCTTTTTGATGAAAGCAAGTAAACCCTAATCTACAACGGATTCCTGAATCCTTAATACTTTTCTATTATTGATTTCAATCTTCGTTAAATAGTTTTAATTCATTCGTTAGTTTAATTCTTTATTTTAAAAATATGAAAAAATATCTAAGTAATACACACTCCTCGTGTGAACGAACCGTATTTGCTTTTGTCTACATCTTTCGACACTGTGCGCTTGCGGTAAAACAAAATTCGGTTTTCTGACCTATCACTTAGTTTAATGCGTCCTCGGCCAAGTAAGTTAGCACAAGCACATCGGCACTAGTACATTGGTCCCTAACTATCATTGACTTAGCTAGTTTCCTTGACCTAGCTAGCTTCTTCGAGAAGTGCTAACTTCAAACGTCCTTGGTTCTAGCTTCCTAGCTCTAGCATAATTGATATTTGCTAGAATCTACGCATATTAGCCTTGCTCCTGAGATGTAGCATATTAGGTTTTGTGCCTAAAAATCTAGCACATTAGTATTCATACTAAATAGCTAGTTCTAGCATTTCTAGCTAGTTCCCTCAGAAATACGTCATTTTTTTCAACATTGGCCTAATTTCAACACTTATCTCACATGCTCAGATGATGAGCCTTCTTGCTTAAGATACCCTTTACAATTTTGGCCCCAAACGTTTTTTAGACTTATGCCAAGTTACTTCTGAGCTAATACTTATCCATTAAATATGCAAGGTTACTCCTAAGTTAGTACATGACCACTAAACTTATCAGACTCGACAATAATCAGTATGATTATGAATTTGGTAAGTTGTGCAACTTGCATCACTTACTTAGCAAGTCATTGACTTGACTTGACTTGACCTAATTAAAACGATAGTGGTTTATGACTCCACTATCTTAGAGATATCAAATACAACACATGGGGGGATTCCCATTGTGGTATTGGTCTGGCGGTCAGACAGGTCATCTTTACTTTCCGGACACACCCCACTACAATCTCCACAATCATCACTTCTCCACCTCTCTCTGACTTCAAAACAGGAACACAAGAAAGAAAAAACTAAGCTACCCAGAACTTACAATTCATCTCAGAGATAATCCTTTCTTCTTCACACACTGCAATTACTTATCACACTGATATTTCTCAACCTTCCTTGCTTCCGTCCCCTGAGACCTACCCAATCTTCTCCACCTTTTTGATCGAAGCAGGACGTGAACGGATACTTTTGGTTTCGGCTCGTCCTTTTCGAGCTTTATCTCTCAAACCTACTTGAAATTAATCTTTTTGCAGTACATTTGTTTTCACCCTAAAATTAGATACCACAGTGGGAGATCTAACTCTTGGTAACAAAAGTCAATTTCTAAATTATTCAAAAAGGTCGGTCTCAAACTAGATCTTACAATCACTGATCCCAATTCCAATCCTTATGGCACCAATGGCAAACTTCCTGACGATGTTCACGCTACGGTCAATGGCACTCCTAATGATCCTCACTCTAACAATGTGAGGGAGATTAGAAATTTCCCAGATCCAACACCTCTCGTGATGACTGAGCTTGAGATGAGACAAAAAATTATGTCAAGAACCCTGGCGAGGCTAGAAGATTCACAAAACCTCATTCTTGATCTTCCTCACCGACTAACAGAAGAGTTAGGGCGTAAAGCTATTTTCAGGGAAGATCTACCGTCCCTGGGATTGGAGACCCCCTCCCATACAAATATGTCCCCTCTATATCACATCAGGAGATTCACCACCTGTGAGAAGCAAGTAAGTCAAAAGCCAACTGTCTGGTGGAAAACTTATGCGAACTTTTGCATTTCTCAAAACTCCAACGTAGAGACGTATTTGTTGTCCTGAACCGTGTTGCTACTGATGCACATCTTTCTGAAAATACCCCGGAGGTACCTACGTCACCTCATCTTTTCGTGAACAATGTTACATTCACCGAATAAGGCATGATGGCTAGAGAAGGACATAACCGAGCCTTGTACGTGACTGCTTATCTCAAAGACTTTGAATTTCGAAGAGCACTTGTCAAAATAAGCGCCGCGGCGAGTATAATTACATTAAAGACACTTAAGACCGCTAAAGTCCAGCCAAACAAGATTGTACACTGTCTTATCGTGATGAAAGACTCCGAAGGGAATCACACTAGCACTTATGGACATGTATTCTTAGGGATCAAGGTGGGACCCATTCGGTCAAAAGTGAAGTTCCATGACATTGAGAAAGAACATGAATATCATACAATACTAGGAATACCTTGGTGATAGACACATTTATGTGTCTTATTTGAGCTCACATTTATATTGTTATTACTCGATTTTTGTATTAATAATGTCATTTTATTGTGTTTGTAAGTATTTTTGGAATAATAAATAATCGTGAAGAAATTGTCTTAAAAGTGTTAAAGGTACCCTGAAAAGTGTTAAAGGCACCCACCTCAAGAATTGTTGAAGGCACCCATTGAGTGGATAAAAGCACCCGCTTTTCAAGTTTAAACAAGAAATTTGGCGGGAAAATAAATCTTTTAATTGCGTGAAATTTTATTTCCTAACTAGGTGGATTTTTCGAAAGATTATTAAAGTTTTTAAGACAAGATATATCCTTTTCTTAATAAGGGAATCGTACACAGTGTAATAACCAAGAGAATCCCGTGATCGCTCAACACCATAATAAGAAGATATTATCGGTTTTAAACAAGGATGAAAGAATATGATTCTTGCAGAACATATGGGATTTATTTCCTATGTCAACTGATCCTGTTTCTATATCATTGGAAAAATATTTGATAACTGAGAAACAAATCAGCATCACCAAGTTTGTTTCGGGAAGAAAAATCAGATCACAAGAATAAAATCTTGTCGAGAGTAAAAGAGAAGATTTTTGAGAGATTTAGGGGTTGTTGAATGTTCGAATATAAATAGGAGGTGCTAGGAAGCATAAAAGGGGTTCTGGAGAGGCTAGAAGCGCAAAATCAAAATCCAGAAAAATTCGTGTGATGAAGAAAACGTTGCGAAAAGGTTGAAGTTTCCGTGGCCAAAAGGTCGAAGATTTTGTTGGTAAATCTTTTAAATTTGCAACATTTATCTTCATTTGAAACATTTATCTTCAGTGAAACACTTTTCCTTATGTAACAGTGAGTCTGTAACGCTTATAAACGTTGCAAACTCGTTGTTTTCATTATTTTCACTCTTTTTCATCATTTCTAAACACTTTGATCTATGTACCAATCTTTTGAGGGTGTTTTCAACATGAGGAGCTAAACCCCTTTGCTGAGGCGATGTAAGAAGCCATTGTTCCAAGAAAAGTGGTATATTTCTATTTTAATTGAATTTTACAATTTCTTTTATGATTATTTGCTATGACTAAAAAATTGATTTAAGGATTTTTATTAAAAAATTGTGATTTCTTTTGATAGAGCATGCTTATCCTAGGGTTTTTGATATTCTATGCTTTCGATTTACAATTGTTATTTTGAGAATCTACTTTTGCAACATATTAGAATCACTTTGAATGTAAAGAATTGCATGAATATTGATTAGATTGAATCACTTTAATTGGTTAATAGTGAAATCCATAACCTCAGTATTTGTGAATATTATTTTCATATTTTGTGTATAGTTTCTAGTTTCAAAATAAGTTTATTGAATCTAAAATCAATCTTCACAAGTTCGAGCGAACGATACTTTTCTTACCACTATTACGAAACCATCACATGACTTCTAAAATCAATCTTCATGAAAGTAAGGTCATCTCCTCAAATTATCACCAGTGCATGAAGACTGTGCTAAATCAGAGAATAATCTGAATTCCAGCATCTTCATCTCCTAATGCTCCAGTTGTGGTGCTGGATTCTTCGAATTAAAGAACGATGTGCTCGACTTCTCTGGCAAGATCCACAGAACACTGATGCCCAGCTGGACGACTTTTAAGGAGTCCGGCAGGGAACTGTCTGTAGCCAGGGAAAGAGGTAAATTTTTGGAAATGAATTTCTCTACTGATTTTAATCACGATTCTTCAATAACTGCCAATGCACCAAGTCATACTCAGGACAATAGTGAGCATAATTTCGTGACAAGTTATGACACATAAGGAAGAATTGTTTATCTTCGAGGCTGCTGTTAGCAATTAACAAAGGAGACTAGTGGAGAGTCTCCCCGCTCATAATGTAACCATAATGCTAGCCACACTTAAAAGTCGAGTATTCTACCGTTGAGTTAGAAACCCAAATAATGTAGAGCCTGGTGGAGATGAAATCACGTATGTTCGACGACAATTACAAGATGGTACTGACTCCACCACAGATTCCCTTGAGACAGTCAACATTGGGACAGAAGAAGTCCCCATGCCCGTCTTCATCAGCTCCACCCTATCACTGGAGGAACGGACGAGACTCATGTAACTTTTTAAGGATTATCAAGAAGTCTTCGCCTGGACTTATGAAGAGAAGCCGGGTCTTGATGACAAGCTGGTCACTCACAATCTACATATTACACCTGGTTCCAAACCTTTCAAGCAACAACCAAGGCAGTTCATACATGAAGTTGAGAAGAAGATCAAGGTCGAAGTTCAGAAGATACTCACAATAGGCTTTATCAAACCCATCCAACACCCTACTTAGTTGGCTAACATGGTACCTGTCAAGAAGAAAAATGGTCAAATCAGATGTTGTGTTGATTTTAGGAACCTGAATAAATGCTTTCCCAAGGATGACTTCACATTCCCCAACATAGAGATGCTCGTAGATGCAACCAGTGGACACGGTATGTTCTCATTTATGGATGACTATAGTGGTTATAATCAGATAAAAATGTATGAGCACGATGCCAGGAAAACTGCATTTCAAACTCCTATCAGAAACTTCTACTATACTGTAATGCCTTTTGGTTTGAAGAACGCTGGCGGTACTTACCAGCGAGCCATGACAATAATCTTTCACGACAAAAAAGTGGAAGATTATGCCGATGACGTAGTTCTCAAATCCAAGACACGAGAAGCATATCTCGAAGTTTTGCGGCAAGTCTTTGAGAGGTGTCATGAATACAAACTGAAGATGAACCCTTTGATGTGTGCATTTGGTGTTTTATATGGAAAATTCCTTGGATTTCAAGTAAAATCATAAAGAATGAAGGTAGATCCAATCAAGACTCAAGCCATCAACACTATGCCTCCACCAAAAACCGTAAGAGAACTTAAAAGTTTCATGGGAAAGGTATCATATATCAGGCGTTTTATCCCGGGTCTAGCTAAATTTTTCGCCTCTTTTATACCACTATTAAAAAAGGAGCAAGCTACATCTGGTCTTCTACTCAGCAAGAAGTGTTCCTCAAGATTCAGCAATTATTATTATCTTCATTTTTCATGAAATCCCCAGTCCAAGAATGACCTCTATACCTATATAAAACTTCCAGTGGAGTTGAATACTCAATTTACTACATTAGTCAGTCACTTAAGGACGCAGAACTCAAATATCCTAAAGCGGAGAAGGCGTGCCCGTCATTAATACACGCCATTCAGAAGTTAAGACACTACTTACTCTCAAACATAGTGGTGTTGATCGCCAAAGCCGATCCTATCAGGTTCCTACTTTCAAACCGTCCATGATAGGAAGACCCATTATGTGGTTACTTCAGATTTCATAATTCGACATAGTATTTGTCTCCCCGGAGGCAGTGAAAGGGAAAACGGTAGTGAACCTATTAGTGGATTTTCCGTGAGAAGACGTAATCGCACTACATGAAGACATGCCTAGAGACTTCCCTGAAATTTATATTGTCAAATAAGAAGCATGGTTGTTACACTTTGATGGTTCTGCTACCCCCAGTAATAATACCAGAGGAGCTGGAGTGGTGTTATTATCTCCAACCGGGGAAGTCTTCTCATACTCATTCAAACTCGACTTCAAGTGCACTAACAACTCTGCGGAATATGAAGCCTTCTTACTAGGCCTCTTATTAGCAAAGAAAGCAGGCGCGACGCATCTAGAAATAAGGGGCGTTTGATAGGTGCATTATTTGCATTACTTGGTACTCTAATTTATTAATTTCTTGTTAGTTTCCATATCATTATGCTTTGATTTTGTTTTTTTTTCATTTTCTTAGGATTTTTGAAGTGTATTCAACCAAAGAAGAAGAAAACAGTTCATTATGACACGAAATGAACAAGGAAGTCAAGTTTTACCATGGAGAAGGGCCAAAGACCAAATTCAACTCATTTAAATCAAGGAGTTCTTAATACCATTTTGAAGAGCACGAGAATACAAGGTGAATGCAAAAAGAATAATGTCATTCCGAGTTTGTATGAGGAAGTTATGAGCAAAACAACCGAAAGAAAATAACAAAACACTCAGCAAAATAATCGGTAGATAACAGGGAAATTTATCCACCGATTATGACTCGACGTAAGCCACTTCTAAGACACGTTTTTTACTTCTAAATCAAGGAAACATGGTCCCAGAAGGATTCTAAACCCTAGAAGGAAAGGATACTTGAGGGCCAAGCATTGAAGGCTATAAAAAAAGATATTTAAGGCTCAGAGAATACATTTTTAACATCTTTATGTTTTATATCCCATATCTCTTAAGTAATCTCTTATCTTCTACATCAAAAACCTAATGGGTTTCCCCTTAGGGGGAAACCATTCTTAATCTTTGTATATTTTTCATGGTTTTTATAAATCCATGAGTAGGTAAATTTTTTCTATTTTTTGGGGATGTAGTTGGAAATCCTAGACATGTAAATCAATCTAGCTGGTTAGTTTTAATGTTAATGGTCTCTTTTATCGCTTATGTTCTACTGTTTATATCGTCATGTATAATTGAAGACTTGAGCGTTCAAGTTGCAAATCGAATGGTCATGTGTTCATATCTAAAGCTAGACTAAGGTTTGATATCCGGAATTATCGAAGAACTCTAATCACAAGTAGCACAACATAGTTGTTAACGAAGGGATGTTGCCATGCGATTATGTGTAGAAGCTTAACCTAGGTTAAATCCGTGTGGCTCTTGCGCCGGATCGCTTAGAATAACCTTAACTCACGAAGACTATTGCTTTCATTGGGTTAAACTTGAGTGGTTCTTGCGCCAAGTTATTCATTGATAAGGATTCAAAGAATGGCTCTTGCGCCTTTGATGATACAAGGAGTTTTGCCGGAGTAAGCCTGCGATAGGAAACTCTAGGGTTATTGATACGAGAAGGATTTAACGTTATCTCTAATCGATTGAAGATCTTGTTTGGTGACAGAAGATAAAACCTCTAATCAGTATTTTCTCACTTTGATCTCAATCTTTATTTACTTTGTTTTTATTTTCTTTCGTGATTTTACTTAGTTTTATTCATTACAATCCCCCCTCTTGGTTACATAAAAAGTCGAAGACAAATAACAATTCACAGCTCCTCGTAAGAACGATCCTTACTACCTCTATATTACTCATTAGTATTAGTGGGAAATATCTTAATTAATTTGTGCACAAACGACACACATCAAATTTTGGCGCCGTTGCCGGGGAGCAGTAGCATTTGTTTTTGTTTGAGATTTCTTTAGGTTCTATTTTACATTTTTGTTTTAGTGTTTTTCAGATTTTTAGGTTTTTGTGGTGTGAATAACTCGTTGAAGGGGTTCACCACTCGTCAAAAGCGGGAGGTAAATTCCAAATACAGGTTGTAGGTATCACTATTATTTTTGTTTTTACATTTTTTTTTTTAGATTTTTTCTTTTACTCTTTGTGTGTCATCATGTTTCCTTATGGAAATAACATGTATGGTACACAAATCAAGTATACAATAATCGTAATCAGTTTGGTTTTCAATCCTAACCATACGGGGAGTATAATCATAATTAATCCTTTGGTAATGATCAATATTCCACGTACCCTTCTGATTATTCTCATACATGACAACCTTCTAATGGTGGTTATGTCATTAAACAATCCCAGAGATGGGAGGATAGTCACACTTCTAATGATTCCTCTAGTTTGAAAAACATATGTGCACCATGTTAGCAGAACTTCAACAACAAATTCAGCTACACCAACAGGGCATTAATGAATCACTTGAAGAACTTCAAAAAGGTGCAGAGAATTTTATGATGCACATTGATCATATGAGGAACGAATGAGAGAAGAAGAAATTTGGTCTCAAGGCCAAAACCGCTCTAACATTCTTGTGCATAATAATGAATATGTGATCAATGGTGATTCTGAAAAAAATCAATCTTTGGGGATATTTGATGACACTAGTGTAGCTTACTCAAGCCTTGATCTTATTAATGATCAAGCACCTATTCAAAAGGTAGATCTTGGGAATGATGCAACGAGTGTTCTAAAGAAATTCCTAGCAGCTAGAATTGAGAATGCAACAATATATGATCCTGAAGTAAAGAGTGTTGAAGAAGATGCAATTGAGACTAGAAACATAAAAATTATCACGAAACAAACTTATGTTATCTATGAAAGTGACGATGATTACGAAAGTATGTCATCTGAACAAACTCATGGTGACATTCCCGGGAAGTACACAATGGAAGACGCTCTTGCGTATAAACCTTTATGGTCTGATGACGACGAGGAGTATGAAGGATTTGATAATGAAACCGAATTGATTAATATCGTGGAAGACCCAATTGAGGTTACCAAGAATTATAATGATAATGTTGATGCCGAGATTTTAATTAAGGAAGATACTAATGAAGATTGGTTGAAAAGTTTAATAGAGGACCACGATACATGAGGTAAATAATTCATTGGGGTTCTTTAAAAACAACGAAGATCCTGTAATACAAGAGATAGTGGAAGGTTTGTCTAATCCTTTGCATAATTATATTTCTAATGATCCTACTTTAATCGAAATAGTTTCTCGAGAAGTTGTTAACCCAACTTTTAGGAAATACCTCACTTAGGATTGGATTCGTGTGCTTCTAAAGTTTTAACGAATTATTTTGCTTCTAACTATCCACCATTAGATATGCTTGATTCTAACATTGTGCAGGTTACCCATGAGAACTTGTAGAAGTGCCTGAATTCTTTGTTCTCTATACACTTTCAAGTGTAGAAAGGACTAAGTATGGGGGTAACTTCCATATGACAATGGTTTTACTATTACTATGTTTTGCTAACATTTTTCTGAAGCTGTTATTAGACTTGCATATTATTGTCTAGGTGGATCCCCAAATTTTTTAGATTGTTGGTTTTCGGGTGCTAACCAAAAGGTCAGGCTGAGGATGTTAAACTAAGCGTTGCATGGGAGGCAACCCATTGGTATTGTATTTTTATCTTTTTCTATTAATTTTTAGTTTGCATTGGACAATGTAAAGTTTAAGTGTGGGGGAGTATTTGCATATACATAGAGTTTTTTTTTTAGCTTAAGTTTTTAGTTTTTACATAAACCTCCAACTTTTAGAGATTTTAGAGTCACTTAGCATACTTCTATCTAATTTTACATACGGAGTTCTAACCGAAATAACTGAATTTAGAATTATTAGAAAACTATATTTGGGTTGCTTAGTTGTTGAGAGGCTAGAGCTGAAAAAAAAAAACTTTAACCGTCGGTAGAGAATACAATGTTAGATTTGTTGATCATTCAATACCCATGAGTGAGGCACCAAACCTTCAAATGTCCGTTTAGAGTGTTTCATTTGCGCAAATTCCCGGTAGAATGATGAGCTACCCAACTTCGCACCAATTTCAGCACTACTTTTTGATCTCTTAAGTGTTATTTCATCAATCATGAGGGTGTCATCAGAATTGCTAACTCTATCTTGTAGTCTTGTTTGCAGTTGGCACCATTATCTCGATAAAGCAACAATAGAAACATATCATCATTAACAAGTGGAGCGACATCAAAATCACGAAGAAAGTTGAGTACAATCAAGGTTTGCAAGCAACAAAAAAGAGGAGCAAAATTTTATATCAAAAGTGAAGACAAGACAAAGTCAAAAAGAAAGAAAAGCAAAAGATGTAAATTTTTGAAGTTTATACGATACCAAGGCAATACAAGTTGTGAAAAATCGGGTGCTTAGTTTCTTTTCCCATGGCCATATTTAATTATTCTTGTAGTTGTTATCTTTTTGTAGCATATTCTTTAAAAAAAGAGAATAAAATAAAATAAAAATATACATTTTAATTTCATAGTTAGTGAGTTATTTCATTAGTTAAGGCCACGGAAGAGAAGAAATCTATAGAGAAGTTTCAAGCAACAAGAAATTGAGGAAAAGAGTTACAAATTGTCAAGGTTCTACGAAGTTCAAGAGTTCATCCTCAGCAGTTGAAGACCGAAGAAGTTTCTATTGGATGCTGTGAGAATGGTGTTGATTGCCGATCGGGTGAGAAGGTAAGTAAGCCTTCCCATCCTTATATAGTGGTTGATTTCCTTTCTTAGAAATCATCATAAAAAAGGGTTCTTTTTCGTCCCATGTTTCTATAGGATAACATCTTCATATAATTCGGAAGGTTAATTTTCTTTCCCACCATTCAACGTGTGCAGGATTTCTATTTCACTCCTGCTTGCACACATGAGAACCATAAAGTGCATCTTTTGAGTGTCAAATTAATAAAATCTTGTTGGTGAGGCAGAAACATTCGGTCGCTCTCGAACATGGATTCTTTTATATGGTGGTTTTATCCTAACCCAAGGGTTAAGCATAAGAATAATGTTCTTTATACTTCTAACTTCTTATTGTTAGTGTGCGGAAACTTTATGTATTCATAGCTCTTTGGATGCATGTACTCTGGAATGTTTTGAAGTTGGAAATTAGGTTTTGTAGGTATACCTCTTGTAAACCCTCACGAGACTATAACTTGTCCACTAGGAACACCTAGGGGTCTAAAGGTTTGTTGCACATGCTAAATATAACCGTGTCCTCGACGAAATGAAGTTTTTTTAGGTTAGTTTGTATTTTTAGTTTGCTCGAAGACTAGCAAAAATAAAGTGAGGGGGAATTCGATAGGTGCATTATTTGCATTAGTTGGATACTCTAATTCATTGATTTCTTGTTAGTTTTCATATCATTATGCTTTGATTTATTTATTTATTCAGTTTCTTAGGAGTTTTGAAGTGTATTCAACCAAAGAAGAAGAAAGGAGTTCATTATGACACAAAGTGAACAAGGAAGTCAAGTTCTGCCAATGGAGAAGGGACAAAGACCAAATTCAACTCATTCAAATCCATGATTTATCAATACCATTTTGAATATAACGAGAATACGAGGTGAACACAAAAAGAATGAGTTCATTCCGAGTTCGTATGAGGAGGTTATCAGCAAATCAGCCGAAAGAAAATAGCGAAACACTCAGCAAAATAATCGGTAGAGAACATGGAAATTTAGTTACCGATTATAGGCAGTTTCGGGTAAATAAAAACTTCGTTTTTGAGCTCCAAAAATTTGTAGATAACATGGATATCGAGTCTACCGATTATGACTCGACGTAAGCCACTTTTAAGACACATTTTTAACTTCTAAATCAAGGAAACATGTCAACCATAGAAGGAAATGATACTTGAGGGCCAAGCATTGAAGGCTATAAAATAACACATCTAAGGCTCAAACAATACATCTTTAATATCTTTATATTTTATACTACATATCTCTTAAGTAATCTATTATCTTCTACATCAAAAACCTAGGGTTTTCCCCTTAGGGGGAAGCCATTCTTCTTCTTTGTATATTTTTCATGGGTTTTAG
This sequence comes from Papaver californicum, assembly GCA_023531435.1. NCBI lineage: Eukaryota > Viridiplantae > Streptophyta > Magnoliopsida > Ranunculales > Papaveraceae > Papaver > Papaver californicum. The sequence goes on along the minus strand of JAJJMC010008370.1, from coordinate 3,307,153 downwards.
TAAATACATGAGTAGGTAACTTTTTTCTATTGGTTGGGGATGTAGTTGGAAATCCTAGACATGTAAATCAATCTGGCTGGTTAGTTTTAACGTTAATGATCTCTTTTATCGCTTATGTTCTACTGTTTATATCGTCGTGTAAAATTGAAGACTTGATCGTTCAAGTTGCAAATCGAATGATCGTGTGTTCATATCTAAAGCTAGGCTAAGGTTTGATATCCGGAATTATCGAAGAACTCTAATCACAAGTAGCACAACATAGTTGTTAACGAAGGGATGTTTCCATGTGATTATGTGTAGAAGCTTAACCTATGTTAAATCCGTGTGGCTCTTGCCCCGGATCGCTTAGAATAACCTTAACTCACGAAGACTATTGCTTTCATTGGGTTAAACTTGAGTGGTTCGTGCGCCAAGTTATTCATTGATAAGGATTCAAAGAATGGCTCTTGTGCCTTTGATGATACAAGCAGTTTTGTCGGAGTAAGCCTGCGATTGGATGCTCTAGGGTTATTGATACGAGAAGGATTGAACGTTATATCTAATCGATTGAAGATCTTGTTTGGTGACAGAAGATAAAACCTCTAATTAGTATTTTCTCACTTTGATCTCAATCTTTATTTACTTTGTTTTTATTTTCTTTCGTTAGTTTACTTAGTTTTATTCATTACGATCCCCCCTCTTGGTTACAAGAAGTCGAAGATAAATAACAATTCACAGCTCCTCGTGGGAAAGATCCTTACTACCACTATATACTTATTAGTATTAGTGGGAAATATATTAATTAATTTGTGCGCAAACGACACGCATCAGCGATTCAAAAGTGCTATTCAATTAGATGAATGGAGTTTACTTGCTTAAAGAGGTAATGTTAGCTCCTCGTAGAGTAGAAGTTCAGAAGTTACTAACCTATTTTTCTCAAGCCGTAGTGGTTCATATTGGCCGAAGCAATAACAGACACGCCGACTGTCTTGCTACGCTAGCCTCTAAGCTTCAATTTGAAGGGTTAGAGAAGACTGTTATGGTACATAGGCGTAATATACCTTCGACATGGTTAAATCAATCTGAACATGATCAAACCACTGATTTGAGGACACCGATCATAGAAGAACTCAGTATCTCACTCCCTCAGAGGAAAGTCAGTCTCAAAAATCTGAAGAACTTCTTCTTACTTTATGAGGAATTATGTCATAGGAATCCACACGGGTCCCTCTCAAGATGCCTCGGAGATGAGGAGGCGCAAATGCAACCCAACCGCGTTCATAGCGAAGTATGTGGGAAGACGATGATCGTGACTATTTACCGACTACTCCAACGTCTAGGATTTTATTGGCCCGCAATGGATACCCAATCTCGAGCACTGCAAGGATCTTGTTCCAACTTCCAAGCACAACCATACCAACTAGAAACTCTGACAATCCATCATACTAGGGACTGGAGAGAACCCTATATCAAATACATTCGTGACAACTCCCTTTCCCTGGGGAAGCGAGAAGAAACAAGGTTGAAACAAACAGCAAGAAGGTTCATTCTTCAGGAAAGAATCTTATACTGCAAGAGTTTTGGAGGGAACCTACTAAGATGTCTGGCAGGCCCCGAAATACCGAAAATATTGAAGGAAGTTCACGAAGGAGCCCATCAAGGAAAGATAAAGTTGTTCCTTCAAGTTCATGAAAGATATTACTAGACAACTATGGAGGATGATGCAGTCTCCTTTGTTTAAAGGTGCCATCAGTGTCAGATTCACGAGAACCTCATTCACACGACGTGCCTTTATCTACATTAAGTAGCAACCCTTGGCCTTTCTACAGTTGGGGACTAGATCTTATCGGTAAGATCAATCCAACCTCGTCAAAACAACATGATCACATCATCACAACTACTGAGTATTTCACCAAATGGTCGAAGATATTCCCCACGAAAGCACGACAGGCGCAACCATAGCAGCTTTCATCAAAGAATACATCATATGCAGGTTCGGTGTTATTAAACACATTGTCACTGATAATGGTACTCCCTTTGCTAACCAGACTGTAACATAGCTACTTTATTAATATGGTATCAAGCAAGTATTCTCTACTCCCTACCAGTGGCGAATCCAGAAAAAAGTTCAATGGGGGAAAATTATATTCTCGAAGATTACAATAAAAAAAAATATAATTGGAAATCTCATGTGCCAATAAAGAACTAAATTAAATACCACAAGGATCATTCAAAATGGAAATTCATACAATACCGAATAAAATTATAAAAAAAATAAAGTTTAAACTAACTAAGTGCAAGGTTTATTCAAATATAAAAATAAAACTAAAAAATAAAAACATATTTAAACAACCTAATATTATTCACTATCCAAGTACTACGTTCTCCCACGATGAATCCTCATAATCTGAAACCTGTTCACGATAATATCATTTGTGATAAAATCAAATATGAATCTCTCAATATAGGAAATCAAAATATCATTCATTCAATCGCCACCCAATCTGTTACGCAGGCGATTCTTTACAATCTTCATAGCAGAAAATACCCTTTCTACTGTGGTAGTAGTAACTGGCATAAGTAATATTAATACGAGAAGTAAGTAAACCAATGGGTACGCTTTATCTTTTTTAGTCTCTACCATTTTGACTGAAAGATTAGTAATTCCTTTCAATTCCAAGAACTCATTGATGGACCGTACATCAGTAATATAATTTAGTAGTTGTTCCTCAAGTAGAACAAGATGGGAAGGAGACAAATCTCTTAGATAAAACTGAACAAAGCGAATCAATTTATCTTTTTCAAATACAGAGAATGAGTTGATCGGACTTAAGCATGCACTAAAAAGAAGCAATTTTGTGTTTGTCTCGGTAAAACGGTTGTTTAGTTCTTGAAGTTGCATATCTATGACTGTATAGAAACACTCAACTCTATAATGAAATGAATTAGTTACCTCTTGAGCTTTACGTTTTGGTTGACCCTTCGATTGGAATATGATAGGTGCATAATTTACATTATTTTATTATCAATTTCTTATGATTTTCTTAGTTATTTCTCTTGTATTTGTGTATATTATGCTTGTTTTTTGTTTAGTAGGTACTTTGAAGTCATTTAGGGTAAAAGAAGAAGAATTAGGAAAAAGGGAAAAGTTGTCATTTCACGTATAATCCAGGTGAAAATACAGGGCTCTTATGGAGAACTGATAAAGGCGGGACGACTTTGGTTCTGGGCACTCAAGTTGAATGATTATTAATTGAAAGATTTAAATAGATAGCTTCCATATCCAACTGTTGGGTGTATGAATCCAGTCTCATGTATTATAACCTAACTTAGGTCGAACCATAACAGCTCATACTTTTTTCTCCCACCACTGCTCCAAGGTTCTATACTCCATATCACGCTGCAAAACAAGGGTTAGAAAGATTTTGGTTCACTAACATTGATTAAACAAGAAATTAAAGAAGAACTTATGATGGGGTTTTGCTGGAATTGTGAAATGGAGTTGTTAGTCAACAGCGAGAGAGAATTCAAGAATGGGTTTGCTCGATAAAGAAGGAAAAATGGGTTTTATAAGAAATTAGCGTAAAGCAGAGAAGATGGAGGAGGGTTCTGGTGGTTAGAAGATTTGAGCTCGAGATGAAGTTAGGAGGTCAGAAAAAGAAAATTGATGCCATGGGTTAGATTGTAGTGAAGTCTGAATGTTGAATGGCTGATTTGTCCCTGAGAATCTGTGATGAGTGATGAGTTCTAGAAGCGAGTAAGAAATAAACAGTGAGATGGGTTTCTTCCATGAGATTGAGGTGATGAATGGTGGTCGATGGCTGTGAAGCTTTGGAATTGGACTGAACTTCAAAGTGGGACTGAATTGATGTTTATGAATAAATGATTGTTTGAATCTTAACCATGGGGTTTGAGGATGCTTCTGAATTGTTACATCGAGAGAAATAAAATAGAAGATGTTGACGATGTATATTGGTGGTAGTCGTGAAGAATAAAGGTTGTGTTGGCGTGAATTAAAGTTGCAGATGGTTATGATTGAATGATTACAAGAATGGGTGTGTGTTAAATGTTGAGTAATATTACAGGGAAGGAGAATTAGAATAATTTGAATTACAAACAGTTGACGTCGGAGCTTCCAACCAGGATTGTTATTTGTTTGATGTGCAAACGACCATATCAAATTTTGGCGCCGCTGCCAGGGAGGCGAAAGATTGTTATTTGATTTCTTATTTTTGTTTTTTGTTTTATTTTTATTGTTGATTTTTTTTATTATTAATATTTGATTTTAACCTTTTTGAGAATCTTATTTTAGGTAGTTATATCTTATGGAATGAGCATATTACAATAATCCATACGGTTTTCAACCTCAATAATATTATGATAATTGCCTACCACCTATAGGATACAATCAAAACCAATTTATTGGCTATGACCAAAACCCTAGGGAACCTTATGGTGATTTTCATACATATCAACAACCTTGTAGTCGTATGTGATTCAACTACCAAGGTGAGACAATTATACTTCGAATTGGATTTATTCGAGTTGTATACATGTTATGAATGGAATACAAGACTTGCAATGTAGACTAGACCATCTTGATTGTGATAGAGAGAATGTTATACAAACTGAATTTTATAATAGTTTACCTTACCCAACTCCCGATCGTAGTTATGATCATTCACCCATTCAAATGGAAGAGTCGTGGGTGAGATATTATATTGGAGTTAATGGTGTAAAACGTGTGAATGTCAGAAAACTTGCTCAGAAACTATACAAGTTGGAAGATGACGGAGCCCTGGAAGAACATCTCGAAGAAATTAGTAGGACCATTCGTATGGAACTCGAACGACATATTGATAAAGGTTGTGAAACCGATAAAGATTCTGATTACGGTGAGTCTGAAAAACGAAGAAGAGTATGTTGAGAATGAAACCGAATTGAATGATATTGTGGAATAACCATTTGTACTTGCCAAGAATTATAATGATAATGTTGATGCTGAAATTTTTATTGAGGCGGAGACAGATGAAGATTGGTTGAAGAGTTTGATAGAGGACCATGATACACATGAGCTGAGTAATTCACTTGAATTCTTTAAGGATGAAGAGGATCACGTGATACAAGAGATTATGCAAGGTTTGACTAATCACTTTCCTATTGATTCTTCTCATTTACCTCTTATTGGATTGAATGTATGTGCTTCAGAAGTATTGTTGAATGACTTTGCTTCTCGATATCCTTCATTGGAGATACTTGATTCTCATACTATGCAGGTTTTTAAAGAAGAAACCATAGAAGTTCCCAAATTTTATGATCTTTATACACTTCCAAGTGTAGAAAATACTAAGAGTAGGGGAAAATTTTATCGGGCGATAGCTTCAATTCTATTTTCTTGTACTAATATTCTTGTGAAGCTATTGTTAGAATTGCAGATTTTTCTATAGATGGACCCCTAAATTTTCAGATTGTTGATCTGCGGGCGATTAGAGAGTCGGGTTGACGACTTTAAACCAAGCGCTACATGGGAGGAAACCCATTGGTTTAGTATTTCTTTTTCTTTTTCTTGTTTTTTCTGAATTTTCATATCATTATAAGATTTCCCACCTTGTTTTATATTGAATAAGTCAATTTACATTGAGGACAATGTAAACTTTAAGTGTGGGGGAGTGATAAGCATATAGATTTTTTAAGTATTCACTTTTAGGTAGAAATTTTTGACTTTTTTGTAATTATTTGTATGAAACCTCCAACTTTTAGATATTTTAGAGTCACTTAGTATACTTCTAGATACTTTTACATACGGAGTTCTAATCGAAATAACTGAACTTAGAAGTATTAGAGAACTATATTCGAGTTTCTTAGTTGTTGAGAGGCTAGAACTGACAAAAAAAGACTTAAACCGCCGCCGGCGAATGCAGTATTAAAGAAGATGATCATTCAATACCGATATATGAATGATGCACCAAACCTTCAATATTGTCTGTTTAGAGTTTTCATCTGTGCAAATTCCTGGTAGAATGATGAGTTACCCAACCTTGCACCATTTCAGCACTACTTTTTGATCTCTTAAGTGCTAATTTCTGTCAATCATGAGGGTGACATTAGAATTGTGAAAAAAAAACTTACCTTGTAGTTTGATTTGCAGTTGGAACCATTTTGACTCTCTTGACAACAACAGGTCCATAAAAACACCATTATCATAAACAACAAACAAATTTAAAGAAAATTGAAGACGTTCAAGGTTTACAAGCAACACTACAAGAGAAAAATTCAGATTCAAAATGAAGTGACGATACATGGAGCAGAATTTATATCCTAGTTGAAAACTAGGTACAAGAGAGAAAAATTAAAAGAAGTGAACTTTTGTGAAATTTATGATACCGAGACGATACAATTTGTGAAGAATCAAGTGGTAAAGTCCTTTCTTCATGACCATATTAGTTTCATTGTTATTCTTTTAGTTTGTATTTCATATTTCTTGCTAAAAAAATCGGAAAAAATCGGAAAAAAAATCAGAAATATATATATATATATATATATAAGAAAAAACATTGGTTTTTATTGTTTTAGTGTATATTTCTTTTTGTATTTATTCGTTAAGGCTGTGGGAAAGAAGAAATCTATAAAGAAGTTTTAAGCAACAAAAATTAGAGAAAAAAAGTTAAAAATTGTCGAAGTTCTATGAAGATCAAGAGTTCATCATCTATAGTTGAAGCTGAAGACGAAGAGGTTTCTATGTGACGATGTGAGAGTTGTGCTGATTGTAGATTGAATGAGAAGTTGAGTGAGCATTCCCATCCTTGCATAGTGGTTGATATCCTTTCGTAGAGATCATCAAAAAACATGTATTTTTCTTCCCACGTTTCTATAGGATATTCAGATATAATTCGGAAGGTTTTCCCTTTCCACCATTCAATGTGTGCAGGTTTTCTATCTTCATTCTTGCTTGCACACATGAGAGCCATAAAGTGCGTCTTTTGGGTGTTAATTTCATAAAACCCTATTGGTAATGCAGAAATATTCTATCGCTCTCGAACCTGAATTCTTTCATATGGTGGTTTTCTCCTAATTCAAGAGTTGAGCAAGAGAATAATGTTTTTTGATACATCTAACTTCTTATTGTTAGTATGAAGAAACTTTATGTCCTTTTAGCTCTTTGGATGCATGTGCTTTAGATTATTTGAAAGTTGGAACTTAGGTTTTGTGGGTATATCTCTAGTAAACCCTCATGGGACTATAACTCGTCCAATAGGGACACCTAGGAGTTTAAAGGCTTGTTACACATGCTAAGTGTAACCATATCCTTAACGAAAGGGAGATGTATATTTTAGCTTAGAATTAGTTTAGGTTAGTTTGCTCGAGGACTAGCAAAAGGCAAGTCGGAGAATTTGATAGGTGCATAATGTATATTATTTGATTATCAATTTCTTATGATTTTCTTTGTTATTTCTCTTGTATTTGTGTATATTATGCTTGTTTTCTGTTAGTAGGTACTTTGGAGTCATTTGGAGTAAAAGAATAAGAATTAGCAAAAAGGGAAAGGCTGTCATTTTATGTGCAAGTACTATCGATAATCCAGGCGAAAATAAAGGGCTCTTATGGAGAAAATAAAGGCGGGACGACTTTGGTTCTGGGCACTCAAGTTGAATGATTATTAATTGAAAGATTTAAATAGATAGCTGCCATATCCAACTGTTGGGTGTCTGAATCCAGTCTCATGTATTATAACCTAACCTAGGTCGAACCATAAAAATTCATAATTTTTTCTCCCACCACTGCGCCAAGGTTTTATGCTCCATATCACGCCGGAAAACAAGGGTTAGAAAGATTTTGGTTCACTGACGTTGATTAAACAAGAAATTGAGGAAGAACTTGTGATGGGGTTTTGCTGGAATTGTGAAATAGAGTTGCTAGTCAACAACGAGAGAGAATTCAAGAATAGGTTTGCTCGATAGAGAAGGAAAAATGGGTTTTATATGAAATTAGAGTAAAGCATAGAAGATGGAGGAGGGTTCTGGTGGTTAGAAGATTTGAGCTCGAGATGAAGTTAGAAGGTGAGAAAAAGAAAATTGATGCCATGGGTTAGATTGTAGTGAAGTCTGAATGTTGAATGGATGATTTTTCCCTGAGAATCTGTGATGAGTGATGAGTTCTGGCAGCGAGTAAGAAATAGACAGTGGGATGGTTTTCTGCCATGAGATTGAGGTGATGAATGGTGGTCGATGGCTGTGAAGCTTTATAATTGGACTGAACTTCGAAGTGGGACTGAATTGATGTTTATGAATAAATTATTGTTTGAATATTAACCATGGGTTTTGAGAGATGCTTCTAAATTGTTACAGCGAGAGAAAAAAAATAGAAGATGTTGATGCTGTGTATTGGTGGTAGTCGTGAAGAATAAAGGTTGTGTTGGCGTGAATTAGAGTTGCAGATCGTTATGATTGAATGATTGAAGGAATGGGTGTGTGTTAAATGTTGAGTAATATTGCAGGGAAGGAGAATTAGAATAGTTTGAATTACAAACAGTTGACGCCGGAGCTACCAACCAGGATTGCATTCAAACTGTTCGACAAAATGCTTCAATGAAGTGAGCCAAAGAATTGTCGTGATGGTTTTAAATTGCATTGTCAGTCTTGTGGAACTGACAGGCCTGATTATATGTTTTGGGATTAATTAATTTATGGGCTTCCTCTACGAGTTTGTTTTGGGTGTGATTGATTTTTGGAGATTAAAGAGCAAGGGTTTGATTAGGAAAGAGTTTTATTCTAGGAAGGTTTATACAAGGGAGAAAACTATAAAAGAGTAACTTCTATAAGAGGGAGAGATATCTAAGTTTTTACCTAGTTCTCTTCTCACCTCTTGTACTTCTTTTTGTAGGTTGGCGCAAGGAAGATTTCTCATATCTAGGGTTTGCAATTTCTTTTCTTCTTAAACTCAATTATGTAAACTCCAATTCATGCATAGTTAATTTTATTATTGGTTAGGGAATAGTTGGATTTCTCATATACGATTTTTTGAATTAATACATTAGTTTTGTCTTAATATTATCGATGATGATTTACTACAAATATCTAATTGATTGATTGTTTGTTTAGTTAAGTCGCAAATTAATTGAATTCACATTCATATCTAAAGCTAATTTACGGTTTATTATACGCAAAAGTGATACTCCTTGAATACAAGTAGCATAGTATGGTTATTGTTTGTAGTGATACATCTTAGTACTCACATGTGACTCATGACCTTTGTTAAAATGAATTAGTGCGCTTTCCACGTTCAATTGCACTGATTATCCTCATTTCATGAATTTTTATGCTCCTCGGGAATTAAACTTGATTAGTGCTTTTACACGTTAGGTTGTCTCTTTGGTAAAATTCATGCTCGTATCATTTTAATGTGTTTGTTGATGACTTGAGGAAATTTACGGGATATTCTTGCGATCAAGGTATTCTAGGGCTCTTGATAAAACGAGATTAAATACCAATTCTAATTATTAAGATAAGAACATGTTTTTTGAATGAAAACGAAAGCTTGACCAATATTATCAACTTATTGATTCTTTTATATAATTTCTTAGCTTTCTTTATTAGTTTAATTATTTTCATTGAATCTGAAAAATCCCACCTTTTACATAAGATTTCGAAACAATATAACAACTCAGACCTCTCTGTGGGAACGATCCTTTCTTACCCTTGTTTAGTGATAAATCATAAGTACTGAGAAAGTAATAATAATTTTGGAGTGGTATGACACACATCAGAATACAGCATCCATATCAGGAATTTTGATGTGGTGGTTTACACAAAAGGAAAATACTTCTGACAACGAAGAATTCCAATCTTTATCTCTCGTTATCTGGAGTCGTTCCTTGCATACTGTAACGAATTTCATGGCATTGACAATATCTTGATATTTCCTATGCAGTGTTTTTGACAAATCATTCGTGATTCTTAGTTTTCATCAAGTGTAAGTTGAAAACAAAATTACTGCATTGAATCTCTGAGAACCTTAGCTTCAAATTTCTTATCAGAATATACTGCTAAATCTTCCAAAAGTGCGATAACATCTAAGAATATGTTAATCAAGATTATTATTGTATTGTGATGCGAACCCTAATGTGTCTCACCAGCTCTTTTCAGAGTTCTCTCTTGATATCTCACAACTACTGAGTGCCTCAATGACTGCATCGGCTTGCTTGTCACGAAGAATATCATGATGTTTGGCTGATTCAGTCACCACATTCACCAAGTTACTCATTAAGACAAAAAGATCTTTAACATACGTGTATTTTCTTGCAATAGCCACAACATCCAGTTGTAGTTGATGAGCAAAACAATGGACAAAATATATACGCAGTTATTATCTTTCAAAATCAGTGCCTTAAGACCATTATAGTCACTTTGCATATTGCTTGCCCCATCATAACCTTGCCCACGCAATCTGGAAATGTTCAATCCATGCCGAGAAAAGAAATCATCAACTGCCTCTTTAAGTGAAATGGCAGTCGTACTGGTGACGTGTTCAATTCCTACAAAATGCTCAATTACATGGCCCTTGTGCACATACCACAAAACAATAGCCATCTTTTCTTTTGAGGATATATCCTTAGATTCCTCCAAGAGTAGAAAAAATGGTCCATCCCCGAGTTCATTGAATATTTCACTTATGATTTCAGAAGAAAAACACTTGGTAATATCTTTTTGAATATCTGATGCTATCAACTTTTGGTTCCCTTGATCATTTTCTAGTACAACGACTTTTATTTTTTTATTATTATCAGCCACCCATTTTAAGATCTCTATAAAGTTTTCTATGTTGTGCGATTCTTCATCTTCATCATGGACACAAAATGGAAGTCATTGTCGTAAGAAACCGAGCACAATTAATTGATGCTTTCAACCTTAATTTGTAATCTATTTTAGCTTCCTCAGATTGTCTGATAATTATTGTATCAATATGTTGTTTCCGGTTCAATAATGCCTCACAATTTTTCAAAGCATTGTTGTGTGCGCTTTTCGCCCCCACCCCCCACCCCCAATATGTATCTGTAGCCTTTCTTTCTTCCCCCAACCTCTGAATCCTTTTTCCCATAAAAGAGTCATCACTGCCTATCCTAAACAAATAACAACAAAGATAAAACACTGCATCTATTGCAATGCTGTATTCCAACCAACTTGGGTGCTCATTAAACCAAGAGTTGCAGAACTTTCTTGGCCTTCTACCAGATATTGTTGTTAGGAAAGTGTGTCCTTTGGGATGACAAGAGCCTCTTTGTAGGTAAACTCTTTGAACTTGGTCTCTGATATTGGGATCATAATCAGAAATTGGAGTTCGTGGTCCTGGATCCGAAGGTAGACTTGCCAATAAATTGTTATTCACATTATTTTCTGTTGAGCAATCATTTTGTGTATGTGAATCTATATTCTGAGCAGTTGAACAATCATCACCAGCACCAGTTACATGATTTTTTCTTGTAAAAGGCAGGCTTGAAACAGTAGGTGTTGAAGATTCATTGTTGTCCTTGTTTTTTTTTTCTGGAAGTACCTAAACACATTTGCCTGAAAACCACAAATAAAGCTTCATTAAACCTCGTTATAACCTTGCAGACCAATTATTTAGTTAAATCTCAGTATATGTCAAAAACAAACACAAATTAACTCGAATCAGATTACAAACAGTATAGGTATTACAAACTAATGATCAACGGGTAACAACAGAGCAACAATATTGCGAAGTTTAAATAATGTCAGATGGAAACTTATAATATCTCTCATGGTTCATATCCTATTAGGGAATAGACAAGGGTGGAGGATCATTAAAGGAGATGATTCAAAGAAGGTTCAGATAAACTACTACAAGTATAATTAGCCATGGATTCTTATACCAATTAATTCATTTTAATGTCTTATTTAATCCTTAACGGCTTGTCTTCGACAGTGTATTGTAGTCTTTTCATGCACATATGCTACGCTCATATAACAAGGAACATATCTAGAATTTCAAAACAACAATTGAACATACATAATTACATTCAAATCTCCAACAATTACATGTATAATACATCCAGAATAGCTAAACCACAAATACGTTTAATTGACATCATGGATCTCTGTCTCTTTCTCTTATAGAGCGGATAGAAAAAGCAAGGGAGAATCCAAAACACAAATCCATTAATACAACTATCTTTTGCATCATACAAATCAGTACTAGCTTGTTAATAGTTTAAGTTAGTCAGAATCTATCTATTTAAATTGAATAATTGAACTCAAAGTTTTAGAAATAAAACAAAGTACTATATGTTAAAGATATCACCAGGAAGAGTCAAATTACAACAACTTACATAGTGTATTGAGTATTGTAGACTATAGTGATTCTAGTGAAGAATTAAACCTAACCTTCTTCAAAGAGCAACAAATTGTGTTTTGAATGCTGTAACACTTTTCCCCTTAAAATTGATAAGTTTGTAGTTGAATCTGAAACAAAAATCCAAAACCCATAATCATAACAAGTCCAGTTTCATCAATCAGTAAGAAAATACAAATTAAGTAATTGAAGAAGAAAAAATATAAAATTAGCAGGAAAAACCCTTACTTGGAAATGGAATCGATGTAGATAGAAATTGATTATTCTTTCCATGTTCATTTGAACTAAAAAATCATTTTGATCCGGTAAAATAGGGATTATATCAGCTAATCCTTTAATTTAGGGGAGTTGTTGCAGTTCGTAGAATAGATATAGGCTAAAACTAAAATTAGTTTCTGAAAATTGTGTGGGGCGTCTGGATATTTAGAAATAAAATTACATGGGGATTTTTTTCCCCAAAATATTTATGGGGGATGGTGGCCCCAGTGTCCCCAATCTAGATTCTCCCTTGCTCTCTACTACCACAAGGAAATGGGAAAGCAGAAAATACCAATAAGACACTAATTCAGAACCTTAATCGTACAGTGTATGATAACCCTAAATCCTAGCACGATCAGTTAACCATGACACTCTGAGCATACAGAACAGCACCTAGAAGCTCCACCATAATGTCTCTATATTCTTTTGTTTACAGAGCAGATGTCATCCTCCCCGCTGAGATCAAGATCCCTTCAGCCAGAATTACAGCATCTAGCAGAGTATATAAGGATGAAGCCTAAATCCCTAGGTACCGTGTCGCAGAGATGGACCTTCTAGAGTTAAGACGGTCCAAGGCAGTAAGATATGCAGAAGCTATCGATGAAGAATTTCCAGAGTTTACAGCAAATCAGTAAATCCCAGGATGTTCCAGGTTGGAGACTTGTTGCTCAAGACAACTAAATATATCCAGCAAGACATGTCTACTCCGAAGTTCTCATCGAAATGGGAAGGTCCTTACGTGATTTCGAAAGCAGTAACGAGTGGATACTATAGGATAGTAGACATGAAGGGAGTCGCAGTGGGAATGATTATTAATGGAAAGTGGCTTAAAGCATATTACGCAAAAAAAATAATTAGTTTCTTTCAATTTCAATTATTTTCAATAAATGTTCAAACTTTGAAATTCGGAACTTACTACATCAATTCAAAAGCTTATTATCAATTTAAACTTCACTTGCTCTCTAGAACAAACCTTCAAGCAATGAGTAATTCCGCTTATACAAATCTTCATCCTTTCCTGAAACCTCCCAGTCCTAACTTTCAAATCCTGAATTAACTTCTCAATTTTAGCTGACTCTCTTGACAAGACCTTCTTCTCCTCCAATATAGATTTTGAAGAAGGAATTTAGTTATGATTGTTGCATGATTTGTTTTGTTAGTGTCAAGACGCTGGCGGAGTCAACTCACACTGAACTTCAACACTTCACAATTGGTTATGATCGCATCCCACTTTTTTATCTCCTGACTAGTAACTTCACGGAGTGACCCCTTGCTCATATCATCAATTATGGGGAGAAGGCCAGTAATCATTGTCACCAGGACGGGAGAAGTACCTTTTAGTAATTCTGAAGTAGCAATATGACCATATCGTCTCCAAATTTTAGTATAAAGAGAAGCATAGCACTTCGGTGCTATGAAACATCCCACAAATTGGTTCTTACGATACAAAGACTTCATATGCATCTCAAAAGGAAGGCCTACAGTCGGGTATGCATGAATGGTGAGGACAAGATCACTGCTCGAGAGATTAACCGGTGGATCAGAAGGAGTTTCAACCTCGGCGTCAATATCCCTATCCTCCTTAGCTGGAAAGGACCCCTTGGTTTTTCTTTTCCCTGTACATATCTACAACCTCCATCTTCTGTCAACAAAATTAGATCAAACACCTGTATTAGGATGCTTCCCTAGATTAAAAAGAAAAAAATGAAAGTTTACTCACAACAATAGGTCTATTAGACCCGATGATGTTTGAAGAGGAACTACCCTTCCTGATAGTTCTAGCCCTCAGCATATATGGAACCTTCTTAACCTGGGATCCTTACAAGGAAAACGAATAATCACCAAATAAGCCGGTTGGAGATGATCCTGATCTAATCCGTAGTTATCATACATGATGTTATAAGAGGATGCTGAACCCTGCAAGTAATGAAGATGATGAGACTGAAAGGAAGAAGGTGCTAACAATCTATATACTTATATAGAGGAGAAGCAAAACCCTAATTTTCAAATTTCAAAGATTCAACGGGGACTTCTTCCGAAAGGGAAGGATCTGAGCATGGTCAACAAAAACTGGAAGCCGAATGTTGTAACTCCTGGGTTCCGTTGGATAATGAAATTATGGCCAAGCTATGAATTTCAATCAAGTTAGCAGCACGCCCAAAGAAAAGCTACGAAGAAACTAACCAATGATATCATTTTCTCAAGGAAGCCTAAAAACAGGGAAAACAGCGTCGGCCGCACCTCTCCTATTCCTGGTAAGAACGGAGGCACCTATTAAACACTCAAGAAGCTAAGTATACCTTCTTCTACTCTTAAAATTTAAATTATGCATAATCATTATAAACATATTGTCACCATCTAGTGTTGAATGATCAACAGTATTGTTCTTCAATAAGCAGGGGAATTAATGTAGATGGTGAGCTTTTGTCAAGGGGTAGAATTCTAAAATTGCCTTCTGCCAAGCAGCGGGAATATAAAAGGATATGTGCATATATATGCGCATATGCCTAGCTTCATAATAAAACACGGAATATTGTATCTCTACTTATATTCTGCAAGCGAATTAAGAATACCGATTCTCTACAAACATTCTAAACTGGCCTCGAAACCTCCTCAATACTCACAATATTTATGCCATATCGAACTAGTCTTAAGTCGCATAAATTCCTCAGTTAAATTCCTTGAACTTGCCTCGAGTGCGCATCGATGTTCCGATAACATCTATCAAATTTGGGAATAGTTAATGCATAAACCACAAAATATACTCAAGCTTAATGCTTTGTTGGCAATAAACACTTCTCAAATCGCTCTTATGAGCTTAAATATGCTAATTTAGCTCTTTGCTCAAAGATAAGCCACGAATTATGTGCAACTCCTCTAGGAAGCACCACAAACAAGGAGAAATGTCTTAAAATACACATTGTGCCTCTAGGCTAGGCTAACCCTAGCCTTTCCTCCCATTAGCGCCAGGTTAGGACTAGTTATTTGGACTAGAACCACTTTGGCACTAATTTCTTGCCCTAACGCTGAAAGCGCTAATTCCACTTCAGCTATCACATAGCAACCTAGCAACACTTTGAGCTAGCGCATTCGTGGATAATATGTCTTGGTCTAGCGCGTCTTCGCCAGCATGTAGTTGGATAGCGCGGCTTGGAGTACTAGCACTCATGCCTAGCGCATCCAGACCGATGCATCCTCGGGAGCACGTCCCTAGCCTAGCATGTCCCGTGGATAGCGCGTCTTTGGTGATGCGTCCTCGAGTACAATGCGTCTTAGCCATGTTGCCAATGCCTAGCACATCCTCTAGTACCAGTGCGTCCCAGCCATGCCGCCAATGCCTAGCGCGTTCTCGAGTGCAATTGCGCCCTTATCTTAGCGCGTCCTCGGCCAAGTGACTTAGCACAAGTTCCCTTGGCCGCAAGCACATTAGAGCTAGCACATTGGTGCTAACTATCATTGACTTAGCTAATTTCATTGACCTGGCTAGCTTTTTCGAGAAGTGCTAACTTCAAACATCTCTGGCGCTAGCTTCCTAGACCTAGCATAATTGATACTTGCTAGAAGTTACGCATATTAGCCTTGCTCTTGAGACGTTAGCACATTAGGTTGTATGCCTAAAAAGCTAGCTCATTATTATTTGTGCTAAGCAGCTAGTGCTAGCCTTTCTAGCTACTTCCCTCAGAAATTCGCCATTCTTTTCAACATTGGCCTAATACCAACACTAATCTCACATGATCATATGATGAGCCTGCTTGCTTAAAAAGCCCTTTAAAGTTTCGGCCTCAAAAGTTTTTCAGACTTATGCTAAGTCACTTCTGAACGAATACTTAGACATTAAATATGCCATGTTAATCCTAAGTTAGTACATGACCATTGAACTTACCAGACTCGACACTAATTAGTCTAATTATGAATTGAGAGTTGCGCAACTTACCTCACTTACTTAGCAAGTCATTAAATTGACTTGACTTGACCTAATTAAAACAATAGTGGTTTATGACTCCACTATCCACGAGATATCAAATACAACAATGGGGGGATTCTCATTGGGGTATCAGTCTGGCGGTCTACGGCAAACGTGCGTTGTGGAAACACATCCACGAACAAGAAGGTAACAAGTAGTGGGACGATTATAGAGCAGTTGAGAGGATGAGGAATAGTGGCCAGATATGGTCCTCCTTACTTTCCGGACACGAACCACTACAATCTCCATAATCATCACTTCTCCACCTCTCCCTAAATTCTACCACTTACGAGAAACCAGTGTGTCTATAAATAGATGGTTTTTATTTATTCAAAACAAGAACACGAAACAGAAGAAACTAAGATATTCATAATTAGCAGATTCATCTCAGAGATAATCCTTTCTTCTTCAGAAACTGCAGTTATTTATCACAATAATATTTCTCAAACTTTTTTGCTTCCCTCCTCTAAGACCTACCTAATCTTCTCCACCTTTATGATAGAAGCAGGCGTGAACGCTCATTTTTTGGTTTAGGATCGTCCTATTCGAGCTTGGTATCTCAAACTTACTTGAAAGTACTCTTTTTGCAGTACATTTGTTTTCTTACTAAAACACACGTGCACTTCTATTTTTAAGACATTTATTTAAGAGAAAATTTCAATTCTATTTTGGATGCATCATCTATCATATGATATCTTAAGAAGAGAAGAGAATGACCTTTGGAGTTGGAGAACTTTCTACAACCTAGGGTTTGCTTTTATTTTCTACTTTACTATTTTTCATGAATTTTAAGAAATCCATATGTGAACTAATTTTATCTAATTAGTTAGAAATGTAGTCTGAAGTCTACACTAGTACAAATTTGTGCTTATGTGACAGTTAAAAACTGCCACCAAAATATTTATGTGACAGTTTTAAAAAATAATTGCACTGTCATTAAAGCCTCTGTTACGAAAGGGTCTATAAGAAACTGTCATAGAATCATAACTATTAGTTTTTTCATAAACCTGTCATTGTTGACAACATATAATAACATTTTCTAAATAAAACTGTCATTAGTAACTTAATTTCTTTTACTAAGGTGTCAGTTTCTCCATAAAAACTGTCATTGGTAACTTAATTTATTTTACTAAGGTGACAGTTTCTCCATAAAAATTGTCATTAAAAACTTAATTTCTTTTACTAAGGTGAGAGTTTCTCCCTGAGAACTGTCATTAAATACTTAATTTCTTTTACTAAGGTGATGATTTCTCTATAAAAACTGTCATTAAAAACTTAACTTCTTAGATTAAGATGACAGTTTCTTCATAAACCTCTCATTATTGACAAATCACTGTAACATTTTTTTAAGAAAACTGTCATTAAAAACTTAACTTCTTAGATTAAGATGAGAGTTTCTTCATAAAACTGTCATCAATGACTCAATTTCTTATACTAAAGTAGAAGTTTTCTTTATAAACCTGTCCTTGTTGGCAAATATCAGTTACATTTTCTAAATAAAACTGTCATAGAAGGGTCAACTTTGTAGAAGGCTAATTTGTAGCAAACTAGTTCCTGATACGACGTATGCTCAGGTAATATCGAGATAATTATGGAAAAAAATTTAGCTTTTAATAAAATTATCATTAGATTACTCAATAAACTGTTTAACAGATAGCTAGTACGGAACTAGTAAGTTCAAATAAAATAAGTTAACTAGAAGTGAATGTACTACATAATTCAAAAGACTTGATATGAAAGTAGTCTTAGTACTAACTAAAAGAAATTAACAGTGAAGTTGGAAACCACATCCATTTTCTGAAGTGTTGATCGAAATACACTCCTGCCAATTCATGTCCCCAATCTACTCCTGCCAATTCATTTCACTAATAACGGCACCACGTGGTTTACCCATTCTCTTTGTACTTCCATGATCTCTCCTTCATTGTACTTGGACTTCCTCTGCAAAAAGAATACAAAGTAAGTACTATTTGTAGTAACTAACCAAAAATGAAAATTGCATTTTCATAAAATAAGTACCATTATTTAATTACATTCACTCACTCCCCAAAAACAACACCCAACAAACCAAGCACTCAGAAGCACCACCCATTCACCAACAACAAACCACCTACACCAACTCTGCAACCCACCACCAGCACTACTCACTCACCACAAGAAAACTAATAGGTATCGAAGTCCAGTAGGGGCAATTTTCACAATAAATCAACCACATCAATATTGCATTTGAGGTATAACAAACATATCAAGTTCTGGCAAAAGGAATTTTCATTTTTTCATTTGCAAAAAACCCATTCATGTAAACCCTTCAACAAACACACCAAAGTTCTAAAATCAACAACTAAATAAGAAGATGAAAATCAGAAGGAAAACAAGAAAACTCCAAAAATGTACTTACCATTACTGTACTATGAGTTTTAGCTGCCCTTCTATGATTTCTTTCATAAATCGCATTGCATAAAATCCAGATTCCCAATTGTTTTTATGTTGCGGGATATGCTAATATTCAGGAAATACGCAATATATTGGTTAATAATGTTTAATTTTGCAATTTATCATCACAATTAAGT
This sequence comes from Papaver californicum, assembly GCA_023531435.1. Classification (NCBI taxonomy): domain Eukaryota; kingdom Viridiplantae; phylum Streptophyta; class Magnoliopsida; order Ranunculales; family Papaveraceae; genus Papaver; species Papaver californicum. The sequence goes on along the minus strand of JAJJMC010008370.1, from coordinate 3,288,016 downwards.
TAGTGCGCTTACTTGTGGAAAACAAAACACCGTAGAACCATTTGAATGTCATTTTTTAAGGCATTCTTCCACAACCCTGGATGACAATAAGTTTAAGTAAATATGAAGATACTTAACGACAATACAAAATTAGTATGAAAAGAGAAATGTAATTGACCTTTGCATGATTTTGTCAATTTCTTTATCTTGTTGCCCCCCATGCGAATCCATCCACCATACGTTTTGAATACTCAAGTTCACACCCATTAAGACCCAATGATGGATGTAATGTACAAAACAACCAAATTTAATAACGTCTTCCACTAGGGACAAAAAATTGGATTAGGTTTAACGCTTTGAGTCTCCAAAATATTCAGACGGTATCTTCCCAGACTTTTCAACGGTAAAAGGAGCGAGTCCCCTAGTTCGAGTAATATGGTGTAATATTGAGCTTATGACCTGCAAAACAAGCAAATAGAAATTGTATCAGATTTTTCTTTTAAAATCACCATCCCCCAAAAAAATGTCATAAAATCCTCTGTACTGGCAACACATAGTGTCCAAACTGAGAATGCTCAGGCCCGTGTAAACTACGCCCAAACTTGTTTCCCTGTCCACAACGGCTTTGGTTTCCAAATAACAGGTGGAGTGCCTTGTAACTCACCTTCAGGATTTATCATATATATTTTTTTGCGACATGCACCACTAGATGAATGTGGAACAGCAGCAGACACCCAGAACTGTAAAGAAGGTAGTTGTACTTATCTCGAGTTAAAAACGTATCCTTCTTTGTGAGAAGTACGACACTTATAATCTGAAAGAAAAACAACTTGAAAAATCTGTTTCTTGCTTCTTAATGGTTTAAGAAAATAGGAACACTTGAAGGTCGCATATATGGATGAGTGAACTTGAAGAACCTAATTGTAAGCAACTACCAAACCTGAATTAAACCCCTTTTAGGTTCACCGCTTGTTGGAACAAGGTATTGGTTATTTGCATACACAATATTGTAACCTTCTGCTCGTGAAATTTCATCTTGAGGGAAATGAACATCCATTTCATCGCCATCAAAATCAGCATTGTAAACACTACAAAATATACAACAAGCTTTAAGTCCAGTACCCTAACATATGCAATGCATCTTTAAACAGTCAAATAAAACAAAGAAGAAAAAGGAAATCAAACCTGCAATTTGCGTAATGCATGAGTAGTGTTTTCTTCCCTTTCAAAAAACGAACAACATGAGCCATAATACTCGGTTTGTGAAGCATTGGCTGTCAATAATAAATGAGTCTAGAAAAAGTGAGCCAAGAAGCAATTAGAAGCACTTTTCGAACGTTATCAGCTAGGAATTTAGATATATCTAAAGTAACTCATTTTTTCACCATAATAAACACCTGTGATATCACTTTAACTTTCTAGGAAGACCTCTTCACATTCTATGGATGATTCATTTCACTCTTCCTTTATCACCCACAAATGATGACCCCAAATAAGTACAACGCATAAGCTTACAAAAAACTTACCTAATGTACAATGGTTTCTCATGTAACAGGGCAGTAATATTCTCACATTCCTATTAAATAGATAGGAGAATATAGACACCTGTTGGTTATCAGTCCAACTAATTCAACAAATGCTCACATCTATGTCCCTCTTCAAACACAACACTGATAAATTTAACTCACCTTGTTGGTTAAACCTAGGTAAACAATATACATAAACAATGCAATATACAAAACAGAAATGTTTACATAACAAGAAACAAACTCATTGAAATTTCTCGAGATGTGTTGTACCTGTCGATTGACGAGCACTATATCTCCATCTTGTAAATGGCGGTACACCACCTTTCCTTCAAGGTCTTGCTCAACACTCTTACCAGTTTGTGTAAGGACTCCTCTCGAAGTGGGTAACTTCCTTGCATATGCAAAACACTTTTGCTTTAAATGTGACAATTTAACAGTTGAATACTTATCTACGTAGTATGTAGCTCCAGGATGTTCATCACCACCGTTGAGGATAACTTCCTTCAGTTTGTTAACATTCCAAGGTGTCACTCTCTGTAGAATCAAGAAATAAACTAAAATGCATTATGTTCAAGCAACAAATCCTAATATAAAGGTGTATCAAGTCGGGTTGTATGAGAACTTGAAAGAGCATTCCAAACTTAATCATGAAATAAGGCATACACAATGGTGAGGAAAGACGAAAAATGCTAATCCCCAACTTTACCTCTGGATACGTCAAAAACAGAGCGAAGCAAGGAGGAATTCCAATTTCATTGACTGCTAAATAGGGATCTGGAGAAATGACAGACCGACATGCATTACTCACCCTCTTTCCCATCAAGTTTTACCGAAAAAGACCCTTCTTCTCCAGCAGCTGACATATTCCGGTAACCGCATTGTCCTTTAATCACAACGACCCAATTGTAAAGACGGAGCTCTACCAACTGAGCCTATTTGGACATCTTGTTTGGGCTACTGGATTTATGTTCTTAATGGCACCTCCTGAATAATAAAAATGTTTGTAGAAAAAAAGGAGATTAATTTGAATAATGCTAGAACTGTGATGTATAAATATATATATGTACATATTACAATATGTAAGTATACAGATAGAGATACAGGGAAAAAAAGAGGAGAGAACAACTATCACAATAGGAGGGTTATGAGGAAAATGACGTCATCAGAAGAGACCACATTAAATACAAAAGAGAAGAGGGGTGGGGGACGAAGAGATGAACGATTGAGAAGGGTGAAAGAAATTGAAAACTGAATAGACCACGGAAACAAATGGACATTGGTAGGAAGAACCACGTTTTTGTATAGGTTAAACAATGTAAGGTCTTCGTTTAGACTGCAAACAACCTTGAATTGATCTCTTGTGGATATTACCAAGATACCTGGGCTCCCACAAAAATATGCTAATTGCGAGGAAACCAAATTCCAAGGCATTTATGCCCACCATACAACCTCTCTAGAATAAAAAGTATTAATGATCACAGTAACATATATGAAACAAGAAAGACCAAGCCAAGAACAAAGATACCAAGATAAGTAAAGCCTTGAGATTGAGGTAACTCTCTTAAGTATGACAATAGACGAAAAACTTCCCTATGACTTCTGCTGACATGGATGGAGGACGCACAAAAGGTATTTATAGAAACTTAACTAGACAAGTGCTTTTACAATTATTCAGCTATGTTAAATGGGTGCCACTGTTTCACATGGGCAAAAAATTTATAACAACAACAAAACATAGATGCCTTAGATTTCAATACCAAACGGCTTAAAAAATCCAATCCCTGGACTCAGATATGACAGCACTACCCCAGTATCCTACACATGTGTTTCACTAAGTAGCATCATATATGTGAAACAATAATGCCATACTTCTTAGGTGCATAATGTGAAAGAAACCAATTAAGGAAACAAAGAGTATTAATTTTACCTTCGATAGCCTTGCTAACATATAAGACATTTACATTTTTTTGAAGTTCCCTCCATTGAGTAATAAATTTGGTGTCTTCTGAGCTATTCACATGTGCATTGGATAATTTGATTTTTAACTCTAACACTTTACCTAAAAAATTTGTTTGGGGATGTTCGGACACCTAAAATAGGATTACAATGATACCCATAAGCAAATTTCTCATGAATAAATAATGAACACACAAGTATGTGAAGATTGAAAAGCTCTACATGTCAAAGTAGTTGCAACTTGCAAGTCATATATCATATTAATCCAAGAAAAATCAAAAGAATAAGCGAATGATTACCATTGCTAAGTGTTAAATACATTAACAAAACAAAAATGAAGAGGCAGCGAACCATTGGTTGCAGATTTCAAATTTATGAAAGAAAAAAATATGAAAACTGTTGAAATCTAGAAAGAGCTAATTAGAATTCATGACTTTATGATATTAATTGTCTATGAGTTTTATATTACCCATTTATTCAATACAAAATAAAGATGACAAAAATGACAAAGTGACTACAGAGTCTAGACTAAGGTTCCAAATTGACTGATTTTCATCTATACAATTGTTGAAATTACATGATAAAGGCTATCCTCAGAAAAATATATGAAAAAGTTGCTACCCCAACATTTGAGAATTGATAATTTCTCTCTAGATATTCACACCAAAACCTCACAATAAAAGGAAAATAATTAGGACACCAAGTTAACACTAATCCATTGGCTGCACTGATAATCACCTAGTTGACAGCACCAAAACAGCATATAGATGCCATCAGTTGTGTCAATCAATAGTTAATCCTGATAACATCCCTAAAGACATATCCGAGGCTCTGACAGAAGGATTCTATGCTCAAAGTTTACTCAAGCAATATATTAGGTTAAGGACACAGTTTGGATCAGCGTGTGTGAAAAAACGAATCTGGGAAAAGAAAAGCAAAAAGAAGATATCCTACACATGTAGTATAAAAATAAAAATAAAGAACTCACCACAGCACCCTTAGAGGGGGGTGGGAACTTGAATGGAGCAACTAAAAGGGCTTCGATGAAGAACATAGAGTAACTACTTCTCTTTCGACTCATACCTTCCTGCTGAATGTCACAAATGAGGGAGAAGATTCTCATTTTCCCACACGATCTTCATATGATCTTTCGCTTGTTGTTGCACATAATTTCTTAATGAAATATCAACAAGTAATGCCATATCCATTTTGATTCAGAACACCAAAATTAGCATTTTGTATAGTAAACATCAGAACCAAGTTAGAGCAGATGCCTACTAGCAAGGAATTTTTTTTACCTCTGATGGTAAAAGGACACCCGAAAAGAAATTGCTTTCCTTAAGGTATTCAGAAGGAGGTCCAGATACCCATTTGTTTCTTGATTTTTTACCAGGACTCGGTGTTCCATTATAGACGGATCCAGCTGACTCCACGTCATCCAAATATGAAACACCAGAATGCCTTACCTCTCCAATCACATCTTGTTCAGCTCCATCATCAAATGATTCCTTCAGTTCAACTCCTTGTATAACATTTGCTCGAGTAGAAGCTTTTGACATGTTCTACGGAGAAAATCAACAAAGTGGTGATCAGGTGAATTACTAGAAAACCGATACCTCAACAATCTTCGCACTAGCAAGAAGGCTATAACAGGTTACCTCTATTTGCATAATTGCATTATAATACTATTTCCAAAACATGATAACGATTACAGAATTAAGACAGAACACTTATTCTTTCCCTTCTGGAGGCAATACCTTAAGGTTTTTAATGCCGGACCTGTTACATCTTTCATGGAAGGCGAGGCAATTCATCGATTTGCACAAATTATAAAATGCATAAAATACTTCTTAGTTATGTAGGTTTCTAACAATCCTCTACAACGGAGCAGTACAGGTGAACATACCATGTAGAACCAACCAAAAGTTGAACAACTGGTTCTAGGATTTTTTGCGGAACACCTACGGCATGCACTAGGCTTAGGCCCCAAAAAACCATCCAGTGCGTACATAGCCTCGGAATATTAAAGTGATGTTCATTGGTGCTGCTCGGAATTCTGACTGCTGTTATACCTCGCCTCTGATGGCTCGGTTGTGCATTCTGTCTGGTCAGCATCACTTTCCTCCCATGCAGAACACTCGGCCATATCTAAGTTTTTGGCCCCAGTAATATCACCCTTCTCAATAAGTTCAAGTTGGGCAACACACTTTTGAACTTAATCAAGCGTTAAACCGTATTTATTATCATACTACTCTATGGCCTTACATAACAATGAGTCAACTGAGTTTAACAAGTCCTGAGTCTATTATAGAGGATGTTGACAGGAAATCACTCTTATTGAATGCAAGCTTCTGAAATCTAGGAAAGTAAAAAAGATACAGTGATCAGGATATGAGCTCCAACACCCCACAAAAACCTCAAACTAGGAAATTGTGGATCAGTTACTGTGGCAAGATTTAACTCTCATCAATAACATACATAAATGGCTTCAGAATAATGCCCTGGCATACTTCTTAGGTTTGCTTTGGTTTCCCATTTTGTGACTTGTGTCAGTTGTTCACCAGGGCATTGACTTACTTGCATGCTAGCAGAGTGATACTGAAAAAGATAACAACATAATAATATCTTACCTACTTTGTTTTTCCTGTAACGAGCTGATAAACTGTTAGAAAGTTATTGCACTCAGGTCTCTATCATCATTGTCAAATTCCAATCTACATGATGAAGGTATGAAAGAAACATGCACAGAGTATATAAACATTATTAAGTAAACTATAAATAGGAAATAATGATTCAAGTAAACTATAAATAGGAAATAATGAGAGAAACATGCACAGAGTATCTGCATGCGAGTATATGCTAGGCCCGAGAGAAAAACTTAAGAAACCAATAACAACGAAATAAAATTTCTCTAAGCCTACTTGAATCGAATCATTACAAAGTCTTTGCTTACTCAATTCATAAGTTCATAAGAAAATGATATCGATTTTGTAATGATTCGATTAGTTTAATTTCTCTAAGCCTACTCAATTCCAATTCCAAAAAAATTTAAAAAAAAAACATACAAAAAAAAAATCGACAACTACATATTGAGAAGAATAAACGAAAGGAATCGACAGAATGTTTTATTTGGAGCAATCAGTAAAAAAAACTCGGCAATTACAGATTGAGAAGAATATGAATCAATAAGGATAACAGTGTTTAGGGTTTTACCGAATCAAAATGAGAAATCCAATTCCACCTTTGAATCTGATTTAACCCAACATTTCCAATCATATCATAACTCTAATTTGATATTGAGAAGGTAACTACATTTATATAAGGATTCAACCAAATCCAGATTTAGGTAAGAGGAAAAACCAAAAGAAGATCAGAGATGGGATTTACCTGATGTTTTGGGTGGGAAATCTTGAGATGGGATTTTCCTGATTATTTTGGGTGAGAAATCTTCATTTAAGTTGAACGAGATGAGAGGCGAGAATACCCACTAACAAACATCCCATGGTACAGCTAGCCCACTATTCAGAAAAATTCAAAGAACTTATAAAACTAACAACCGTATTTGAGAATGATAAATAGCAGCAGTTTTGGATCAAAATTGTCACTATAAATGAACATGACGGTAATTGAAAGAAACTGTCATCTATAGCTATACACTTCTATAACAAATCTTACATAAAACAGTTGTTATAGCTTAAGAATAATAACAGTCTATAACTGTTATTATACATCAATCTACACTAACAGTTTTCTACAAAAACTGTCATCATATAATTATTAAGTAACAGTTAATAAATTGTCACGATTTTGTACCATTATGTGAGTTTTGATAAGTAATTGTCGCTTATATCTCGTAGCTTATTCTTTTGTGAAAGGTATTTCTTGAACTGTCATGATTAAGGATTTCGAACTATCACGGAAGCCCAAATTTGTACTAGTGCTAGAACATGATTATTAATTAAAGCATTCATTCTTAGTATTCATATTTTTTTAATATCGTTTAAGTTATACTATTAACAACGCCATGTATGATTGAAATTATTGCTTGTTTAAGTCGCAAATTAAATAATCATGAATTCACATCTATAGCTAAACTAGGGTTTGAGATCCGGAATTATCGGAAGACCCTTTTTACAAGTAGCATAGCATAATTTCTAACGATGGGATATTGCCATGCAATTATGTGTAGAAACATGACCTAGGTTAAATCTGATTGGCTCTTGCGCCGGGTTGCTTAGAATAACTTTAACTCATAAATACCATTGCTTTCATTGGGTTAAACTTGATTGGCTCGTGCACCAAGTTATCTAGTGAAAAGGATTCAAAGAGTGGCTCTTGCACCTTTGATGGTAAAATGAGTTTTTCCAGCGTAGATCTACGATAGGATGCTTTAGGGTTATTGATATTGAGAAAAGTTGAATATTGAGTCTGATTTAGTTGACAGCATGTTTGATGAAGGAAGATGACTTTTCTAACTAGTATTCTCATACATTGTTTACAATCTTAAATTGTTCTCTGCTATTAATTTAGTTTAATTAATTTACAATCATCTTAAGTCCCCTAATTACAAAAGAAATCAAAAAGTTTCTTAACAACCCATATCTCCCTGTGGACTAAACTTGTTCTTATTACTATACTTTAATCTATATTTGTGAAGTAAGAACTTGAAATAATTTTGCTTGGCTAACAACCGATCAGAACCGAATAACTAGGGGTAGTTCACTTGGTCTCAACTATACAAAGTTGCGGTAGTCAATTTGTATAGATGCTCAATTATGAGAGTATTCAAAACTTTACTAGGTCATAAGGTTTCTCTGTTAGGTTGTTTTACTCGTTAACAAAATTTTGTGTTTCCGTGGTATTTACTTTACTTCCGTATTATATTTTTTAGATTTATAATTAAAATAAGTACACTTGTACGTAAATAACATATTCGTAAAGATCTCATAGTTAGTTCGATCTGAATTCTGACTATTACCAAGATCACCTTGTTGAAATAATTTTGATGCCGTTATTATTACGATAAGATTATACAAGATAAGTTTGCATAGGTTGATATCGAAAAAATTATGGTGTGCTTGGTAACCTTGTCATTTCAGAGGGATTAATATCTCAAAGTTTTTTTACATAGAGCAGCGCCAGTTAACAACTGTTAAGAAAGAAGAGAAGACTCAAACGATAGCAAAAAACCAATTTAGGTCTTTGGTGAAAAAAGAACTACAATTCCATAGCAGTTGGGCAATGCAGAAGAAAATGGGCAAAACTTTATTCTTTATTGCACAAAATACAATTCGAAGGAATGTCTATATATATGAATTAATTTATCCCTAGTTGAGAGTTTATTGTGACATACATACCAACAAACGAAGAAGATCTTTAGATTACAAATCAAAGTGAACCTTTTAGGCGCAACATTAGTTTTGTCCTGGAAACTCAGCTTCTCATAACGAGATATAACTGTAAAAAAATAACTTTCTTTGATGAGTTTTATTATAAGATATCCTAAGTGTTAGTTAGTGTTTCTGCCGAATTTCTCACGGGCAAAAAACAACCAAAAATGAATTAAAGTATTTACTGAATATTCTTCATGAAGTATGAGCCATTTAAAGTATCTATCAATTTTTGCCTTATGTTAAGAAGTACATGGCATATAACTGGCGAAAAATATTATTTATTTAGCGTTAATTAATTATTGAAATGAAATACCTAATTGGCGTGCAGTATTTAGCTCATTTCACAGCTAAAACTTTGATTTATTTATAGCATGCCCCCCAGTGCATCATTATTGCATAGCTGCTGCATCTCTGAAGTGTACTTCATAGGTATCTTCACACATAGTTGATCGGGCACAAATGATCGGGCATGGTTGATCGGGCATGGATGTTCGGGCATAACGTATCGGGAACAGTTTGTGCGGTCATGCTTGAGCGGGAAGTGTACTTAAGCGGAGCAAGTGGAGTGGGTAAGAGCGGAGCACTTTCGGACAATGTGATTGGATGCTTCGAATTTAAATTTGTGCGGGAAACAAATGCATTCAATCTCCCCCACTTCCGTTCATCCCAATTGGTCGGTTTGAACTTGATTTTGTGGTGGGAATCTGTATCATTCGTAGCTTCATTTTGATTGTGTAACTATGTAAAGATCATCATCTGGTGGGCTTGGCTACATCCGGGCTTGATGCTTCGGTTTGAGATGGACGTTTGTTCATTTTCAGCTTTGGTCCAGTCTTGTAGAGCGGACAATGTTGCGCTCATTCTTGCAATCGGGAAATGGTACCGGGAATTAATTCATCCTTTACTTCAAACTTCAATTGTAGATGCTCTCATTGGTTAATTTGAACCATTAGTAAAAGTGGGAAACTTTGTGATTGGTTGAAAAAAATATTGGAAATAAAATTTCGTTCTCTTCATTTAGGAAGCCTAGTACAGTTGGAAAGGACTTGAAACTTCATGCGGATGGGCTAACAAGAATGGGCTTCATGCTAGGCTTGTGGGAATGGCTTCTTGCTTGCTTCTCTTGGTAATAAGAACCTGAACTGCTTCTCTTGGAAATGGCTTCTTTTCAGCAATAAAGGGTAATAAGAACCTGAATTGCTGCTATAAAATTCTTGTCCTGCAAATTGTGTTTCTCAAAGTTTATTTTTTTCCAGCAAGATTTGCAATGTGCTTTGTGAACCTCCATTGATAACGTTGAAAGCAAGCAGATGTAACACCAATGACTGCAGACTTTAACTTCATGAAGTCATCAGTAGCGGGCATCATTTCAACAGCAGCAGGCACTATACTCGGTGAGTTTAGTAGTTCTCTAACACAGAATGAAGGAATTGAAAATGAGATGGTTGAAAACCATCAGCACCCAAGAGAGAGTGAAGGACACATCAAGTCATCAAGTCATCAATTTCTTGATCCAAATCATCAATTCATCAAATTTGTAGCACCACTTCAAATTTGTGGCAGTAGACGTCATCAAGATATCAAATAGAAGGCCAAGTAATGTTTTGTTAATTGTTCTTGGTTTATGTTTATATTAGACCACGAAGGGGGTGGTCATCAAAACTGGTTTTAAAGTAATCTGAGCTCTTTTCATTGCCTCCACTTTCTCATGCTTTTCCCCAGCATCATGCATCCACAAGTACCCGGCTTTTCCTTGCCCCCTGGTTTTTTACTGTCGAGGTTTGTGGCTGGTCTTGGACGTTCATCTGCGCTTTCTCTGGCTTCACAAATTGCTGTCGGATTTCGATACCCGAACATATTTGCCGTGTGAGATGATTTATTTGTAGAATTGGCTATTTCAGACATTGAAGTTATTGAAGATAAGGGTGCGAATGAACACCATCTGTAGGTTGAAATTGAAGCACCATCCATTGATGAATCTTCTCCAAAAGTTGGGGCTGCCCGCCATTTCTGGGTACTCAACTAAAGCCTTCCGGAGACCTTGCAGTAATAACATATTTGGTGGGTTTGGTGGTTTATTCACATATGGCATTGCTTCATGATCAGCTTCATTTTCTACTAACTATCTTGACATTGATAGACATCGTTATTTATTTGAGGCTCAAATTCTTGGCAGTAGAAGAAACTTGGGTCTGAATTACAAGTGTTGTGGTGTTCATGCATCACTGGTAGCATCATCACGGGTTGTGTTGGTTCCGGCAATGGATGGATGTGAAAGATGTTTTGTTGTGAAGTGAGAATTTCACCCTTCTCCTTGGCTGTGGGCAAACGAGACTAGTGTTTTTTGGTCTTCAATCAAGTTAGCAATTCACCCTTCTCGCCCTACTGACTGTTTTCATCAAAGTTCACAAAATCCCCAAGTTCAAAAAGTCACTATCAGAGATATCCTTCATTTGGTTTAAGAGATCAGCTAAGATAACCATTTTAAGCATTATCGTTGACATGTCTAATGTATCACACTTTCATAACCACGACTGCTCAAACACTTCAAGCCAGAAAATTTCACAAACATCTTGTGTGCATTCCATTGTTGATTCCTCCATGGAAATGTTGGTGATTCGTAACACCATTCCAGCTTTTTCCCTGCAATCATATACTTATTCAAGGCATACACATTCATACAAATCGTTCATTTAATCATCAAAATTGTAGCCGTTAACTTATAAAGAAGAGTTGATCCAACTAATGAGAAAAAATCCCAAATCAATTTGAAATGTTGATGCTAGATGTTTTCAAAATTCAATGAATGGGTTTGTAAAACATAGATTGGTAATAGTTAATCTGAAATCAAAATTGGTTTTGAATGAAAGTTTTTAGAGAAATTTTTCTTTTCCAAGCTCTTGCAACTGTAACTCAAAATCTATCATATGGGTATCTAAACAAAGCCTTTATTTCTGTTGACAAGATTTTTTTCATATAATCATAAAAATTATAACCCAAATCAGTTTGGAATTTTAATGCTTAAAATTTTAAAAATCAATCAGATGGGTTTGTAATTGATGACTTGGTGGTTATAAGACTGTTAACAAAACTTGGTTTCAAAACAAAAACAAAACTTAGTTTCAAAACTTGGTTTCAAAGCTTCATTTCTGGGCATATTACAAACAACAATTTCTGATTTGAAAGAAAAAATGACGATTCTATCTGGTTTCTCTATGTCACCAATCCTCTGAAGCTTCCATCTGATTTGATTCTGATTTCAATTTAATCGACTGTCTTTGTTTTAAAACTCAATAAATTCAAACCGAAAGTTGTAAATCAAATGCTTGAGAAGATAACTTCTCAAATCGTTGTTTTAAAATTTCAAATCTAAAGATTAAGAACAAAACGATGAAATCAGAACTGCTGCTGAAGGGTTTGTCAAATTTCTCTGATGATTTCTCCATTGTTGATGTTTCCGGTGTGTCAGGTTGGATAAATCCATTAGACATCCCTGTTTCTAGCGCCAAATTTCTCACGGGCAAAAAACAACCAAAAATGATAATAAAAGATGAACGAAAATGAAATCAAGTTGGAGTTTTTATTCATCTCTGGGTTACAGTTGAGAATGAAGCAGAGGAAGCCTCCATCGGGCCAAAAGTCCCCTTCTTCTTCTCTCTAAATTGTATTTATAGGGGATAAAATAGATGATAATTATTAAAAAGCCCTTCGCCACATGTCATCAAGGTTCGCCACGTGTCGATGGAGATTCTTCTAAGCTCGCCATGTGTCGTAGAGGTTTTCACCACGTTTCGCCATGTGTCAACGGGATCCTCCACGTGTTCTTGACTTGATGCATCGGGATTGATGACGTCATTACTGAAAAATGATGACGTCGCTTCGGTCCAAATTGGGGTTCGGTCCAAGTTGGGCATCGGACTTGATGACGTCACTTCGGGATAGGGACGTGATGACGTCACTTCGGGACGTGATGGCGTCGCTTCGGGATCGGGATGTGATGATGACGTCGCTTCGGGACGTGATGACGTCACTTCGGGACGTGATGATGACGTCGCTTTAGGACGTGATGACGTCACTTCGAGCGAACATCATTTTGTCCCCAACAGTTAGCTTGAAATGTTGCAGACAAACTTTAACTAAATTTTATCTCTTTTCCTACAGTTTTATCAAGACATATTGGAAGTTGCAAATGAAGCAGAATAGAATCGAAATCATAAACATGAATCTCCAACGTATATTCGGGTCTAGCCACGGTGTTATGTACTTCCCATACAACTTAATGGCATGTTAATACTCATCGTGATCTATAGTTCTTTCCAAATATATCTGAACATCCTCAAAGATTTCCTTGAAATTCATGTCTTCTAAACGTTGTTTCTCTGAAGAGTTACCCGAAAAATGTTCTTAAATTTAACAATACCAAGTTTAATTTTACATATATAGTTCTTTCTTCTTTTATCTGTTATAATTTTGTGAAAGTACTATTTGTTGTTATTATTGGTACTTGATAAACTGGGATTTGGCACGAATTTTCCATTTTGTAGCTTGAAGGATGATTAGCTTGCAGTAGACTTGTCTATCTTTGAATCTTTGAATCTTTGAATCCTTAGTGATTCAAGGCCATTGTTAGATTTCTTCTAGTATATCCGTCCAAGTAAATCTATTTTCTAGTTGTTGATCGATTTTTCAATACTCCTCTTTACTCCAAATCTTTGGTTTTTGCTTCAACATCTACAACTTTTTAATAAAAACAAACCCTGCATACCAAAAAAAAAAGAAAATTGACTCCACAAAATTTGCAATAGAGAAAGGAAAAAAAAGGAATAAATATTGTACCTCAAAACAAAATTAACCTTGCTTAGCGACTCCATCACACACCAGAGTAATGGGGCAATGGTAAGAGCAAGGTCTAGCTAAAAAGGACTGGGTAAAACATAGTTTTACAGTTAGGTGAGATTAGCAGTCTATCAATTCTGATTCTAACACTATTCACTGGATTATTATGCCAAATGTAAGTAGCTCCTATTAAAGGAAAGCCAATATGCACACGAGAAGAAATAAACCTGTTAAACGCATCCATGATTTTGTAACGAGGGGAAAAAATATAATTTAAGAATTAACCACGACTCAAGTCTCATTCACTCTCAGTTTCGTAGGCACGACCACAATTACAACTACGTAAGAAATTGCACCTTATAGACATGTCTCAGTTGATTTCATAAGACCTCAGACGTGCGCGACTAAGTGTCGTGATCATGACTCACACTCTTCTATATAAAGTAGCTCGTTGACATGTATTAGCTGACTCCATGGGACCTGACCCTCGACCGAATCTTAGTAACATTGACACTAGTCATGTCACATACTCTTTGATCTTGTTCAGAACACGAGATATATAAGTTCATGCAGCTAAGTCATGATCATTCCCCGAAGCTCAGGTGCTTGTCTAAAGGGAACCATAAAAGGGGAACTAGGTCTCTGCTCCTCACATGGAAAGACATCCATGCCTCGGCTTCTATCATAATGAAGTCCACGGCTGACTCCATGAGGATGAGTGGGACTCAGGTCTCGGTCTCCATAACCAAGACTCGGGTCTTGGTTTCATAACCAAGAGTTAGGTCTCGTCCTTATAAGCGAGACTCATGTCTCCCTTACATAGGCCTCACATTAGCTACTAGCCGCGATCTACGTTGATCCCGCTAATCACATCAAGACATGCTCTCAATCACTCATTAATAGTCACGAGTTCATATTTATCTTGTACTAAAACGAGACTGAGGCGTACTAACGAGTCTCGGTCTCATAAGCATGCTCATTACTAACACCATGAAACTGAGTTACATAAACTTATTCAAAAACAATATGTACAGAAATATACCTTAGTCCCTTAGAGCTCTGCACACTTATCAAAGGGACTTATAAGAGAAATTTGGCTTCTACAAGCCATACATGGCCGTCCATATAAGGTTGATGATCAATCCCAGGTTCTCTCATGCTTCACACACGATCTCCATGTTATCTCGTGTTCCCCACATGACTTAGACTAGTCATAATGCAAAAATCAAGAAATATTCCTCAACCTCAATCAACATCGACTACCGATAATATTGCTATCATGCCAATACATCATTATGAAGGTTTACTTATCCATACGAATGAGATCATATCATTAGGTCTAGCAGTTTACGACTTGTGTGAGTATCCATTTGTATTCACATTGAAAGAGAACACTCGGTGGAGGGCATACAAATTAAGGGGATAACTATGGTTATTCTTGTGTGAGTATCCATTTGTATTCACATTGATATATACTTATCCATTTATTTGATCACCAAAGGAATGTTTATCATATCATTCCATCCATATCCAAACGACTTGAGATTAGGGTTTTGCATCTATAAATAGACCAATACTTGGTCATTCTAGACACAACAACTTAGTTATAAACTTCACATCTCATAGAGGATACATCTTCAACCAAGGATTATTGTGATCTCTCTCTTTCTTTCTTTTTTCTTCCCTAAGACAAAACTTGATTCAACAATCCATTTAGCGGAAGCAGTCTTCGAAAAACCATAAGATTGGTTTAGTCGAAGATTGTTCGTGCTCAACCTTCTGTAACTCATATTAAACCTTAAAAACTTATGTTTAACCCTTCACCTATTTTTAGGTATCTAAGTATCTTCAGCTAATAGATCTTTATCAGAAAAGAGTTTTGGTTATGCTAATAGATTAGACAATAAAGTGGATGACTATATGAACAATAAAAATAATTTGCACCATTAGATTTTAATATTTTTGTTACATTTCCCTTTGACATAAAACTATGGATGTTAATTTTTTATGGAAGTTAATGTTTTGAATAATAATAATATTAAAAAAAAAACTAGGCCGAAAAAGTTAACTTCCAACCATGTTCATCTAAAGTTACAGAACCAGCTACCTCTATTGTTCTAATTCATACAAGGAAATAAATGCTGGTAAAATATACCTTCCAGCTTGGAGTCTATCTTCATGTCCTCTCTCCTAGTTCTCATGCTAACCATGAACCTTATTGTTATTTTTTCTCTGAGCTCCTCAATAACAAGTTTGTAACACCTAAAAATCGAGAGAGAAAAGATCAAAATGCGGGTGTGTATACATATTGGAAGAACAATGTGTATCTATGATAAAGGGCATCTGTAGTTCTCTCTAGGTTGGATTATACCTCAGGTCCAGCCAACTCTCTCTTTCTAACCCCTAACCCTGAATTTTCCAATTATCGTTAATTATTTAGTTTCTAATATAAACAGATTCTAACTTAGGAGAAATGAATATTGACTAATATTGGATTTTTCCTAATAGGAGTCTAATTGATGATCCTTTCCTAATTGGAATTTGATTGAAGTTAGAAATATGAGATTTCTTCCTAATTGGAATTTGATTGAATTTGATATGTTTATGGCGTAGGCCCCTGATAACCCTAAAAGAGGAAGAAACTAGACTTTAAATCGTATAAGAATCCATTGCAAGTTAACTAACAAACCTTATACTGGATAACCACAAAAAAAGTCAAATTAACAATAAAAAGATGAGCCCCGGTCATAGGTCAGGGTGATACCTAGTATATATATTATAAGGACGAGTGGTGTATATCTAGGACAAAGGACGGGCAAAATTCTGTTTAGATTGGGCGGAGGAGATTATGTTTAAATTGGATGGACTATAATTAACCTTAACCTAACCACTTAAGATATGCCATGGCCCGACTATATCTAACCTCCTACCCTAACTTTCATTGGAGGCATAACTAACTCCATGGCCCGGGTTCAAAGATCACCTTTTTATCCCCACGAAACAAGAATTTTAGGTATAAAACAAAAACTAATTTATGAAGTTAGTTCCTTAACCGACTTAAAATCATGTCCATTATCTGGACTCCAAAAGCGTATAAATTCACTTGCATTAAGAAACCAATGCCCATCCTAGGTCAGTATCCCATTCCAAAACCTTTCGACTTGAATTTTAATCTAGTCCAGCTAATGCACACTTATTATTTAGTAGGAATTTGGTGTTTCGTCTTTCTCTTACTCCTTTTACTCCCATGGCCTTAGGCTTGAGAAGCCTGAATTTTTATTTAATCCCGCTTTAAAGATAGGGCCAAGAGAGTGACATCTAAAGATTTAAGGCCTAGACAAATAAATCTTTCACGTTGAACAGTGAGGAAACCCTCGCTTTCGATTGGCCGAAATAAGGTTTTTGTGGCTTTTGTGAAACGAGAGTTTTGGTGAGCACACTTGGCAACGAATGATTGGTTTAAAAATATTAGGGAAAAAAAAAAATGGAAACCCTGTCTTATCGTGTTTTAAACTCTAAGTAATAGACATCAAAACCAAACTCAATTTGGAATTCGTTAGTATTTCGATTCCAAAGTCGTGAACCTACCATATTCAGAAACCGTGACTATGTTAGGAAACCAAAAAAAAAAGTGTAAACCTAACTGGAAATGGATTTAATACAATCAAGATTTAATGATCACGATGGCCACACCAAATAAAAATTGAAGGTAACTGTGATGAAAAGTTAAATATGCATGGTCCGTAGCATGTACACAAATCTAGTTTTAGATAATCTGCACATGAGACGTCAGTTGTTTTTTTTTGTAAAAGACAATTCCCAAAATAACATTTTCTAAAACAACATAGTTTATCGTCATTTCTGGTTTAGTTGTGTTGGAAAAAAAATTATTAGAGGAGATCGTAGCTATTTATTTATCAATGTCGAGCGAGAGTTTAGAGAATAGCTTACTGATTAAATAAATTAAGATTTTTAGGGTTTCGATTCGATTCAAAAATTGAAGATCTAATATCTGTTTTGGTGAAGATTCATCTTTTAAATATTTTTTGTATTTTCATCTTTTGCTTCTTGTTTATCTAATCCATTTAATCTTTTGATTTATGATATGTTTCCAGTTTTTTCATTTTTGATTTCTAACGTTCCGAGAAAAAGATCGAGACTCGAGGGAAAGAGAGAACTAATTTTTTCTGAATGGATTAGAGTAATTAATCACCATGGTATAACTATAACAACAACTTCAATTCAATATTCAACTACCAAATATTCTTTACCTTCAATTAAACCTAATTTATCTAATAATTGTGGTAGTGGAGGTAGTGGTGGTGGGAATAACTGATCAGATCATATATCGAGAAGAATAATTTCAAGTTCAATTAGATTTAGCTATTAGTTCTTCAAATAACAACTTTAAAGAAGATCGTGATAAAAAGATCAAATTCACGAAAAAAAATTGTTCAGTTTAGGAGGTCATCAATTTGGTGGAAGAGTTGAGTCTTTGTCAAGGTATTATTGGATTAGTTCATTTTTTTTATTATTTAATTAGGTTCTTTTCTTTTTGTGTTATTAAACTATATATAGTTCTTGAATACCTTCATTTGTATTTCTAGGTTATGAAACTAGAGTGTTTCTTAGGGCACATGCAGACGTCAATATAACTCACATTGATTAAAATATTATTGGTCTTAGTTAACAACTATAAACATTTAACATTTGGTTGATAATTCGTCTGGATAGAATGCAAATATAAGTGCAGAAAATAAATAAGGACTAGTCTCCTTTCGTACATTATGTATTTATTAGATATTGGTAATATTTAGCATTTTTGTTACATTTTAAAACTTTACTTATAAAAAATGAGTTGTATTCTTTCAACTATTCACTTTTTTGCTGGATTTACTTAAGAAACCCTTTGCATGTTCCAATAACTTGCAACAAGAGTTTATGGGAAAAAAAACTATTTTGAGCTTTAGACCAGTACGAATATCATTTTGGTATTGAGCTATGATAATTGAATCCTAAAATATTTGATTATGTTTATTGATTCTATATGGAACATAAGTTTTTGCTCAACCGGTTTGTATGATACAAAAGCCTATTTGTTAAAGCACTGCTCGATTAAACCCACTAAACCTTGGTATGTCAAGTTTAGTTCCAAAAATTCAGTCGCTTGAATTGGTTACTAAAGTCAACTTTGTTATGTTAAAATTAGAACATAAAAATGTTGTGGGAATCTCTAGTTACTTATTGAAGAGGTTCAAATGTATTGAAGACAAATGAAGACGTCATCCTTCATACTGAGGTTAGTAGCTATTAACTTTGATTTGTTCCATTTCTATCAAGTTCTTATAATTGTATTCATTGAAAACATAACATGCGAATTCTGTTTACATGGGTTTGGTTGTTTAGATGCTTGATCATTCATATGATTTAACTGCCAAAGGAAGGATATACATAAGTTGTATCTACAACTTATTGTATTGAGTTACGTAGTATAATTTACTATACTATCATTTTCTTGACATAACACTAATATGGCTCTTGTCATGGATTAGTGTCGAACTAAGGAAACTAAATATATGTATCCAGTGGTGAATCCAGAATTCAAACTCGTGTTAAAGAAACTATTTTCTTTGGCATAGTTTAAGTTTATTTTGACTAGAATTAACTTTATAATTCATATAAGATTCATGACCGATCCTCGACTTGTCTTTTTGAATTTTGAATCTTCATTTCATATCTTTAAGATTTTGAAAGTTGGGAAAATCTAAATGGAAATTTTTATGCCAGAAAATATTGAACGTGTATTTAAGATCAAAATATATTATTTTTCATATTAGTTCCTTTTCATATTCAATTCTAAAATCCCAACTAATATTGTGAGAAACATTTTGGAGCGTTTTCCTTTCCCATAAGTTTACACATAACTATTTTTCTAATTTAGACAAGTACAAATTTGCACTAGGTCATATTAGTAGGATTTCTCATATATTAGTTGGAAATATATAATACTTTGTCTTAATAATATCGAAATAATATAAATAATATCTTATTTTCGGAATCGGTATTAATTGAATATCTTTATGAAATTTGAAATTAAGGTTTCTTGTTTTCCAAACAAGCCTCCGTCATAACGTTATAAATAGCGAAGCTTGTCTTTTTACAAACTTATCTCGACTCACACTTTGCGTGATATTGTTGTTAACTCAACATATTGACGAGTAAGTCTGATTTGGTTCTGAACGAAAGTGCTTATGCAATTTTTAGGTCTTCTTTGGGATCAAGAAGTACTAGAAGTACCATTGGTGGGAAACTATATTGTTATTTAACTTTTAATTTGGTTATAATTGTTTATGGACTAACTCATATAGTTATCTTCTAGATAAGTTCTTGTTTATTCGATAATCCTTATATCATGATATGTGGTCACTCAAGACTTTGAAGATTGATTATTGCATATCTAAATGATAATAAATCTGTGGGATGGATCTACTGATTTTTCAATGTTAACAAACTTCGTTCTGTGAGACAAATCATTAATAGAATCAAGTGCATGTTGTTATTATTGAAGATTAAGAAGAATGAAGACTTTGAAGAATTAAAATTCTTTTGTGTTTCTGATGTTGGCGTGATTATCTACTTGATTTGATTGTTTAGGACAGATAAACTGTTTATCTTTGATAAACGTAAAGCTTGTAGAGATCGACAAGTTAGTTGTTTAGCAAATCCAACTTGTAGAATCAAGAAGGATTATTTAGATAATCATTATCTTGATTGATCTTGATCAAGGCGGTTTTTAGATCTTTCATATCTTGGTATCCTAGATCTAAAAAGAAGATCCTTGACTCTGATTTATTATATAATATCTTTGGTGTTTGTGATTGGATTTGAGTGGTTAGAAAATAGTTTTATTCCTTGTTATCTGTAAGACGTCCTAAGGGAATTAGGTAACAGGAGTTTTTACAAGAGTAAAGCAACATTTGGAAGTGGATTTTATTAGGTCATTCACGTTTGTTGTTCAGATTGGTCGTAGGTACATAGATACTGAGGAGACTGAGTAACTAGAGGTAATTTTTCCGGTCTTAACAATACGAAATTGCGTTAGTCAATTTGTATAAAGACTTGATTCCGAAAATATTTAAAACTGGACTAGCAGCATGCTTGTTTGTGTTGACTCAACGTCTGGATCTGACTCGGCCCCTGACTCGGCATAGGTCAGATATCACCGTTTCTTTTTTAGTTTGATTCAGATACTAGTCGTTACTTGACTCATAACTAATCCCTGACTCGGACCCGTTTGAGTCACGGAACAAAATGCCCATGACTCATGGGACCAATCCACTGACTCAGATATATTTTGAGTCAGTTGAGTCAGATCTGACTAAAAAAACAGATTGCGTCAGACCCATATGAGTCAAGTGATTTCATTCTGATCCATACGAGTAAGATATAGACGAGTCAGAAGGGAAAAAAACAAACAAACATGATATAGCTCTCGGGGGTTTTCTGCCGGACAATTTTACTCGTCAACAAAATCTTGTGTGTCTGTGTTATTTACTTTATTCCATAATTATATTGTTTAGCTTTAAAGTAAATGCACTTGTACGTTAACAAAGATCTTGGATCGATCGCATAATCTATACCTTGAGTGGTTTTGTAGATTATATCCAAGATAATCTTGTGAATTTAATATTTTGTATATGCTATATTAGAAAAGATTATACATGGCTTGTTTGATATAGGCTATTACAAAAGAATTGGTGGCGTAATCGGTATCCTCTTCTTATCACTATGTTCATAAATGTACGTAGTTTTACAATTTTATTTATTATAGTGATAATCTATGAATATGTTAAATTATTTGATGAGTTATGCTTAGATGAAGCAAATTTGTAATTGTGAACCTATAAAATATATTTTCAACAATTTCCTTATCATCATAATTTGGTAGACCATACTTAGGAGAGTTTGATGGGTTATACTTATGATATGTTAACGAAACTTATACCAATAATAGGTGTTGCAATAAAATAAAGATATATACACAAATTTGGTATTCAAATTCTTTTCGGTTCTAATTAGAAATAATAGTGAACTTTAGCATTATATTTTTTATTTTCTATTTTAAAAACTTAAAGGTATTGCTCTTAATCAGTTTATTAAGAATTGTTAATTATATTAATTCCACCGCTTCCTATGGGTTCGTCCTGCACTTGTCGTTGTCTGCTAGTATAGACATTGTTTACTTATAGAATATATATTGTAGATTAACTAGCCTGCTATGATCTCTGATTTATCAACCAACAAAACTTTCTTTTACTTTTTTCTATTTATTTTTTGTGCTTGTATTTACCATTTTTGAATTTTCAGTTGATGCAGATTGGATTTTCGTAATTTTTGAATCGGTTTAGATTTTGAATACAAAAGACGTTTTCTCTCAAATACCAAAACCTTTATGAAGATTTTTTTTCCCAATATTTTTCGAAAGAATATGATCGACTAATGATGACATTTTGGTTTTTAATTAATAATTTTAGTTTTTCGATCGAGTAGATTACATTTTTGTAGGGTTTTTCTATTAATTTTTTAAAAAGTAAAAAAAAGAGAAAAAATGTGATTTCTGAAATAAGGGAAATATTAAGTTATTTTTAGTTTTTATATAAAACATTTATCTTTTTATAATTAGGATTGTTTCTGGAATTTGTTAAGGCCATAAAAATAATTTGATCTTTTTAAAACTAACTCCAAAACCAAATGAATAAGACCTATAATTTTGTGGAATATTAGAATAACTTATTTATTTAATTCCTTCACAAAGTACAATAGCATATACTTTACTTAATGTCATGGTTTTCCCTTAACTTCTTCAATACTGCTGATAACAGTGGCCCATAAAATTCACGACATGAAACAAGAGAAAACATCACTTTTTTAACATAACCACGTCGAGGCATACGGTCCTTGTTAACTCCAAAGGTGAAAGAAGCTAAATTTTTTTGTTTAGCCTAACCTAACTAACAGAGATTATCTTTAGATTGGACAACAGAGATTATCCATTACCCAACTATATATAACCTTAAACTAATCGTTTAACTAAACCACGTTGGAACTATAGGCACCGGTTAACCCCAAAAGTGTAATTAACTAAACTTATTAGTTTAACCTAAGTTTCATCAAACCTTGACCTTTTCATTTAACCTTATTTTTAACCACACTGGAGCCGTAGGCCTTGGATAACCCTATTACTATAAAAAGGTTGCGCCCCGACCTACTACTAGAATATATATATTAGAGATGGTAAATATATCTCACTAATATTGTGTTTTCATTTAAGTTGGTGTCCGAATTTGAATTTTAAATTGTTATTTGTAGATTAGTAATATCCCATAAATAGTTAAAAGGATTAAAAAAGACCCATTTTAATTTAAAAAAGAAACGACTCATTTGAAAATTTAGATTAGAGAGTACTAGGTTCGAGAGAAGGGGATTAGAAAGTCTAAATCTCAACAACTTTGGGACTAGACGTTAATTTCTACAAGGATGTACATCTAGGGATGAGCAACGGATGGGTGGATGAGGATTTAGTATTACCCGCGTCCAGTCCATCTAAATGGCAGATTTGAGATTTCCACCCACGTCCAGTTCATTACCCGTCGGATTTGATATTAGCGGGTAAACGGATGAATGGACTGGATGCGAATGAATTTGCTGATTTTTTTAATTTTTAATTTTTTTTTTTTAAAAAGGTAAATGTTTAACAATAATAACGTAGCTTAGTTTTAAAATTACTGAAATTACAACATAAGAAGAGTAATGTAACATTTTGTTGGGTTACTGAAATTTAAGTAATTATTTATAGAGAAAAAGATGTAAATTTCCTACTCACAACGAAATAATTGAAGATTTAATGCAGGAAAAAAAAACTAGAGAGAATAGGGAAGGAATCGCTGAATGGGAAAGTGGAGAAAAAGTTTTTTGAAGAGAAAAGACTAAGCCCTAATCAATAGAAAACTATATATATTATCTAACAAGTTTCTGTAATACCTTTCATATATAATACCATCAATATTCTTAGGGTTGGGTGTCCAAGGGATGAGTGATGTTTCATCCATGTCAAATCCGTAAAAAACTACGGGTTTTATATATTCACTCGCGTCCAATCTGTCGAGAGATGGATTAGGTCTTCACCCGCCAAAACACAAATTCGGCCGGGTAAAATTTACGGATTTGAATATCTTGCTCACCCGTATATGAAACAGAGGAAAACTAGAGAATCTAAAGCCCAACAACTTGAAGACTAAACCTCAATTCCTATAAGGATGTGCAGGTTGTACATCATAGGGAGAAGATTAGAAGTCTAAAGGCTAACTACTTTGGGACTAAACTTTAATTCTACTATTTAATTTTTTTCATCTTTGCACCACCTCAACTGAAAATTTTGATCGACAGAGTGTTTTCCATAAAAACATAGATCACCTCTCCTCTCTCGTAGAGTCGTCGCTCTCTTCATCATCTCTCTCCTCTCTCTTTCCGACTAGAATGGGGTAATCCTATAGGTCCCTTTGTGGATCTCAGAGGTAGATCGGATCCAGCTGCTCTATCAACTCATCAAAGCCGGAAGAAATAATGGATCAAGATCAGATTCAATTTTTTTTAAAAAAAATTAAGCTGGGTGTTTTTAATTTTTTTATGGTTTGGTTTGAATTTTATTCAAAAAACATAAACTCTGAACAATCTTATTAAGATATCATCATCACTCTTCCATTTAAAAAGACAATTATCATTATTCATGCATTTGAACATGAAACAGATATCATTAACATAAACATAGAATTGCAACAAAAGTTAACATAGACTGAAATCAGAAATGGAAATAGTCCCTACTACTAAGCATTGAAATAGAAATCGTTAACATAGATATGGAAAAGTAATGGAAGCTTCTCAGCCTCCCTTTCAGGGTGCACCATTAAGGTGATAAAACCTTTCTTTCCAAGTTGGGAAACAAGCATAACCTCGTCGGATATGAACTGTTGCTCCTCCTCATCCAGTGTTATAGACTAAGTCAAAGAGTTCTGACTTGACTAAGTCTATCTGTTAAGACTAATTCAATCCGTTCAGACATTGATATAAATATCAATCATATGTGTAAAAGAAATGTATTGAAAACTGAGTATCATTAATATCATCTTCTCCATTATTCTCTTTCTGATTTTAGCAAAATTATCATGGTATCAGAGCAAGGTTCATCATTTTGAATCAAAATCATTGAAACAAAATCTTACAAGCATCATTTTATTAAAATCTTTCAATTCATCAGATTCAAATATCTTTCAATTTTTCTCGTCTCAGATCTTCAATTTTGTGAATCTGTCTCAACATTTTCAACAATATTTTCTTCAACACATGTTCTTGATCTGGAATCTTTCGATTCATCTAAAATCAAATCTTCAAACAATTTTACATGTCTATTACTAGAAGTATGGCTAATCGATCAGATCCTTGGAGTACAAATCCTAATGCAACTGCTGCAGAACCAGATTTCCCACCAAATTTTAGTCTTCTATTTACTAATATCTCAAATTTTATTTCAATTAAACTTGATTCCACAAACAGAAATACTTATAAATGGATTTCCAGTGACAAATCCAAGATGGATTTATTGGCGTAAGCTTGATAGATTTGTTGTAAGTTGTTTAAAAGCAACATTAACATCAACTGTCTTCTGTGATGTTCTAGGTCTATCATCTGCTAGAGAAATTTGGTTGTTTCTTGAAACAACATTTAAACAACAATTTGCTGCTAAAAGAGGTATGCTTCGTAATCAACTTAATAATATTCGTAGGGGTACTCAATCAATAACTCTTTATCTTCATCAAATCAAGATGATTGATGATTCACTATCTGCAATTGGAGAAAAAGTGAGTGATGTTGATCTCACTATGCATATCTTGAATGGCTTAGAAAGAGAATATGACAATTTTGTTGTCTCTGCCTATAATAGAGAGTCATCATATATTTTCTCTGAGCTTAAGGCTAGATTGTTAATCCATGAGCAATGGCTACATGACCAACATCAAGCAATGACAGAACATTTTGATTCTCCAGAGTCAGCAGCTTTCTACACTAGAAATGTTAACCCTGGTGCAAGGTTTGGATCTAATTCTGGTTCAGCCAATTCAAGAAAATTCAAGAATTCAAGAAATACTCCAAGGTTTCATCATAATGGCTCAACTACTGGTTCTACTTCTGGTACAGTACCAATTCTTGGTTCTGGTGGAGTTAGAAGACCACAATATGACTATTCTGTTGTGGAATGTCAAATATGCAGGAAAATGGGACATTATGAAAGTAGGTGTTTTTTTCGTTATGCTCCTCCAAAGAATGTAAGAACTACTGATGTTGCTGCTAATGTAGCTGAGATGGAAAATGCTTTCTCCACTTTTAATGTCAATGCTTCTGACGATAGTGAACTATCAACACCTAAAACATGGCTGTCTGACAGTGGTACCTCTTCTCACATGACTGGTGATGCATCTTTGCTCCAACATTCTTCTTCTTATGCTGGCAAGGAGAAGGTAATGGTGGGAAATGGTAAGGCATTGCCTATAACCTTAAATGGAACTTCTTTTGTGCAAACACATCAAACTAGTTTTAGATTAAACATTGTGTTGTTAGTTCCAAAACTCAAGCATAATCTCTTATATGTTGTTAAGTTTACAAAGGACAATTGTTGCTACTTTGTGTTTAATCTATATGGTTATGAGATAAGAAGCATGCTTGAAAATACTCTGTTGGCTCATGGTGTTGTTGTTAATAATCTGTATCGAATACAGAATTTCCTTCTATTTCATCACAAAATCACTCTTCTTTTGCTTCCTCAACTGTGGCTAATGCTACTTCCTTGTGGCATGCAAGATTAGGCCATTCTTCCTTACATATTCTGCATCATTTACAGAAACAGAAACAAATTCAGACAAACTCTTCTAGTAAATCTTTTCTCTATCACCCCTGTCAGCTTGCTAAGAGTAAAAGATTACCATTTTCTTCTTCTGCATCTCATACAATTCAAGCATTAAATCTTATTCACTGTGATGTATGGGGACCAGCACCTGTACCATCTTTAGCTGGATTCAGATATTACATTGTCTTTATAGATGATTTTAGTCGATTTCACTGGATTTATCCAATTGTTTTCAAAACAGATGCACTATCATGTTTTACTCATTTCAAGAGTTTAACAAAAAATATGTTTTCTACAAAAGTAAAGTTCTTTCAAGTGGATGGTGCAACTGAACTTGTGAAGGGTCCATTTAAGCTTTTTCTTGACTCCAATGGGATCTCAATCAGGATATCTTGTCCACAGACTCCAGAACAGAATGGCCTAGCTGAAAGAAAGCATAGGCACATTACTGAAATGGGTAACACTCTCTTGTTTCATGCTTTTTGTCCAAAAGAGTTTTGGTATGATGCATTTCAAACTGCAACATATCTTATAAATAGAACTCCATCCAAAGTTTTGGAATACAAATCCCCGTATGAGGTTCTTTTTGACTCAATACCAGACTACAAGTGGTTAAAAAAAATTGGCTCTACTTGCTATCCATTCTTAGGTAATTCCAGAGTTGACAAGCTCTCTCCAGAGTCAGTCATGTGTTATTTTATTGGCTACAGTCCAATGCATAAGGGTTACAAATTCTATAATCCCATCTCCAAGAAGACCTATATCTCTAGGCATGTTGTCTTTGATGAGACCAAATTCTACTTCACATCATATGTTTCTCCAGATTCTATAACTTTTGTTCAGACACCTTCTGTTGTTGATCAAATTCCACCTGCATCTGACTGTGTTTTTGTTCCTACTAGTACTGTTGTTACTAGATCTAAGCTGGGAATTTCCAAGCAAAATTGTATCCTGATCATGTAGCTCATTTAACTGTTAGGCATCTAATACCTATTGCTTTCACATCCTTATTAACAAACACTGATGAGCCAAAGAGTTTCAAGACTGCTTCTAAACTCCCTCACTGGATAGCTTCTATGAAGGAGGAGGTTGATGCATTAATACAGCAAGATACTTGGGACTATGTTCCACCAGAACCTTGGATGAACATCTTGGGTTGCAAATGGGTGTATAGGGTGAAGTTGAAGGAAGATGGTTCTGTTGACAGGTATAAATCTAGATTAGTTGCACAAGGTTATACTCAACTAGAGGGGGTGGATTTCAAGGACACTTTTAGCCCAGTAGTTAAGTTTCCTACTATCAGAATTGTCCTTACAATTGCTCTAACTAAAACTTGGTCTGTTAGACAATTAAATGTCTCCAGTGCATTCTTGCATGGACATTTGGATGAAAATGTTTATATGGATCAACCTCAGGGGTCTATTCATCCTGAATACCCTTCCTATGTATGCAAGCTGAAGAAAAATCTATATGGTTTGAAGCAGGCACCAAGAGCATGGTTCCAGACTTTTAGCTATTTTCTATTATCTTATGGTTTCAAGAAGTCTGTGTAGATAATTCTATGTTCATTTACACACATGGTTCTGAAATTTTGGTTCTCTTATTGTATGTTGATGATATTTTGTTAACTGGTAGTTCAGATAGTATGATGAATGCTTTGACAAAAGCCTTGGGAGATAGGTTTTCTATGAGGGAGTTAGGTAACTTGACATATTTTCTAGGAATTGAGGTTATACAAACTTCTGACACTATGTTGCTAATACAGAAGAAGTACACTCTGGATTTATTAACAAATGCTGCAATGTTGACTTGCAAACCATGCACAACACCTGTGGCAAGGCTAACAGAGTTTCTATCACTGAGGGAACTTTATTGAGTGATCCAACTGAATATAGAAATATAGTGGGTAGCCTTCAATATCTGACATTAACTAGACCAAATATCTGTTTTGCTGTTAACTATGTTTCACAGTTTATGCATGCACCAACAGATAAGCATATGCTTTTGGTTAAAAGAATACTAAGATACTTGAAAGGAAGTCTTTGTACAGGTATCTATCTTAGGTCTGGTGATTTATAATATTTAAAATCCTTTATGACTCTGACTGGGCTGGATGCCCTGATACCAGAAGATCAACTTCTGGCTATGTTGTTATTTTGGGAAGTTCTGTGATTGCCTGGTCATCCAAGAAGCAACCCACTGTGTCCAAGTCTTCTGTTGAGGCAGAATACAAATGTTTGACAGTGGTTGCTGCTGAGTTGCAATGGGTTTCTTATGTTTTAGAAAAATTACATTTCACTTTGGAGGGTCTTGTGCATCTTTATTGTGATAATACAAGTGCAATTTCTTTGGCTACTAATCATGTTTTTCATGCAAGGTCCAAATATATAGAGGTTCATTATCATGATGTCAGAGAACTGGTGGAGTCTGGCTTTCTCCAGCTGCATCATGTTGCAAGTGAAGTCAGTTGGCTGACCTGTTCACTAAGGGGTTATGTTTTCCTATCTTCTCCAAGTTGTTGCTGCTTCTACTTGGTTGTTCTTTCTCCTCTTCTGTTGCTGAAACTTCAGTGAAATAAAGACTACAAACTGTTAAAGTGTGTCTCTGTAGCTGTAACACTTTATCAGTTTGAGGGGGTCTGTTATAGACTAAGTCAAAGAGTTATGACTTGACTAAGTCTATCTGTTAAGACTAAGTCAATCTGTTCATACATTAATATAAATACCAATCATATGTGTAAAAGAAATGTATTGGAAACTGAATATCATTAATATCATCTTCTCCATTTTTCTCTTTCTGATTTTAGCAAAATTATCATCCAGGTATACCTGAATATAGTGAAGATGATTTTTAGAACAAAAATACATTATCTCATAGACTATATAAACCGGCATTTTAATCTCTTTAATCTTCTCTTCTATCTTGCTATGAAAATTTAGGATTATAAGTTTCACAAGTACGAAAAGGTTTTTTTATAGGGTCTTAGAGCAACTGCAGCGGACGACTATACCAAAGAGTAAAGATTAAATTTACTCTTTGGTCACCCAAAATCAACCGCAACGGACGAGTATATATAGGAATGAGACAAGTAAAACCACTGTTCCAGAGAAAATTTTCTCCAAATCTTATATATACTCGCACGCTCTTCTAATTGAGCGTTAACAAAAGACGTTTCCTTATGAAAGCGTTTTGAAACACGGACGTTTCCTTATATAAGCGTTTGATGAGACGCTCACAAAAGAATGCGTATGAAGTAACGCTTCACTAGGAGAACGCTGGCAGAAGAAACGCAAGCCAAATGAGCGTCTGGTTAAAACGTTCTACTGAAATAACGGCCGTATATAATATGTTCTATTAAAAAGACGTCGGATAACAGGCGCTCTCTTAGGAGAGCGCCGGAGCACCAGAAGCTCTCTTAGGAGAGCGCCGGAGCACCAGAAGCTCTCTTAAGAGACCGCCGGAGCACCAGAAGCTCTCTTAGGAGAGCACCGGAGCACCAGTCTTATTAACGCTTACACTAGTGGACGTGCTTCATTACGCTTTTTTAGGTGAACGTGAAACTCAGCTCACGCTTCTGTTGGTGGACGTTTCAATACTAAGCGCTATTATAAAGGGGCTTCTGGCATTCAGGCATCTTTTAGTCACAGCGTATATCACTAAACGTCCATTAGTGTGGACGTTAAACATACGTTTGATTAAAGAAGCGTACGAGAATGCAAACACTCATTTATAAGTGCGTCTGGTTCCAGAATATGAAACGCTCACCCAAATATGAGTCCAACAACATACGTCCCACTAAAGAAATGTCTGTGTCACCTAACATTCTTTTAAAATAGCGTTTTATAACAGACGTCTAATTAAAACGACGTGCGATCATATTTACTCACAAAACCGTTGTGTAAAAAATAAAAAACGAACAAAAAATTTTACTCTTTGCTATTTGGTATACTCGTACCGTTGAAGTTTTACTGCCACAGCCGTCGATTAATTTTAGTCATTTGATCGACGGTTTTCACTGTTCCTGACTATACATAGTCTTTCGTCGTCGACGAAAAATTTTACTCGGGCGAGATCCTAGAATACCGCATGTCCCCGAGCGAAAGTCCAGAATCTCGCTGACTTATACGGGCGAAGAGTTAGCATTTCGCCAGGGTAAACGAAATCCTAGACTTCCGCTCCGCAAAACGGGATCCTAGAACCTCGCCCCTCTCTTATGCGAGATTCTAAAGTTCCGCCCAGAAAAAACTATACCAGGTCCGACCCTAGAGTTCCGCCTGGCATCAATCAAAATAAACCAGGTGGAAGCCTAGTATCTCGCTCCATGGACCGGCGAGATGTTGGGAGCTCGCCCGGGTTTTTTAAATGGGGCGGGATGTCCTAGTTTTGTCCGTTTTTTCAAGCGAGATTCTAGTATCTCGTTTGTCACCAATAGGGCTGCACAGGAACCGACCCGAAAAACCGCACCCGCCCGAACCCGACAAAACCACGGGTTTTATAACCGAACCGACCCGCTACGGGTTGGTATACGGTTTTGAAAATTTAAAACCCGGTCACCACGGGTCGGTTTACGGGTATAGTGTAGCACCCGCCCAAACCCGCCCGTTTAACCCGTTTATTCTGAACCTGTGTTGCTGTACTGTTTTGTCAAGATGTTTTCACACTGACCTGTACTTCAATACCCTTCCCTATTATTTTTATGTCAAAGAGGACTCTCTCAGCTTTCAAACAAGACCAAAATTTCTGAATTCCATTGAGAAATGATTTTTGTACGAATTTTTGATTTCAAACTGCCGAAACTGCATTTTCTGAATACGGGATTCCTGTTCTGTTTTTGATGAGTCTTTTTAACATAGCTATAAATCTTACTGTATTTTCTTACAATTTTATTGTGTTAGCTTATTCTTTCTAGTTTCAAATGAGCCGAAAATCACTCATTTTCATTGTGTAACGAAGCCTACACAAATTTCCAAAGACAGACTATTCCAAACTAAAATTTTCAGAAATCATTTAAAAATCTTACCATTTCAAGTTCTATAATTGCCACATGATCTTCTAAGATAACGATATAGATTCAACTCCATACAAATGATAAGAAAGCAAAGAAAATAAATTAATCCTTGTTTTTGTGGCTAGTGTATATCCCTTGTATAATTGTATTTGTTATTATATTTTGACGATATTTGGTGTTTTTTGCTATTTCTTAGGAGGCTTAATGGGTGATTCATCAACTCAATCTCTATCTGCCTTTTTCTTCTTTTCTTTTTTTTTTTTTTTTTTTTTTTTTTTTTCTGTTTTTAGTGTCTGTTTTTAGTGTTTTTTGCTGCCAGTTTTTTTCTATCTGCCACGGGTTAACCCGCGAAATAAACCGAACCCGCCCGACCCGCCTCGGGTTGAAACCGACCCGACCCGCATGTTGACGGGTTGGTATACGGTTTTGAATATCAAAACCCGCCTCTAGACGGGTTGGTAGTTGGTTTTACCCCAAAACCGACCCGCCCGCCCGTTGTGCAGCCCTAGTCACCAAACTCCATCCTAGAATCTCGCCCGACTATCTACCACTATTTTTGTACCCGACGAAAGATCAAAATTTTGGTCATTTGATCGATGGGTATCATCTACCCATTGTGGATGCCCTTAGCCCTTAATTCATTTGGGGAACGTAAAGGGTCCCTTGAATTTAAAGGGTCTATCGAATCAATTCTTTTATTTGAATTCTTGATTCTGTTTATTTTAGCATGTGGGTCAAAGTAATTGTACCCGGATTTCTGTGTTATTGGCTTTTAATGTTCTTAAAATCCTTTGCTTTAATCTATAATGGAATTTATACAGGTGATTCTGATCATCATAACTTCCAATTAGATTTAATTCATTTAATCTATAATGGTATTCATAAAGGTGATTCTGATCATCAAAAAATTACCATCTAGGATGAATGCTAGAAACTTAAATTTAAAAGACGGTTCTGAGTAACCTCTGGTGGGAGATATCAAATCGGAATAGTTAAATTTTAAAAATCAAACAGTAACCTATTTCAAAGGTTTTGGCACACGTTCAAAAACTATTCTTCTCTTTTGCTTTCCTAACCTTTATCTCTTATCCCAAGTATCGGTTACTTTTGAACTAGAGAAAAAGCGTGGAAGTGGTATCAGTTGTCCTTTATAGACAACATTATAAAATCATAACCATCTAAGGCATTGTGAACCATGCTGCTAAAAAAGAAAGGGGAGAGGCTAAAAATAGGGTGAACTCATCCCTTTATCTGATGGTTAATAGGGAGTCTATTCATGTTAGTAGGGTTATTTAAAGGGTTAGAAAGATCAAACTACGATGTTTTCCTAGTTTAAAAAAGATCTTTTTAAGGTTTATTTCTTATGTAGTTAGGTGAGAATCCATAAGACTATAAGAATACTAGTTTTGTTTCCCAACTCTGTTCTTTGTCTTCTTCGCTTTGAAGGCTTTTGCTTTGTTGGTGGAGTCTCTGTGTCTTTCTAATTTCGCTTTCATTTCAGGTGTTGTTTTGAATATTCAAAACCTTTTATTACCTGAGCCTAGCAGAGTAAAAGTGAGATCAATAATTGTTAGAGCTTAATCTAGAGACTCACCTCCTACTGTTTTGGTCCCTCTTCAGTTTGCTTCTTTAAATGTAAATTGTGAAAATTTGTTAATAGGGAAAGTTTTCTCCACTTCTAGCTATGACATTAAAATTGCTAAAGAATGTTTTAAAATACAGATGGGTCTTAATATTAAATTTACTCTATCCAGGATAGAGGAAAATTACTTCTTTATCAAGTTTGCTAACCGTGAACACATTGCAATTGTGTTGGTTAATAGCCCATGGCATGTAAATAGAGATGTTTTTCCACTTTGTTCTTGGACCCCTGAACGAATGTTTAACAAAAAGAGTCTAAAATACACGCCAGCCTGGGTTCAACTGTTGAATCTTAAAAAAAATCATTACTGTGAATGTATCATTGCTCAAATAGGTTCTAAGCTAGGAAAAGTTTTTAAAATATACCCTACAGATGCCATCCCTGTAGATGGTGAAGCTGTCATGGTTAAAGTAGAAATAAACATAGAGCGTCAGTTGAAACACTCAGTAAGATATGGGTTCTAACTATGAATTAAAAATTTATTTCATGTATATGAACATACCACATCGAGTGTACATTCATTGTAATAGATTAGGACAATGTTCAAGAAAATTATGCAGTCACTAAAAATCTTCTATTGGAAGAGATTTAGGATTTAAAACCAGAATCTGATTCAGATAATGAATCTCAGAGTTGGGGAAATGATTTTAAGGTGCTTTTCGATGATCAAATTGAATCAGCATATCTCTCAAATGCTTCAATATCATCTGGATACTTCCCGCATTCTTCTTTTTCGGTTCTGGATAGAACTAGAATGGTAGACCAATATGAATTCTAGGATATGCTTTATAGGCCTGATCAGGCTGATTTGCTTAGGACCAATAAAGAATATGGAGATTGACCAAGTTTAGATGGTTAAGACTCGGATATAGATGATTTCTCGGAATGCTTTCTGGGTAAAAAGAACTTTTCAGATATCTCACCAGATTCACCAGTTAATTCCCCATTACCCGATTACAGAGAATATCCAATTGGGATTTTCAAACATATGATATTGGTCTGCTAAAGGATACCACTAACCAATCACTTTCTCCTTCTGGTTTGATCAATGTACCAATTCAGACCCTAGAACCAATTTGCATCTCATCGT
This sequence comes from Papaver californicum, assembly GCA_023531435.1. Taxonomy (NCBI): domain Eukaryota; kingdom Viridiplantae; phylum Streptophyta; class Magnoliopsida; order Ranunculales; family Papaveraceae; genus Papaver; species Papaver californicum. Next base: position 3,253,625 of record JAJJMC010008370.1, on the reverse strand, counting down.
CGGATGAATCATTTCATACCCCAGTTTTGAATATTGAGGCTTTGCCAAAGCCCGCTTTCATTATTTCTTTTTCATCTTCTTCTGAGAAATCAGATCTCTCTTCTAACCAAAAATCAAACTCAATTCTACTGAGAATTCCTTACTCCTTCCTGATTCTGTTTATGAGGAGGATTTTCTAGTTATGGAGATTTTAACCAGTATGGTTGTTTTATAATTGAATCTGGATCTACTTCGGCTGCAATAATTTCTTTTGATGAAAAGATATAAGCACTGATGAGGGCTACCAATGAAAGAAGCAAGGGGACTCAGGTTCTTTTCTATCTCTTTAACTTTACATCTCATATTTTCATTGTGTGCTTAAGTTTTTATTATTTAAGCATTATTCTTAAAAGCAGTTCTTCGATACATCCATACTCTGTGTTGTTTTTTGTTTTATATTCTACATTTAGATTGTGTTATTGAGTTTTTTGAACAAGCTGATATATGTTTAAACCTAACTAAAACTCACAAATATGAAAATCATTGCCTGGAATATACAGGGATGTGGTAACAAAAAAATACAACAACATTTAGAATAAATAATAAAAGCTGAACCACCTGAAGTTCTTTTCTTGTTTGAGACTAAATCACCTAAAGCTCTACTGAAAAGGATTCTGAACAACTTCCCAAACACTCATCTAATTGAACCTATTGGAAAAGCTGGTGGCTTTGCCATAACTTGGGTGGATGGGTTTCATTTTGAAATTGTTCACTGGAACAATAACATGATAAATGTTTTAGTTAAACAAACTTCAATGAACAACTATGGTTGTTAACTGCTTTCTATGGTAATCCTTATAATCTTAATAAAATAGAATCTTTGAAACTTTTAGAGGAAATAGGAGATAAAATAGCTCATAATAATATGGCATGGGTTGTAATTGGAGATTATAACCAAATTACATACCAAAATGAAAAGGAGAAAGGTTTACCATTCAATATTGTGGAGGCTGAACCTTTCAAAAGGTTGTTGGAGGGGGGAGGCCTCATTGATCTAGGTTTTAAAGGCAATAACTTTACACGGAATAATCAAAGAGAATGTAATAAAAACAACTAGGAAAGGATAGATAAAGCTTACATAAATAATGAATGGATAATTAGGAATCCTGAATCAGTCTTGACACATATGCCTCACATAGGATCAGATCATAGTCCAATAATGTTAGAAATAACAAAATTCTCTTGTGCTTCCCATGACATACCTTTCAAAAAAATTGACACATGGATAAAGGAAAAATCATGCTTAGATTTGATATACCACTCCTGGGATACTTCAAGAGTAAATGTTACAGAAGTAATAATTAAAAATCTAAAAACAATAGGAAAAAATCTAGCTGATGGAAAAAGTTTGTCTTTCGGGCTTCTGATAGGAAAATTAAGAAAACTTGAAACAGATTAAGAACTTAAATGCAATCAATTCAAATAACATTTTTGAACAAGAAAACATAAACAAAATAACATTAGAGTTGGAAAATCTATATGATGCCCAGGAATCAATAACAAAACAGCTATCAAGGGATAACATAGTTAACTTAGGGGAAAGAAACCCAAAATATTTCCATATTAAAACCTTGATAAGAAGAAAAAGAAATAAAATTTATTGTTTAATTGATCAAAATGGGGAGGTTGCTTCTAAACAACACTTAGAACTGATCTTTTAAAATGCTCTTACTCAAGAAGATCAAGAAATTTTGAATCTCATTCCTTTAGTAATCACTGAACAAGAAACAGAGACTTAATGTCCATACCAACTGAACATGAAATTTGGAATATAGTCAAATCTATGAAATCAAATAAATCACCAGGACCAGATGGGTTCCCTGTTAGCTTCTTCAAACGTAATTGGGAACTAATAGCCACTCAAATAATAGATCTAATAAAAATATTTTTAAAATAGAAACAATAAATCCTAAGTTAAATAAAACTTTTTTGTTCTTTATTCCTAAAATAAAACAACCAAAACACCCAAATGATTTCAGACCTATAGGGTTAAGCAATACTCCTTATAAAATTCTTTATAAATTGCTGGCAAATAGACTAAAAAATTATCTAGATAGAATGATTTCACCTTACCAGTCTGCTTTCATCCTATCTAGGCAGATTGCAGAAACATTATTGTAGCACATGAAGTTATTCATTCCTTAAAAAAGACGAAAAATAAAAATAGGGGTCTAGGAGTTAAGATAGACATGTCGAAAGCCGTCAACGGAGTAAGCTGGGAATTTTTAAATAAGGTTTTGTTAGCTTTTGGATTTAGTGAGGATTGGTGCAGTCTAATTTATCAATGTTTATCTACTACTTCAATAGCAGTTTTCCTGAATAAAAGACCTGGTGAATTTTTCACTCCAACAAGAAGTTTGACGCAGGGAGATCCATTATCTCCTTACCTCTTCCTGATATGCATGGAGACTTTCTCTAGGTTACTTCTAGCTAAAGAACAAGAAAAAAAGATATCAGGAATCAAAATAGCTAGACACTCTCAATCTGTCAGCCATCTGTTGTTCTTTTTTTTGTAGATGGTTGTTTGTTGTTCACTAAAGCTACTTTAGTGAGCTACAGGAACTTACTCAATATCGTTCAACAATTTGCTTAGCTTCAGGCCAGTTTATAAACTTCACAAAATCAGGGGTTTTTCCAGTAAAAAATACATTCAAGGCATAAAAAGATGATGATTGAAGTTTTGAAAATAAAGAAAATTGATATCGCAGACTCATACCTAGGGGCACCTTTCTTTATGAATAGATCAAAAATCAAAACTTTTGATTCCATTGTTCAAAAAATGGAAATTAAAGTTCAGAGTTTCAATGGTAAAGCCTTATCTCAGCCTAGTAGGTTAGTATTGAATAAGTCAATTATGAGTAGTCTCCCAATTTATAATATGGGATGTTTTTTACTCCCCAAAAAGGTCGCTCACAGAATTAATGCAATCCAAAGAGATTTTTGGTGGGGAAAAGAGAAATATGCAAAAGGTTGCTACTTAAAATGCTTTGATTTCTTGTGCAAACCAGTTGCATCGGGTGGATTAGGTTTCAAAGAAGCTAACAAAATGAATTTGGAAATAATAGCTAAGTTGGCCTGAAAATTAGCTACACAACCTAAAGCATTATGGTCCAAGATTTTAAAAAGAAAATATTTTAAAAATACAACAGTTATCAATACTAAAAAACATTTTAATTAAACTTGGATGTGGAAATGTATTCTTCAAGGGTGTCTCTCATACACAAATTTAGTTGCTGGGAAGTAGGTGATGTGGAACTGATAAATATATGGTCAGATAGATGGATCCCAGATCTTGATGACACTCTAGAATCATTCTGTGGTTCTAGATTAAACTCTTTAACAGTTGTAGCTGAGCTTATAAACTCAACTACAAAGAAGGGTAACTCTGACAAAGTTAGAAATAACTTTCCCTTAGTGATATCTAATAAATTCTACAGATTAGACTTTTCTATGATGATTATGGTAATTTGAAAAAGGATACTTTAAGATGCTTACTGACCAAAAATAGACAGTTTACTGTCAAGACAAAGTATGCTGCCTTATAGAAAAATACATCAAGTCACATCTTTAGCTAATGTTTCTTTCTAAAAGGTTTCTGGTAAATATCTCACAAAGAATTAAAATCTTTCTGTGGAAATGGATTCATAGTGCACTTCCTGTAAGGAAAAAGATTGGTCAATACTTAGATAACATTGATGTGCATTGTGTTTTTTGAAATTTATCTTGTGAATATCTTAAGCATATATTCTTTGATTGTCCTTTTGCTAAATCTGTTTGGATGTTTCCACCTCTAGCAGGTCTGAATTTCAATCTCACCTCAGATATTCCCTTTTTGAACTTATATACAAATTGGATAACATGAAAACATGACATTAATGTGATTGAAGTTGTAGCCACCAAATGCTGGATAATTTGAAAGGAAAGATGCTTGAGAATCTTTCAGGAAAAAAACAGCGCCAGCTTACAAGTTTCCTTGGATGTTATGAGACATGTAAACTTTTGGTCCCCATCTATACTCAATAGGCTTTCTACAGATTCAGAAAATAGTCAATCTTTGGCATGTGAAAGAATATCAAACAACCAAACCAATTTGCAGCAAACTAATTCAAAAAAATGGAGACCTTCTAATAGGAATCAATATAAGATAAATTTTGATGCTTCTTGGGTTGATGAAATCACTCTTGCAGGTTGTGGACTAATTCTACGTTCTGACACAGGTGCAGTTCTCCAAGTTGGATCTGGGACCATCTATGCCTCCATCCCAGAAGAGGCAGAAGCATTGACTTTCTTGGAAGCAATAAAATGAACAATAGGATTGGACTGCAAAAAATTTTGGATAGAAGGAGATTGTAAAGGTTTTATAAATTTTGCGCATGGTCATTCTACCTCAATTCAATGGAGAAATGAGGCCATTATTTATGAAGCTATTGGGATTTTGAAGCAAAACGCATCTTTTTGGTGTTTTATTTTCAACCATAGAAGCAGCAATAAGATGGCAGATGCTTTCGCAAAGAAGGAAAGAAATCAAGAAAATCACAATCAACAATGGAGACAAATGCCTACCTTTATTGCTTATGCTTTAGCGTATAATTCTATTTTTTATTTTTCAAGTGTTTCAAACTCCCAATCTGAGGACAATAACTTGTTAGAGATTCTCATATATCAGATTTAACTACTGAGATAAGGACAGCCAACAGGTTTACCAACCTTATGTAATTCCTTGTTATTTGTTTCCTTTCAAATTTTATATAACCAACTTTCAAAAAGAAAAAAACTGAAAATTTTGATTTTAGTGGGCTTGGGTTTTGACTCCCTAACTGATCTAAGTTCTTATCGCATTCTGTCGTACTGGTACTTAGACTTCAGCATTTGGTTCATCTTGTTGTAGTAACAAAACTTTTTAGTTATACTTTACTTATTTAGTTAAAAAATTTGTTTGTTTGCTATTTTTCATGCCTGTTATCTTTCACTAACATTTTCCATCTCAAAAAAACCGGGTGATATGTAATAAGGATTGAACTCAAGTGAACTCCAAAGATGCAAAGGAGTGGAAAACAAGCAATTATAATAGTAGAGTACTAGGCAATAAAGTTAATCCCCAATTACCATTTAAGGCACTTGCAGATGTATTCTCTACTGCATCGCATGTCATTGCCCTTCTTTTACCTGGCCATTTTGAGGGCTACCCAAAACCAATTTGGGGCTACTAATAAAACAAAATAAGGTCATTATGAAGTACTATCAATACACCCCTTATCCATATTTTTCTTTAATGGTTAATCTGCCCTTGCTTAATTAATGTTAATTTTGATTAATTAGTTAATTAAGTTGGTTATAGTTAGTGTTAGATGATGAATTTGAGTTATAGTTTTAGAATAGAAATAGAGAGTGTGTTAGAGAGGAAGAAGAAAAAGTTTGGGAAAATCAGATTTTACCTAAAATCAATAACAAACATGGATGAGTATGAGGAAGAATGTGAGATTGAATATGAAGAACATAATATTGAAGGTTCAAAGACGTTTAGAGATGACGATTTGGGTTATTTGTTGGATGATCCAAATTTTTGTGTGGAAGAAAACCTAGACAATGAATCACATCAAAATGAAGAAGCTCAAAAACCCACTTTGTATGTGTTTGTATGTAATCAGTAACAAACAAAATTCATTTTTGCATGCATTTAATGTCATGGACGTCCCACAGTCGGTAGATAATGGAGTAACATAAACTACCGATTATACTTTTGTTCCAAAATAGTTATATAATCGGTAGTCTCGTGAAGATTACTTACTACCGATTATACAAAATCCCCAAATTGAACTTTTTTTTTTAATTTCTGTTTGCATAATCGGTAGTTTAGGAATACTTATTATCTACCGATTATGTTAGTCGCCCCAAAAATGAATTTCTCCAAACCTACAAATTTAATATTTTGCAAACTTTATAATCGGTAGTATATGGCATATAATTATCTACCGATTGTATTGTATTCGTTATTGGTGTAACAAATTAAACCTCCGATTATACTTGTTTTTGTGTACAGAACTTGACTTGATTTCTATCTATAATCGGTAGTTTAGGAATACATATTATCTACCGATTATGTTAGTCGCCCCAAAAATGAATTTCTACAAACCTACAAAAATTTTATTTTGCAAACTTTGTAATCGGTAGTATATGGCATATAGTTATCTACAGATTGTATTGTAATCGTTAGTGGTTTAACAAATTAAACCTCCGATTTTACTTGTTTTTGTGTACAGAGCTTGACTTGATTTCTTTCTATAATCGGTAGTTTAGGAATACATATTATCTACCGACTGTTGATTATCGGTAGCACGGGGATATTATTATATACCGATTGTTGGTAATCGGTAGTAAGTAAACATAATTAACTACCGATTATCATTGTCTAACTCATTGCTATTTTACGTAGATTATTGAATGGGTTAATCCTGTTTCATACGAGGGTCCTGATACTTCCCTATGCTATGCAAATAATTTGGTACCTGCCTACCCCTTTTAACTTGTTCTAAAAATGTATGTTACATGGTTAGGCTTATGATATTTGTTTTGCTATATGCGCATTAAGCATTTGGAAGTAAGGCGGAGGCAAAGGAATGGCTTATCAACAAGGAAAAAAAGAAGATGTGCGTTGTAGTTCAGAACAATCGCGTTAGAGTTGATCGATTTGAAATGATTTGTGAGAGAGGTGGCGAGCGAAAGAGTCGCGTGGGAAAGAATCGTAAATACGTAAAGAAGACGGAGAGGATATACCGAGGTAATTTAAAGAAGATTGGATGCCCATTTAAGATTATCTTCCATAAGCCCGGAGGTAAGAAAGGTAAAGTATGGAAAATGTTTTAGAGTTGCTAATGGTCGTCACAACCACCAAGATCCGGAAAGTCTTGTTGGGCACGTAATGGTTGCCAAGTTAAAACCAAAGGAAATGGAGACGATGAAGTCTATGAGGACCGTAATGAAAGCGAGTGCAATCCTATCTTAGATAAAGGCGGACGACCCCAACAACTTGTCTTCGTTGTCTACAATTTGGTCAGCGCTAGCAACGATCAAAAGGATGGAATGGGATGGTCGAATGGTTATGCAACAATCAGAGTGGTTAGCCGAGTAAAACAATTACACGTAGAGAAAAGAATAAAGGGGTGGTAAGGTGATTCGTATTTTCTTGGCACATCCGAAGATGATCCAATTGGCTCAATGCTTTCGTCAAATTTTGTTGATAAATGCTACTTACAAGACAAACAGGTACAACATGTCGTTGTTGAACATTGCTTGCCACACTTCGTACAAATGCATATTTACGGTGTCTTTGGGTTTAATGGATGCTGAGAACGATGTGAGTTTCATTTAGATGTTGCAAACATTAAGGTCGATTTATAATGGCGAGCATTTTCCAAGGGTTATTGTAACGGATAACGATCAAGCCTTGATGAATGCAATAAAGGTAGTGTTTCCGGAAGCCCAGAATTTGATTTCTACATGGTACATTCAATGCAACACCAAATCCAATTGCAGACATCATATCCAAGCTAAAAAATGAAACAAAGGTACCAAGAGGTCGAAGGAAGAGGATGAACGTATTAGTAAACTAGTGGAAGAACGAGAAGAAGAGAAAAGGTTGGACGATGAAAAGTGGGTCGAGGATGGAATAAAGTGGTCTTTATTTCTAAAAGCATGGGATAAGATAATTTGGTCGATGACGGAGGAAGTTTATGAATACAACTTGAAGAACTTTGAGGATGAATGGGGCAAGAACTATCCCAAACCAGGTAAGTATTGCAAAACACAATGGTTGGGACCGCATAAGGATAAGTTTGTCTTTGCATGGACATATGAATATTAAAACTTCAAGAACGAGGCAACAAGCATTGCAGAGGGGTCCCATGGCCGATTAAAGAACATACTAGTCGGTAGTAAAATGGGTTGTGTCGGTCCAAGAAGCAATCCATGAGTTCACCAATCGTGACCTCACTAAGATTTATGGTTCATTGGAAAAAAGTCGGCATAGATTCCCGTTGGCACATTTAAAACATAAAAATTTTCTAAGGGGTATAGTTTACAAAATTTCTTGGTGGGCAATAAATTTCATGATAAAACAATTGGATTTGTACAGAGATCAAGATGATGAGACTACGGTTTGCAACTGCAAGACGATGATAGGTATTGGACTCCCGTGTCGTCACATGCTTGGAAGGTATATTGAAGTGATTGACATTAATGATATTCATCCCTTTTGGAAGCAATTAACTTTCACTCCAAGCACCCCGTCGGTTGATGGTGCGTCGTTCGTGGAGACGGAAATATTTGCAAGAATACTCGAGCGTTACTCTACGTCAAATGGGACATAAAAGCAAATATTGATGCACTATTTAGAGGAAGACCTTCACCCCTGTCTAAAGGTTGTTCAGGAACCAAATAAAGGAAAAGCGATGGGTAGGCCGACTACCTAAAAGCCGAGGTCAATTCAAAGAAAAGGGTTGAAGGAATGGTTAACTAGTCATCGTGACCTTTCTAGGCATGAACATACTGAAGCTGAGTATGAAGATTTTCCGTCTCTAAGGAAAAGGGGTCGTCCAAGGAAGGATCAAGGTGGACCAAGTTCACGACAAGTCAAAGCTAAGGTTTCTACGATTCCTTCCCAACTAAGTCAAACCCAACTTATACACGATGAGTATTTGGAACAACTCCCTCTACTCATTATACCATTTTTTTGTCCACCGACGATGTCGATGGGGATGGTAATTGTGGTTTTCACGTTGCTTCGACACAAATATGAGACTTTAGTGAGGCGGTTACCGAGAATATCACCCAATGGCAATATTTAAGAAATAAGATGGTCGCCCAATTATTGGAGGATAAGGAATTTTATATTGAAATGTTGAGAGAAGGAGATAAACATGTTAGAGAACAAGATATCAAAGAGTTATATACTCGTGTACAATGCCGAAACGGATTGGAGACAATCGGATTCAGGTGTTAGATGATAATGCCGATATGTGGGTATCTTTTAGCGGATGTATTGAACTGCATGGTACATTATTTTTGTCCTCCTTCATTAGGAGTGAGTGTCACATTTACACCCACAAGGACGGTGTGTGATGAGTCGGTCAAGGATAGACGAATCATTATGGCATGGGTTAATAGCAATCATTTTATCGGTTTAAGTTTAACGGATGATTGTCCATCACCTCTATTGAGTAGGTGGTCGGATTACTTCCCAACTAACCATTGTAGGGAATGGTTGAAGCAATACGAGTCTATCATGAAGCGTTGGGATCGTTTAACAAGCTCAGGAAAGGACGCAATTGATTTGAACTTGGATGGTGAGTAGTTGATTTTGAATATATATTTTGAACATAAATGTATAGACAAATATTAATGCACTGTTTTGTGATCGTTAAAAAAAAAATCATTTTTCGCATGCATTTAATGCCATGGACGTATGATAATCGGTAGATAATGGAGTAACATATCTACCGATTCCATTTTAATCGGTAGTCTTAGAATTTTTTAACCTACCGATTACGTATGTTATGTTAGGATCGATGCTATAAGAAAACAACATGAAAACGAAAAACAAAAACACAAGATTTACTTGGTTTACCCAAATTGAGGCTACGTCCAAGGAGCGGATGTGGTTTTCACTATGATCTCAAAAAACAAGTTCCAGAGGAATACAACGATGATAAATAATAAGATACAAACCCTAGATAGGTAACTCTCTATATATAGAGACTAATGAAATGTTTCATAAACAAACCCCCGTTCCATAAACAAAACTCTCAAAAAGTTTCATCTAATTTCCCAACGGGCCTCCAGTCGGATCGGGTCAAGTGCGAAAACCGGGTCGTGCACTACCAGGCTCCACACAAACATAACAATCTCCCACTTGGAGATTGGTCACATCACAACGCGCCCTAACTCCACTTTGAACAAACTTCAAAACACACCGATCACCGCAGCAACTCTCTTAACCAATCATCAAGCTCGAAGACCCACTGAAGCTGCACACAGCTTCAGTTTCTCCAGGGTCACTGGTTTTGTCAACATGTCTGTTGGATTATTTACTTCGTCAATCTTCTCAAGTGTCAACTGACCATCTTCTATCAAAGATCGAATGAAATGATATTTAATATCTACGTGCTTGGTTCTGGAATGGTATGATGGATTCTTCGCTAAGAAAACAGCACTCTGACTATCACTATGCAAAACTCCATTTCCTTTCTTCATACCCAATTCACCCAAGACTCGCTGTAACCATATCATCTCCTTGCTCGCCTCAGTAGCACAACGTATTCTGACTCTGTAGTAGACAAGGCTACTATCTTCTGCAAATTTGAACCCCAGCTCACAGCAGTACCACCTAAAGTATACACATACCCAGTAGTACTCTTTGTACTATCAATATCTCCAACAAAATCAGCATCAACATAACCCTGCAACTTCATACTAGAACCTGTGAAGCAAAGTGATGTATCTACAGTACCTTTCAAATACCGAAGTAGCCACTTGACTGCCTCCCAATGTTGTTTTCCTGGATTACTCATGTACCTGCTCACAACTCCTACTGCATGTGCAATATCTGGTCTGGTGCAAACCATGGCATACATAAGACTCCAATCGCCGATGCATAAGGAATCTTCTTCATATAAATCTCATCTTCTTCTGTCTTAGGTGACTGATCTTTGGTTAGCTTAAAATGGCTACCCAAATGCATGCTCATTGGTTTGGCACTCTCCATGTTAAACCTCTTCAGAATCTTGTTCACATACTCTGACTGCGACAGCTTCTCAAAAAGTTTAATCTAATTTCCCAACGGGCCGCCAGTCGGATCGGGTCAAGTGCGAAAACCAGGTCGTGCACTACCAGGCTCCACACAAACATAACATGTTACCCCAAATTGGAAATCGCAAAAATTATCAAAATTCCAACATTTTGGAAATGCATTATAAGTAGCTTAAGAATTTTTTAAACTACCGATTATGTATGTTGCCCCAAATTGGAAATCGAAAAAATTATCAAAATTCTAATATTTTGAACATGCATAATCGGTAGTTTAAGAATTTTTTAAACTACCGATTACGTATGTTGCCCCAAATTGGAAATTGTAAAAATTATCAAAATTCCAGCATTTTTAAAATGCATAATCGGCAGGATAAAAAAAATTTAACCTACCGATTATGTATGTTGCCCCAAATTGGAAATCACAAAAATTATCAAAATTCCAACATTTTGGAAATGCATTATCGGTAGGTTAAGAATTTTTTAAACTACCGATTATGTATGTTGCCCCATATTGGAAATCGAAAAAATTATCAAAATTCCAATATTTTGAACATGCATAATCGGTAGGATAAAAAAAATTTAACCTACCGATTATGTATGTTGCCCCAAATTGGAAATCGCAAAAATTATCAAAATTCCAACATTTTGGAAATGCATAATCGGTAGCTTAAAATTATTAATCATTTCGAACATGTATACTTTTCTCTTGGACTTCTTTGTTCGGTGCGAATCTATTGTATGTGCAGAGAAATAAAAATAGGTATGAAGTTTCACAACTATAATTCTTGAACAACAATTCGATGAATGCATTTCAGCTTTCCATGCCCATGCCACCCACAAATGGGATAATTAAGCATGGATTAATCAAACCAAATAGACCTTTATAATTATTCTACATAGCCCAGAAAACTATACATAATTCTTATATATAACACAAATAATTATATAAATTATCAAATTCTTAAATTATTAAAAAAAATTACCTAATTTTTGTTGTTAGGTTTACGTAAGATTTGTAGAATAATTGATAATTTTGAAGAATAGTCGGTACCCTCAATTAGTTTTACTGTAATGATAATTAAGAGAAAAGAACATCATCTTAGTGAATATTTTTTTTATACATTATGTTTATGGAGTTTTACTATAATTAAGATTATAATTCAATTTGGGTTAAAGAAAGAGTTTGGGTTTAGTTTTCTTTTTGGGGAAAAAATAGGAATTAGGGTTTATAATTGGTAAAGTTGTAAGAATATTAGGAAAAGAATTACAATTACTGGGTTTGGTTTGATTTTGGAGGAAAGTAGGAATCAGGGTTTATAATTGGTAAATTTGTAAGAATATTAAGAGAAGAATTACAATTAGTTTGAATTATAAAAAAAAATTGATTCAAAGAAGAATTAGGGTTTATTTTGATTTTGGTGAAAAATAGGATTTAAGTTGAAAATTAAGACTTGTTTATTTTTTCACTTTGACTTAAATTTTTGGGTTATAAATAATAAATATCTGAACTACATAGAGAAGCCTTTTCTAAAAAGAAAATCTGATCACTATCTTTAGTTGGATCGAAAAGAAAAAGATAGCGATATCTAAAATAGAGGGGATGAATTTAAAATGAACTAATGAACAAAACTGGAAACTTTTGCCTTTAATTGCTTATATTATCCTGTATACCTATTGGTGAAAACATTTTAAGGAACCTAAAAATAAATTCTCACTTTTTCAAAACTCATCACTAATATAGCATATATGTCTAACCCATAATATAACATTTCTAGTTAAAAAACAGTAAGTTCTGAATTAACTTTGTATTTTTGGCATGACTAAAATACCTTTAAACCTCTTATTTAGTTAAAAAGTTCACTCCTGAAAAATAATTAACAATTTAATTGGTTAATGCAACAAATTCTTTTGGTTATGAGAATATTTTCTTATTAATTTTTTACTTTTTTTTGACAATAGAAATATTTCAATTCATTCAAATCAAAATAGTGATTACATGTTCGCTTACAATAATAGCAAAAACATCAAAATACAAGTTAACAAAGCCCTAATACAAATTAATCAAAAATAATCATTATTTTTTCCCATTAATTTATGTATTTTATATACTAAAAAATTAATTGAAAATACATATTATTTTTTACATTGTTTTTTTTTGTTATTTTTGTTGCTAAGATTATAATTTTTCTTTTTTTTATATAATTTACTTAGGAATGTACCCATGTGAAAAATGCAATTCTCACTGCAAGTGAAAATATGAAATTTTATAGTGTTTAGGGTGAAAACTGGTATTTTTACATGTGATAATTACATCTTTCACTATAATATATATATAACATTTTTCACATCATTTAACCGTGATAACTACATCTATCGTAACAATAAAGTGCAAAAACTCTATCTTTGACGATGCTTTTTAGAGGGAAAAAAATAGAAATAAGAAATAAGGTGAAAAGAAATTGATAAACAAAAGATAAGGTGAAATATTTGACCGCAGATACAAGTGGAATGAATTAACATCTGCAGATACAAGTGGAATGAATTAATGTGAATAAAACGTTCACTTTTAGGGATCTTTTCAATATTATCACAGCTATGACTTTTCTAACACGAAAAATCTGGATTTACTCTCCTAATTTAGTTAAAGGTTATTCATATATTCTAATATTATTATTATAACTACATTTGAACATTATATAACTAGTATCTTAATTGAGTTTGATACATAACAAAAAATAGAATAGGCTATAAATATTTTTTCCCCATTTTACTATATTCTATAAAGACAATGAACTAATGAACTAAACTAAGATTAGATGAAGTTATAATGTTTTTCCGGTTTTACCCCTACTAAAATCTAATATTTGTCAAAAATATTTTGAGGGCATAACGATATTTTACCAATAATATTTTTATTTTCTATACACACATGAAACAACCACTTTTCGACATATATATTTTATGGGGTCATTACATTATTTTCATTATACTATATCCTTATTAATATTTACTCCCTCTATCCCACGTATATAAATGTGAAATAGGGATGCAAGTACCTTTCTTTTGATTTGTGACTGATTTGAAAAACTACTATTATCTCTTATTTGCAATTAAAACATAGTGGTTTTTAGAATATATCAACCAATAACAAAAGAGGTATATGTGGGTACACAAATTTAATTACGGTAAAATATCTTAAATTAAGAAATTATTTTGATTTTATAACTATCCATTGTTTTCCTGTTTTATCTTTTATCATATCCCAATACTAGATATATTAACTTAATTATGATGATGCACGTGCTAGTTAAATAAGGTGTATATGATAAAAAAAACCTTATTGGAATTAAATTTTCACCTATTTAATGGGACAAGAAAATCAAAGCTCTCCATTTATATGTTGGACGAAGGGAGTATAAAACTTACCACTTCAGTTTTTGATGATATTTAAATTTGAATATCTAAGGCAAAAGCCACAGACAGCACACATGCACGATGTTTTAGTAAGAATAAGTTTAATAGAACGCTAGCTAGTTTTGAGGTCACAATCTTACTTTGGACTAAGGTTTGAAAAACGGGTTATAAGTCAAGTCACGATCATGGTTGTGACCGTAATAACGCGTTTTAACATGTGTGAACATATTTTGGGCAAAAAACATATTATTCAGGGAAAACGTGTTTTTTTTATATTTTTTTAAAATAACGGGTGTTATAACGGTTAAATAGAAAAAAAATTATAATCTGAAATTTTTATCTAACGTTTTAACATGCGTGAAAATGGTTATAGCGGGTCTAAATAACATTGTTACAAAGTTCTTTATATTTTGTTATATTATTATTTTATATTCAAGGTTTTAATTGTATTTTTAATCTTTAATTTTAGAAATAAAAAATTGGATAAGAAAATACTTTTATTTTTTTCTTTTCTAAAAAACTGTTATAACAGATTTGAAAATGAAAAAAACGGTCTAAATAACTCATGCTAAAATATTATTTAGAAGAAAAAAACGTAAAATGTAATTTTAGAAAAACAATTATGACAGAAGTAAAAAATGTTTATAAAGGATCTATATAACACCGTTATTTTCTATTTATCAGCATTATTAGACAAAAATATCGATAACGCTGACACATACACCACATAGATATAACTGTTTCAACGGTCGTTTTTCGAACCTTAGTTTGGACTTCGGATAGACCAAAAGATGTGATTAAAAAAAGAAGGCAACCGTGATGGTATTTCGGACGAGTTGTATCTATTAGAAATTCTCCATGTATATAGTCTTGACATCCATGCATTACATCGGAGTTAAAACATAAAAGTGGACATCTTATACAAACATGACATGAGAATTCTACAACCGGCTAGTACTTATTTTGTTTCTCTTTTTGAGAAAAAAAATCTGAGGGCATATTTGGGATCCAAACATCATTTTCCCAAGCATGTTTCCTTAAGGGCAGTGCTGTCCCGCACGGTCACGCGGGACAGTTTTATACGCTAGCAAGTTAAAAACCATACATCTTCATTTTTAGCCGTCGATCATGACTGTATAATTGGTAGTGTGTTTAATTGTAAAATAGTCCATACTTTAATTCAACAAAATTATATAAGACCCTGTAAACTTTAATATCTTTTTCATAAGGACCTTACCGTTCAGAAACTTTTTTTTTCTCCTTTCTCGTCGTCGGACGGTGGGTATACTTGCGTATCTTCAAGTTCAACCTCCCAAATACAAATCCATAACCACCATTATTTCATTGATGTATACTTTGATTCTCAAAAACTGATTCGGTCATTCAAAATTAGATAAACACAGAACTGATCAAAGGAAATGAAAGAACCTAAAATTAGAATTAGGGCATCAATCAATGATATCCAATTTCTATTTGGTGAGTTAGACTAATGTTAAAAAATGTTTCATGTTGGGGACAAAATGATATTTGCCCGAAATGACGTCATCAAGTCCGAAGCTTAATTTGGCCCGAAGCGACGTCATCATTCACGTCCCGATCCTGAAGCAACGTCATCATCCAGACTATTCCAGCTTGTCCCTATGTTATCATGTCCCGAAGTGACGTCATCATTTCTCACAAGGACGTCAGTAATTCCCGTTCCAACTGGTGCCCGATCTGTCCTGTCCCGATCCATCATGTCCCGAACATGCTGTCCCGATACAATCATTCCCGCAACGAAGCTCGGGTCCGAAGCATGGACCGCAAGCCAGGTCCGCAAGCCAGATCCGTTATTCAATCCCGCAAGCCTATCAGACCGTTTGAGGAAAAGCTGGATAAGAAGATAAGGTGGACAGATGGACAGATAGGGAGAGGCCACGTGGAAGTATCTGAAAGAGATAGAGTCGACAGATGGGATGACTTGAGGATGCCACGTGTTAGAAACGGAGGCCACATCAGTTGAAGTTTGGTTACTTTCCTTTAAAAGAGAAGGGAAGAAAACAGAAGAGGGGATCAGCTCTTCCCCAACAAAGAAACCTCACACTGTAAAACCAGAGCTCCAATGGAGTTTTCTGATTTGTAACCTCAAACTCATGAATAAGAACCTTTCAATTTCAGTACCCGTGGATGTAGGCTATTCAAAGCCGAACCACGTTAAATCACTGTGTCAATTCATTTCCCTTTCTTTTGATGATTTTAGTTTTGATTTTTGGTTGTTTTGGGTTGATGAGATTTTCTGCCCAAACAATTTGGCGCTAGAAACAGGGACGAGTAATGGATTTATCCAACCTATCTCACTGGAAACATGAACAATTGAAGAGAGGATATCAGAACCAAGCTTGAGGATGTTCAAAGACGGGATGGAATTGCTTACCATCAGGTTCAATTCCGAGGAGAATCAACAGCAACAACAGTTTACAGATTAACCAAGAACTTTGATTTCATCTCGATTACATGATTTTTCTCCTCACGGAATCTTCTTTTAGCTCTTCACACAATCATCATGTTCCTTAATTTTGGTTGTTTTGCACAAGTTTTGAAACCAAGTACTGTTTCTGTTTTCAAACAAAATTTTGAGAAAACTCATAGAAAAATTAAGTTTTGTTCTTCACAAATCTTGTCTCAAAATGAGTTTTGCTTACATATTTACAACAACCGAGTCTTGTCTAACAAACCCATTCAATTGATTTCAAAAAATATTAAGCATCAGAATTCCAATCTGATTTGGGAATTTTTCTCTCTAATTTGATTTAGCTTTTCTATATGAGTTAATTGTTGCGTTTTCTATGATTATCTGGATGTTTTAAATGAATGGGTTTTTCTTGCACGAGTGTATGAGTGCAGGGAAGGAGTCTCAATATGATTGACATTATAGCCAATTTCATGTGAGAATCACTCACTGAATTGCACCACAAATGTTCGAAGAAATGCCCGAATGACCAATTTTGGCATGGGTACTTGAAGTTGTTGGAATCTTTGTTGTTGCTCTTGCCGACGAGAACTTGAAAGTGTGTGAAAAGGTCAAAGATGGGGGATTACAAAAGCCTTGACAAATCCCTGAGCTTAAGACTCAACCACTCTTGCACCAACTTCTACTACAGAAACAATTAATAGTACCTTGGCAACATCATCACCATTATAGCTACTACTCATCAAGACCCAAATACTCCTGCACCAAGTTTACCAAGGCCACTAGCCTGCCATTAGCTACTACCCATCTAATATTTTCAACCATGTGCAAAGAGAAGCAGTTTGCTTAAGCGATTTGTTCTCATCATATAGAATGCTTGAATCATTTTTTCATCCAATGTCATCAACTAGTCAGTATCAGTTTTCTCCTACTCCTGGTCCAAGCCTCAGAGCAGAGAAATGTTCATCAAAAATTCTTGAGGTAGAGTAAAATCCACCCAATTTTTGCAGTTGAAGAATCCGGATTTTTGAGGTAAGTGATTCTTACCCAAATGATCCAAATGATGCTCATCCTCTTGCATGATGAATGGTAAGGTTTCTGATTTCCACTTTTTAGTATTAAATCAAATGCATGTTGGGTTAAGTATTTTACTTTGAATTCTTCCTTAAATTCATGTTTTGAAGAACAACAAACTTTGGGGGTTTCTCCCAACATTGTTTGCAATGCCAAATGGGTATATATCGCTTAAATGGGTTTACAGAATTTCCACTGAACTTTTGGTTTTAACAACTGTTATGGTTTACAATTTAAATTAGTAAGCATGGTTTCCTGATTTCGTATGCTTAGTATTTCAACTTTCTTTAATCTCTATCAGTGAATGTTGATCTTAAGCCTGGATCTTATATAGTTCCTTAAGATTCAACTTATCTTTTAATGAGCTTGCAGATCTTAGCATGTTGTTTTTGCTACCTCTTATGTCCAAAAAGAGAATTTAACATCAAAAACTAGTTGCAGGACAATATAGTCTGTACAACAATTGATGGAAATGATTCGTGCTTGAAGATAATGCTGCAGTTCACATCCAACCAATGCTGCAGTTCCCATCCAACAATATAACTTTAAACATTTCTCATAAAAGCTATAGTGTAATTCACATCCAACCAATGCTGCAAGACAGCAGAACACGCAAGGTCAAGCTCCCTTTCATCATCCTCTGTTCGTGAAAAGATCGAGGAGAATAGCGAGGATGAAGAACGTTCTCATGGAACACACTCAAGTTATGT
Source organism: Papaver californicum (assembly GCA_023531435.1). NCBI lineage: Eukaryota > Viridiplantae > Streptophyta > Magnoliopsida > Ranunculales > Papaveraceae > Papaver > Papaver californicum. Next base: position 3,235,136 of record JAJJMC010008370.1, on the reverse strand, counting down.
TCATGTTAATCAAGATATGGGTGAATATCAACAACTAACCGGGTCAAACTCCCACTCATCTTCAGATTTGCATGAAAAGATATTCAACATCAATGTAGACGAAGAGTAAAGTTGTCGGATCTGGATTTAGCAACAGGAGAAGATGATAGTCACACAGATGCACCTGTTTATCACTTGAGCCCATCAGCGTCTTGAAGGAACATGACTGACATGATGAGCTTTGAAGAAGCGATAGGGAAGTTTCAGCGCAGATTGGAGAACGCTAGCAGTTGTCCTTAGATCAATGCTCGATGAAGGACTTTGGTCCTTTAAAAACTGAAGACTTGCTTCTTCCTAAAGGGTCGTCCAACTGTCATTTCTCAAAAGTGTCAGCAAAACCGGAAAGGGGGCAATCTATTTTTGCTCCTGCATTTTCTACTGTAACCAGAAAAGTTGATATGCTGTTAGTGGTGTTGATCCAGGGAACTCGTGCTACTCGAGAGGGAGTTGTTCAGCAGGGAAATGTGTACATGGGATTGTCGGGTTTGAAATTGAAATGACGGATAGCCTTACAAGGGTGATTATGTGGATACAAATATAGCGTCATTGCGGACATTACGATATCCTTGTAAGTGATGAAAAAGACGAAATTGCAAACTCATATTTGAGGATGTCTGAAGAACAAGATAACATTCATATATTTCTGGCTAAGAAGTCATTAATTCGGGGCAAAGCGAATAACAGACTAAGTTCTCGTTTCTCTCTATACCTTTCATTTTATTAACTAGTGAGGTGATATTGAAACTTTATAAACTGAATTATGAGTGGCTGAATTATATTTTTGACTTAATCAGTTGCCTGGTACATTGATGCAGGATTGACTATTTGATTTAGTCAAAGCAATTGATGCTTTAATTCTCTTGATTTGGCGCTTTACAAATCAATTTTTTTGATTTGGGTTAGTGTAATTATGCATCTCGCTGTTGACAAGTTATAAATTGTTTAGGCTCACATGGTGTTTGTGTTATAGCCTCTTTCCAATCTGTTATGCTTTGATCCTTAGCAAATATCATATGTATATGTATGTACATTCAAACTCTGTATAGATGAATTATCATATATGAATTAAGTTCATTTGCTCATTAGTTTAGCAAGTGGAACTTCAAAGGGAAATCTCTTTTGTATGAATAAAATGGGTTTGATATGTTCTGTTCCTGTTGAGATGAATGTGTAGGAATCATTGCAGGAAAGATTGATTGAAATAGCCTGAATTAGGTTGAATACCCAGAAAACAGATAAGACTCTGTCGAATTTTCTTCCCAGTGAGTCGACTCACTGAGTTTGATTCAACTCGATTGAGCCAGATCAACTAGCTTAATTCAAATCTCTTTGCTTATAATTTTGTTTGCAGCATTCATTATTAATAGATAAAATTTTCTTTATTAACTTAAAAAAAAAAAGTAAGTAATAATAATTATAATAATTTAAATTAAATTGTTACAGCTAGATAATTATTATCACAGTTTCAATAGATAAGAAAAGACATATACCGATCCACAAACATTTTTAAAAGATAAATATACATTATCTTTTTTTTTATTTTTCGATTATAAAGTTCATAATATTAATTGCGTATTTGAAGTAGCAATTTTAAATTTAAAAATAATTCTCAAATTGTCATACAGTATGAATTGATTAGTTGCTTTCAATAACATCTGAATCGCATGTGATATCATGCGTCATGATAATTAATGTCATAATCGTAGAAACCTATTGATTTAATATGATAAAATTTTAGTCTGATCAAATTCTAATTTGTTTGATTAGATTTAATAGTGATATTTAATTAAAAGCATGAAAATTATTTTTAGCTTGTACCCATTTAATATTATGAAATGCTAAGACATTTTTATGAAGTGTGAAGATACATATGAAGGACACTTCAGAGATGCGGCAGCTATGCAATAATGATGCACTGGGGGGCATGCTATAAAGAAATCAAATTTTTAGCTGTGAAATGAGTTAAATACTGCACGCCAATTAGGCATTTCATTTTAATAATTTATTAATGCTAAAATAGAAATAATATATTTCGCTACTTTATGTTATATGCCTTGTACTTCTTAACATAAGGCAGCAATTAATACCTTAAGTGAGCCTTCAAGAAATGATACTTCAAATGGCTCATACTTCACAAAGAATATTCAGTAAATACTTCAATTTATTCTGAACTTCTTTGAAAGGAGATACCTCTTATACTTCTTGCAACAATCTGAACGCTCCTACAGGTATTATCATTCAAAAATGTGTATCTCTTTCAACCTATCATCAAATATTTTCGGAAGGCGAATACTTCTACATTCGTATACTTCTGATCTCTCAAACAACGATTACTTCGGAATAAAATGATATTTCATCTGGATATTTCTCATGTCTTATATAAAATATATTTCATATTTTCTTTCTATATATGCTTCTCATGTATATAGAAGAATATGGGATATGTCTTAAATAAGAAATGAGAAATGAGAAATATCTGGATGATTTCCAAGTATACTTCTCATCTACATTTCAGGTATATTTCTTACCGATATTTCTCCGTTCAGGAGACAAGATAAGACTAGTGGATACATCCACAAAGAAGGGACCCATGTAAGAGTCTTAATAAAATAATGGACCACACATAATTTACTCTATGCCCGAGATAAATTAGGCGTGTGTTCCTGCCGAGCTCCGTGGCTAGGAGACATGATAAGATTATTGGGTCGCAGAACCCATGAAAGAGTCTTGATACAAAATACTCCAGGAATACCTTATTCTGGAAAGCGCCTACGATTTGCGACACAATTGTAATACAAACAAGAAGGGTATGTTCGGGACCAACCCTGTATCTTACCCCTGGCTCGGGTTTGTTTCGTATGTATGGGATCCCGAATGTCATCCCGAATGTCATAACTCCATGGAAGGAGGTGCTTCATTGCAAAAAATTCCAACCCAGGGTTCAAAGGAATCTTGTGGTGAAAAACTAACGATCAATATCTATATATATATATACAAAATTTTGTTTTGCAGGGACAAAAATGCAACATAGCATGGAAATGCATAAACAACATCAACAACCACATTATGATTCAGACGAGACGAGTGGTAATTTTCTTAAGAGTTTTTCTTCAAACAACTCCAAGAAAAGGGGGCAAGTTGTTGGGGACAAAATGATATTTGCCCGAAATGACGTCATCAAGTCCGAAGCTTAATTTGGCCCGAAGCGACGTCATCATTCACGTCCCGATCCCGAAGCAACGTCATCATCCAGACCGTTCCAGCTTGTCCCTATGCTATCATGTCCCGAAGTGACGTCATCATTTCTCACAGGGACGTCAGCAATTCCCGTTCCAACTGGTGCCCGATCTGTCATGTCCCGATCCATCATGTCCCGAACATGCTGTCCCGATACAATCATTCCCGCAACGAAGCTCAGGTCCGAAGCATGGACCGCAAGCCAGGTCCGCAAGCCAGATCCGTTATTCAATCCCGCAAGCCTATCAGACCGTTTGAGGGAAAGCTGGATAAGAAGATAAGGTGGACAGATGGACGGATAAGGAGAGGCCACGTGGAAGTATCTGAAAGAGATAGAGTCGATAGATGGGATGACTTGAGGATGCCACATGTTAGAAACGGAGGCCACATCACTTGAAGTTTGGTTACTTTCCATTAAAAGAGAAGGGAAGAAAACAGAAGGGGGGATCAGCTCTTCCCCAACAGAGAAACCTCACACTGTAAAACCAGAGCTCCAATGGAGTTTTCTGATTTGTAACCTCAAACTCATGAATAGGAACCTTTCAATTTCAGTACCCGTGGATGTAGGCTATTCAAAGCCGAACCACGTTAAATCACTGTGTCAATTCATTTCCCTTTCTTTTGATGATTTTAGTTTTGATTTTTGGTTGTTTTGGGTTGATGAGATTTTCTGCCCAAACATTTCCCATCAAAAAAATTATGACCATTTTCATCGAAGAAAGTGTGAATATGAGTTTCATTTCACAGAGGATAGTCATGTTTTCATGACATTGTTCATCTGAACCATGCCTTACAATTCTCAAGAGATTGCCAAGTTCATAGATGCTAGCCTCAAAGCAAAACTGGATGTACGCTAAATGTCCATCACCTCTTCTTGCTATGATGCCTCTTAGATGCAGATTGTTAACACTAACACTCACTTTGAATCTAGTATGATTTCCCCATGTCTTCATCGAAGGGTTGAATTGACCTTGCAATTCCAACACAATCCGCAATGTTTGGGTCTCATTTTGGAACTCTAATGGATGGTTTTTCATTTGAACTGATAATCTTAGTCAACGAAATTGAGCAAATTGGTTGGAACTCTACTGAAGAATTTGTAACTAATCTTACGATATAATCAATGGATCGGATCATTGACTGAAGTTGAAAAGAAACAAATCCATGGAATTACTGAAGTTGAAACTTGAAAATTAAAACGGGGTAACTAATAAACTTGAATTGACTTTAAAGGACCTAATAAAAATAATATATTTTAACAGCTGTCACCAACTTCAATTTTATACTAAAAATAATAAAAACATAAAGATCATGTAAATCCAACGGCTGTGATTTGCTAGTTTATAAAACCATCCCGCGTGACCGTGCGGGACAGCACTGCCCTTTCCTTAATCTCTTTTTCCGACTATCATCTTCCTCCCCCTCAATAATTTATATCTTAAAATAATGTGAGAACCAGCTACTGGATAGAATTAATTGTCTTTATTGTATACCAGTTTCAGATTATCGGAGGGATGATGATTTCCCTGGCCAATTCGAGGGCTACCCAAAATTAACTTGGGGCTACTAATAAAACAAAATAAGGTTATTATGAAATAATATCAATACACTCCTTATTCATATTTTTTTAATGGTTAATATATCCTTGCTTAATAAATGTTAATGTTGATTAATTAGGTAATTAATTTGGTTATAGTTAGTGTTAGATGATGAATTTGGGTTATAGTTTTGGAATAGAAACTAAGAGTGTTTTAGATTGATTTAGTTGAGTTATAGTTGTATACATTCGGTAGTATTATGATTTTTATTCCTACCGATTGTACAAAATTCCCAGATTAATTTTTTTTTGAATTTTGATTTCGTAGTCGGTAGTTTAATGGAGTACCATAACTACCGATTATAGGTGTCGTCCCAAAAAAGAATTTCTCAAAACTTCCAAAATTTCTAACTCTTCATCTTTCACAATCGGTAGAAATTGAAAATTTATATCTACCGATTGTAGCCAGAATTGAATTAAACTTTATAATTTTAAACTTTGTAATCGGTAGTTTAAAGATCAAATTTATCTACCGATTATAATGGTTTTTTTGTCCAGGACTTTTCTTGCCATAATCGGTAGTTAGTGAACATAAATAACTACCGATTGTGGTTAATCGGTAGTACGAAAATTAATAACTATCGATTGTATTTAATCGGTAGTTTAGAAACATAGTTATCTACCGATTATGCCGATTGTACTTAACATCTAACTTCATAATACTATTTCAACATCCGAAGAAAAACTTGTTCAAATAAACTTACTACATATTGTTCATTAAACTTGTTCAAAAAAACTAAAAACATCCGAAAAAAACGAAACAAAACACATCATAGAAATTCAAAGTGATCAATCTCATTAATCTCGTGAAATCTTCCACTTCTTCTTACTCTCGACTTGGTCATAGTTTCAACTTGCTTCTTCTTCTTCTCATTCCCCTTAGGATCAGCAATAACTTCATCTTCCTCCACTGGACCTATGTACTCTCCAGCTTCGTTGTATTATGGGTTTATGCCTGAGAAGTCTTTCTCCCTGAAAAAGAGTCGAGGATCAAAATCCAGATCGGCCTCTATCCTTCGATTCATTTTTTCCTCAAATCTTTCATCTGAATATGGAACTTCAACGTAATTGAGGGGATTGTCAGGACCGTTCCACCAACAATCATGATCGTTCATCATTTGTGATAAATCCGGATCATCCAGCATCATTTGGAAAATTCCTTTCAGCTTTAGCGGCGTGGACGAACCTTAAACGGGTTGAATCTGTCAATCACCTTAATGATATTGAAATGAGCTTCGTAACGATAATTTGATCGTTTCCATCGTCGTCATTCCTCGAGAGATCTCTCTATAACTTCATCATTAGTTTCACCTCTCAAACGATATCGATTGAAAAGATAAGTTAAATTCACAAATGGATCAACTTTTCTTCCTATAGAATGAAATCGACAAAAAAGATCAGCATTATTACGGTTATTGGGGTTCCTGGTGTCAACACAAAAATGTTTGTGAACACTATCCAAATAACTCATACTCATTACACCATTTTTCCTACGTTCTTCTCCTCGTTTCGGATAGAATTACACATAACGCCTATATAACGATAAATCTTCCTCTACCGTGAACGGTTGAGCCATTAATCTATTTCTTCGATGTTGGAGAGTTAAAATGTATTGGAGGTGCTTAAATGAGAAGAGGTCACCTCCTTATATAGATTAGAGTCTTAACGGCTTTTTTTTTCAAAAAAAAAAGTCGTTGAGGCCTGGTGTAACAAGAGTGTACAGAAAATATATACAGTAAGTTCATACGAATATTAACAATCGGAAGTATTGGGATCACCATTATCTACCGATTTTAACAATCGATAATCTAACAAATATATTTACTACCGATTATAATGTGTTGCCCCAAATTGGAAATCGAAAAAATTATCAAAATTCCAACATTTTAAACATGCATAATCGGTAGTTTAACAATTTTTTAAACTACTGATTATAATGTGTTGCCCCAAATTGGAAATTGAAAAAATTATCAAAATTACAACATTTTGAACATGCATAATCGGTAGTTTGATAATTTTTTAAACTACCGATTATAATGTGTTGCCCCAAATTGGAAATCGAAAAAATTATCAAAATTCTAACATTTTGAACATGCATAATCGGTAGTTTAACAATTTTTTAAGCTACCGATTATAATGTGTTGCCCCCAATGAAAAAATTATCAAAATTCCAACATTTTGAACATGCATAATCGGTAATTTAAGAATTTTTTAAACTACCGATTATGTATGTTGCCCCAAATTGAAAATTGAAAAAAATTATCAAAATTCCAACATTTTGAACATGCATAATCGGTAGTTTAAGAATTTTTTAAACTACCGATTATGTATATTGTCCCAAATTGAAAATCGAAAAAAATTATCAAAATTCCAACGTTTTGAACATGCATAATCGGTAGGCTAAGAATTTTTTAAACTACCGATTACATATGTTGCCCCAAATTGAAAATCGAAAAAATTATCAAAATTCCAACATTTTGAACATGCATAATCGGTAGGCTAAGAATTTTTTAGCCTACCGATTATGTATGTTGCCCAAAATTATCGAAAAAATTATCAAAATTCCAACATTTTGAACATGCATAATCGGTAGGCTAGGAAAACCTACCGATTATGTATGTTGCCCCAAATTAGAAATCGAAAATTTATCAAAATTCCAACATTTGAACATGCATAATCGATAGGCTAACAATTTTTTAACCTATCGATTATATATGTTGCCCCAAATTAAAAATCGAAAAAATTATCAAAATTCTAACGTTTTGAACATGCATAATCGGTAGGCTAAGAATTTTTTAACCTACCGATTATAATGCAAATTGTGTCCAGGAACAGGCAGTTCCATCGGTAAGTGTAATCGGTAGATATTTATACCGATTGTATAACACTAAAAGAATCGGTAGATTGTTATCTACCGATTGTTGATGAAAATGCATAATCGGTAGGTGATGCAAACCACTTATCTACCGATTATAATGTAAAATTTGAACAGAATAACTTGTTAAAAATAAATCTCTTTCCAATCAATTGATAACTCACAAAAAGAACATAAAATCCTTTCAAATGTTAGACAGTTAAACACCAGTAATGTTAAACACCAGAGACATATCCATAAAGTAAACAGCCACAATCTAATTTCTAAGCATTTTGGTTTTGGTAAGAGGACGACGAGCACCAGGGGATAAAAGTCTTTCTGCATCAGCGGCATTGGATTCACCCTCTGGGACATTTGCTTCAGCATCATCACTCGATTAACCGCGAGATCTTTTGGTCGGCTTTGCTGCTAGCCTCTTAGGCTTATTTGCAGATTTTTCCCCAAACTTGCTAGCATAGGCTTCATTATCAATGTTGTCAATGAGGTATGTATGCCCTCTCATCATCTTCTCAATTGATCGAGGCACTCCCCGATTTATGCACCCAGCTATCTTCTTTGAGAAAAATGCAAACCTTTTTTTTTCTGTTTTTAGGCAATAATAATCAAACAATTATTATCTAAAATATTGAGCCGTAATACTAAAATTAAAAGGAAATAACATTACGTACCAACCTTTCATAACCAGAGGGTTTGTCTTTGATGATGCAAGTATCTTCGGACACCCTGGTGGTCTTTCCTTTATCTTCACGGATCACATGAAGATGAGAATGCTGTCAGTACCATACCATATAGCGTGGATCTAATTCATCACCTCGGTTGACATGTCTCCCCTCGTTGATCATATATTGCATCCTGTTGTTCCAATCTTCAACAGATGGGTTATCAGAGTAAACTACTGTAATAGACTCCTTACCACAAGTAGAATTCTTGACGTCCAATTTGAACCTGCCGCGCATGTGACTCATAGGTTCTTCTTGGACATAACCGAGTTGACGCATCACCCTAGAGGAATTGTACATGACATATCCAGTGGGATTCCACAAGGGTCCATAGTAAAACGACAACTCAGACCTTCCCGCTATATGACCACTAGCTCGGTCTTCCTTGTATGGATCAAAGCATACATCTTTCGACGCCATCGAGTCTAATTTCCTCCTCAAAGAAATCAACTCATGCTCCTTAGACCTTGGATGGTTTTTGTCAAAGATGTATTTTGTTCCTCAGGGTGTTCCTTTCTCCCATGCCGGATTCTCTTTCGCCAACTCGATGGAGGGGAAATGGTCATAGATCCATGTCTAGTGTACATATCAAACCAAGTATGAGAAAATTGATTCTTAAAAGAGGAAAAAAATAAATAACAATCAAACCATCAATAGAGTTACCAAAATACCTGTAGTAGGCTCATGTTCCCGGAAATTTGGCTAGTTAATTCCCTGGATGCCTTTCTCAACTCTTCCATCAAGAACGCATGGCATGCGGTGCCCCACGAATAGTCACGAACTTTGTTGAGGGGATGCAAAAATTGTAGAAGGTTGGCGTCGACCCGGTTGCCACTAGCATTGGGTAAAATTACACATCCCAAAAAACATAGAAGATATGCAGTGGCTGCAGCATTGACCTGGTCATCGCTAAACTCTGGATTGATCTCTTCTTTATCCTTGGTGCCTTTGAACATTTTCATCAGTTGAACCATGCTGAACTGCCTGGTTTTATAAGGAAAACACCGTTTGAACTCTTCATCGGATGTCGCTCGATCCCAACCAAGGCTCCTCTCAGTGTAAAAATAAAGTTGTTCCCAGCTTAACTGCTTCACGTAATCAAACTTGACCGTCGTACCATGGTCAGCGAGACTTAGAATCTGCACCATATCATCGTGGGTGATCGTCATCTCTCCCCACGACAGGTGGAAGGTATCGGTATCAGGATATACATCTTCTCCATGAAGGCTGATATCAACACCCGGTCATGATGTAACATTGAATTCTCGGAAGCCGTAGATAACCCCGAGTTCAGTATAATTTGCTGGAACCGTTCACACTCATCATCTAACGGCCAATCTTTCATCTTTGTTGGTGCAGCCGTAGGTTTGAGTAGACGAACCGCATCAGAATGGTCCTAATATACACGAAGAATTAAAAAACAATTAGAATAACAGTTAACACTTCTACGAATAAAAAGACAATATGTTAAGAATGGTGTTTTATAATTATTACCTCACTTGAGTAAATTTCTTTCGCCCAAGAGTCTTTGTACCCAAATAATAGATCTTCTCCATCTCTTGGTAACCCAGGGATTTGGCCTTCTTGTATACCCTTCATCTTTAAAGAGGCGGGGACCTTGTGTCCTCCTTTCTTCTTAACTGACTTCTTTGTACCACTTCCTTCTCCTTGTCTACCACTTGGTTCTCCTTCTTCTTGGTTTCTACTTCTTGGAACACTTGGTTGAGTTCCTTCGGTGATAACAATTCCGGTAGCGCTCTTTTGTCTTCTTGCACTAGCAGTTACTTTCTTACCCCCTTCATGATGAGGCCCCGAAAGAATTATATCGTGGGAATGCTTAGATCGTCTTTCCCTAAAAAACAAAAGAAAGAACAATTATTTCCAACAAGACACCTTTTAATCACTACATAATCGGTAGACAAAGTACATTAAACTCAACCGATTGTTCATAATCGGTAGTCAAAAAAACAAAGTAACTACCGATTGTGCATAATCGGTAGCTCGGGCTCTACCTTATCTATCGATTGTGCATAAAAAATGGAACAGAAAAGTCTAAGCTATGGACACACATACAATCGGTAGTTACATAAAAAAATTAACTACCGATTATGTGTAAATTTGGGTCCAGGAATATAATCGGTAGTTAATGACTAAATATAACTATCGATTATGGTCGATGTTTTGAGGAATCACTAACTTTCATAATTGAAAGTTTAACCCAATACGAAACTACCGATTATACCTAAATTTTGGTCCAGGAATATAAACGGTAGTTAATGACTAAATATAACTACCGATTATGTAGTATGTTTTGAGGAATCACTAACTTTATAATCGGGAATTTAACCCTATACGAAACTACTGATTATGCCTAAATTTTGGTCCAGGAATATAATCGGTAGTTAATGACTAAACATAACTACCGATTGTGCATGATGTTCATGAGCAATGAAGAACACTAACATCATCGGTAGTTAAAAACAAACACGAAACTACCGATTATGACATATAACCTAAAACCCTTGATATTTTATCCTCGATTTCATTCGATTGAAGCAAAATAAACACAAATAATGGTAAACCCTTACCTTATTGGAGCCATTATAAAGTTCTGGAGAGGCTGATTGTCGGAATCAGTCTTCGCTTCTAGGTCATCATCTTCGTGTTCTTCGTGTTCTTCAACGATCTCTCTATTTCTTATTCTCTCGGTAAAATCCGGCCAGTTAGTATTAGCAGGTTGACGGGTTATTTGCTTTTTTCTTGCCATCTTTAGATTGTAATTACGACGATGAATTGGTTTACGATTAATCGGTTTACGATGAATTGGATTGTGCCACAATCGGTAGTTTGAAAACAAGAGAAGAAGAAGCGAAAATAGAGAGAATCGGTAGAGAAGAAGGTGAGGATGGTTTAGGTTTAGATTTTTAATCTTTTATTGATAAAAGGGTTAATGGTAATTGTTTGATTACTAAGAGGATATTTAAGTATTTTTACATACCACTAGATTATAGCCACATCTATGGGATGGGTTTAAAATAGCAGCCCCAAATTGGTTTTGCCCTTAAAATGGTCGGGTTCTTTAAATCCATAGATTTTTTGCACTTATTTTAACTAAGATTTCTAAATGTGCCACCTCTATTATGTTATGTAAAATGAGTACATTAACATCATTCCCCTAAATTAACAAGCCTATCTGATCTTTTATTTTGATGCCTAATTCACAGATTCCCTTTGTGCTGAAGATTCTTCGACGTTTGGGCGGTGTCCTTTACTAGATTGGTCTGTTGCACTCCGATGCTCCCTTAACTGTGCCATGCCCTTCCAATCTATCAATGAGCAGTAAATGGTGGCAGTTAACCGGTGACCACAATTTCGGAGTTTTAGCCAGACCGTCTGCCAGAGCACATATAACGTTTCCCTAATCCTGTTTACTAAGTTATGACACCACTATATCCAATAAATAAATATACAGATAAATAGATAAACAGTGTCACTGAGGTTGCATCTAACCCTCAGGCTGCTGTGTTGAAATTATATAATAATGGAAACAGCAACCCTAGTCGTTATTTTTATATCTGGTTCACTTGTAAGTTTTACCGGATATGTCTTATATATCGTTTTTTGGCAACCCTCTCAACAACTAAGAGATTCATTCAAAGAACGCAGGGACTAGTTGAAGTAATGTAATGAGCCTCCCTATAGATAATAAAAAGTTATTTCTTAGTCGAAATCTTAGGTGGTTCTCGAAAAAAGAGTCTAGACTAAGAGGAATGTATAACCAATGCTTCCATAGATTCGATTGTGATTTACAATTATAGCTTCCATGCTCATTTGGGATCAGCTCCCAGATAAGATAAAGAAATGACAGAATCAAAGAAAAACGGTGATTCAAGTCAAGATTTCTCCAGTACCTTATGTTATGTTAAATCACATAAAAAAAAGAAAATAGAGTCGAAATAAACAAGAGCAATGTTGTCTTAGACTACCTGTCTCCTTGTAGTTGGATCTCCAAGTTTTTGGAATTCTCCAAATTCCACTTGAGAATCCAAATCCGGATCAATACCGGTAAAAACATCTCTGAACAAAGTTCTAGCACCATGTTAGATATGCCCGAAAAAGAAGAGCAAAGCAAACGAGGCATGCCCAAAAGTGAACCAATAATTGTATGCCGTCTTTGGCTGCAAACATCGTAGGTATCCTTAGCTACATGACGAACATATGCTGTTTGAGTATCTTGTCACGATTTTTCCAGAACCTTATAATTTAGGTACTTTTTCTTATTCTTCACTCCACTGACAGAACCAGTCCAAGAAAGTTACTTGCTATTCTCGGGCATCCAAAGTACTTCATGTAAATATTGAGAAATCCTCAAGACATTCACGAACGTAATTGAAATATCCTTCCACAGAATTTCCTTTACACTCTTCATCAGCTTGAGCACGTTGACTATTGACTGATCACCCAGTGTTCTCTGCTAGAAGAAAGCTCTTAACTTCAAACCAATTAAATAAAGATATAGATAAAGTATATAGCCATTGAACTAATGTGGGTCGAGTTGCTTCTGTTCAGCCTGGGATGCAGTCCTTTCCGCAGCCACCCACCACTCATAATCTTCGCCATCAATTAATTCCTGATAAAACAACACAAATAGAAAAAAACTATTACTAACACTTATTCCTCGTTTTCTTATCCTTTTTACTTTTTAAAATCACAAAAGAAACCTGGAAAAATATGACCATATGATGAAAACTTGAGAAACAAAAATAAAGTAAGCTTTGGTAACAATTCTGATCATGAGTTGATCTCCTTTGCTGACATGCTAGTGCTATCCAAGCCCCTACTTAAACAGTATTTTACCTCCTCTTACCCGAGACGCAATATGGGAACCAAACGAAGCTGTCAGAATCAAAAACCGCAGTTTTAATTGAGCTTAATACTTTTGAGTTTCGAACAGGATCATACTGAAATAGGCCTTTGAATATATGATGTGGCTAGAGTTGAACATTATTCTTAAGAATAAGGATTTATCCTTTTGGCAGCCAAGGTGCAACAAGAACTTGACTAGCTTGACCATAACCGATGAAACCAATTGACAAAAACAAATAATTATTTTGATAGCTTTGTAAAATCACCTCACTACTGCCATCCTTCATATTCGTTTTTCTCTTTCATCAAGGATAGCTTTGTAAAATCCTTCTTTTTGGTACTTGAACTTAAATTCTCAGAAACAAGTGCCCTTGTTCTCAATATGGAAGCTTTCTCGCTATAACACAATGAGCTGAAAACCATGCCAAATGCATTAGAGTGAGGCAAGACCACCAGTTACCATAAATTCATTTTCGCGTAACCTACTCAAGAGTCGCACGAGTAAGATCAATAAATGCGAAACGTGTCACGCACCTCGAGGGGTTTACAATTGTGTGGTGTTTAGGCCCTTAAACTAAGGTATTGGCACATCCCCATCCTCTAAGCCTATTCCTAGGAGTTAAGATCCTGAGATTTGAAATAGATGTTGAGACTTAATTATTCTTTCATCCTATTTAAGTGTAATAATGCAAAGAACCATTGTTGCATTTATATGTGTCACCAGAATGCTTGAGGATATACCCTTATTTCATCGTTTACACTTCCAATTCCTCAAAATTTCTTAATGTTGCAAGTCTAGTGGCCTGAGCTTTGTACTTGCTCCAATGAGATTTGAACCAATTTTAGGTAAACTTATCAATGTCGAGCTATTAATTTTGTGTTCATTGTAAAAACGTTTAGTTTAAAGATTATCGGGCCATTCCCTAATATTATTTAAACAGAAGCAGGCAGCAAAGAAAAAACTAAGAATGACAAAAGAAGGATAAACAAGGAAGACTAACCAGTTCATGCTCCTGGGTTTTTCTCCTATTTTCAATCTCATCAGCAACTCTCATGGCCTCAAGCCACCAACTATTTTGGTTGCCGCTCCCCAGATCTTTATCACAAGAATTATGCTCTACATTGGTATTACCACATTGATAGTCGAGGTTATTACTCATTGACCTGGAATCATCTGTGTGTGACGTACTCATAAAAGCTGCAGTATCTGGAATGATATCCATCGGGAGTGGACGGATGGGAGATCGATACCCTGGTGGCATCATTTGGAACGTCAATAGAAAGTGACAGACAATACTACATTATATATAGGGTTCCTAATGAACAAATTAAAGCAACATTAACGTATCCACACCTTTGCAATCAGGGTCATGACACTTTTGATAAAAGACGGCCCTTCTGAAGTCCACAACATACATCACTGACCACAAAACAAAGTTAGACATATATTAGTCAGTTTCCAGGTAACATTCTTGAATGAATGAAATTTCAAAAGCAGGGTAACGAAGACAAACATGAAATATTCCTGAATGATATTAGTTTCTAAGGGTTGGGATCCTTTCACAGATACATTCTTGAACGCTTTCATAAACAAGGTATTAAGCAAAAGGCTGATTTTGGTGAGTGGTCTTCGGGCTGAAAATCATCTCCAAGAAGGCTCAACCCATATCCTAATTTAGCTTATCGCAAATAAATTACAGATGGAGACATGGTAGGCAATTCATTCTCTATAAAACAGTCGATAGTATGATTGTGGACATCAATATTTCAATCGAGTTGCTGTGTTCCCAAAGCAACACTTTTAAGCACATAGCTATAAATGATGTCCTTTGGAACTGGGAGCCTGTAATAGCCATGTATCGTTTATTCTTTATTTAATTTTTTGTTTCATCGATAAAATATTAACCTTTCTCATTTCAAAAAATTCTTTCTCCATAAACATAGAGACAAACGGTAGGTTAAAACTTAGTATATTGAAAAGGGCATAATTTCGGGAAAAATCATGACGATCTTTGAACAAGACCAAATTCCTAACTTAGTATAATTGCATCCTGTTACATAGAATATTCAAGAGAACTTAAATTTTAGACAGCCTGCACACAGCTGACTCTATCTGAGAAGACAATGAGATTTCTAAAAGTTTAAATCACAATCATAATATCATAATCTCTGAGTTTTCAATGCTTAAGTTAAACATGAGATGTAGATAGAAATTTACATAACAAAATAATGGAAAGCTTAGGGGCAGTGACGTGAATCGTAGACAAGTTCCACTTGCAAAAACAAAAAATGTGGGATATGAAGGAATTTTATTCAATTCATAGAGGAAACCCTCTTTGAACCAATGAAATTAAAGTAGAAAGTATCTCTATTTTGATGACTTCTATTGTAGTTAACCTGAAATGCACATCTGATTTTGCAGGTGTAATAACCTACGGATATAAATGTTGGTGTCTACCGGGTTTCTAATGCTAATTAAAGTGTTCCACCTAGTATATTTGACCTGATCATATTCCAGAGCCATGGAAGATAGATCCCAGATGACCAAGGTACTTGTGCCATGTTAAAAGGAGAAAAAGTAGTTAGTATACGTCATTTTCAAGAACATAAGAGTGTCTTCTCCTGGGAAAGATAGATCCCCAAGTGGGTATTTAAATAAAAATAGCAGGGTATTACACAACCAGGATACTATAGGGTTTTCCCCTAGTTTCGTGTTGGAAGTTGCGTTCCTCCCACCCACTATATCTTACCTGTGGGTGCTTGTTACACATATACAGACGTACAAAACTTAAACTCATTCAATCAAAAGATTCAAAACCCTCTAGAAAAATAAATTATAATGTAATTTGACCCTGCTGATTGATAATCATAGACCTTTTGTCTTCTCCTGGTTCGATAGGTAATCCTGTTTTGTTATAACTTATATGGAAATAGAATAAGCAAGAACCATGTACAATAAGCGAAAACCACGAAACGGCCTAGCATAGTATGTAAACCTTTATAGAGAGGTAAAGGTGCGCAAGATAACGTTACCGTGATTGCTTTTGTGTTCTCTACCAATACGCTCGCAAAATCTATTTCTTAGCATATTGTAAATCATCAAACCATAATTTGAAAACCAATACCAGCTCCGAATTTTGCCTAAGTTGTAGCAGAATCATCAAACAACACAAGAAACAAGAACAGAAAATAGCGTTAATCATGATATTTATAAACTCAAATAGGAAGTTAAAAGAGAAACAATTAGGCATACTGTAGCATTTGATAAAAAGAAAAAATCTTCTTAATCAAGTACAGTAAGCTACAAGTATCAAGGCTTATTCCCTCATTTAGTAGACTGATGACCGATGTTAAAACCAAAAAATAATACATAACATATTTCAGCTAACCATATAAAAAAGGTTCACACCCGTAGGCTGGTGTAACCTTATTTGTCCTAGCTTTTAGGTTACAAACAGCAAATCAACATAGTAACTAGTAAATCTAACTTAACTATTAATTACCACCTGACATATTACCCAGAGAGGCAATAGATTCCACAAATATGTCCAAAGCAGGGAATGGGGTCTTCCCCATGAATTGTGTCGTTGGCATATCAATAAAGCAAGCATTCAACGCAAACCCTTGTGGAGCACTCAAATGTTTTTCGTAATTACTGTTCAGCTGCATTTGAAAAGCAAATGCAAAATTTTGGAGCTGGTGAGACATAGAAGCCTTTTATGAAAGATAATAAGTTAAAGAGTTTTATAAGAAAAACAAATTGATCAAAAGGAACCGAAGCCCATCCTGAATGTGCTGCTGGTTGATTTTTTATGGTTTATGCAACAAATCATGTTCAGCTTAAGTTAATCTTTAATTAATTTATTCTAAGCTGGATTAAAGTTTAATTAAGTGATTAAGATTAGCTCAAGGTTAGTGCTACATTAAGGTCAAGTATACTTAGGTGTCCTATGACTCAGCGGGTGAGGTGCTTCTCCAACTCCTGATGGAAGGTTGGAGGACACATGGCTTAGTTGACTAAGATTCACTTCTCGCCTCTTGCAAGAGGAAACAGAAGTGTTCAAATCAAAACAAAACAAAAAACAAACTAGCACTAATCTGATTCATTTCTATTTCATCTTGTTAAAACTATATGCTGTCATAGTGTGTGATTTATATCATGTAGGAGGGTGATTATCAAGTTACTTTTCTGTTCATCCTTGTGGCTAATCCAAGATTGTACAACAACATGGTGATGGTGTCTTTTCTCTCCACAGAATTCTATCAATGGGTAAAATCTGTTGTAAGTATGCAGATACTGTACTATGCAAGAGATAGAATATTTCAGTTGAAGCCTGAACTGCTTGTACAATACATGGTGTTGCTATAAAGTTGTGGAGTATGTCTAATACTGGGGAAAATTCTATTTCAGCATACGGTATAGTTATAATCATGTGCAAGTCTAAAGATTGATGATAACAAAGCTGAAATTCCAACATTTTCAACTTTAACCACGTCTCAAAGGGACTTCGTAGTAGCAAGTGGAATACTACCTCAGTATTAAAGCATAAACTCTTCATGCACTCTGAATCCAGTTTGCAAATTAGGATCTTTTGGCAATCACCATTAATCTTGCATATTAAAGAGTCCATGAACATTTCTTCTTCACTCTGTGAACAAGTAAATCAACTGCTATAAATATTAGTTTACCAGCGCCTCTACGAATAGAAGAAGAAAAATTTTAACTTGTAGGCTGTAGCACAAAATAGGTAATTAATCCTTTTTTTAAAAGCAAATGCCAGAAGGGACTTTTATTTAACAAAGAAAGTGAAAAACAAAGTGGAGGGGGACATTAGACAAAAAACACCCCGAGATGAATGCTATAATAGATTAAGAAACCTATAAGAAGGAAGGCCACATCTATCTCTTCCGATGAGCTTAGACAAAGTTTAAGGTGGACAACTCCACCAAGAAAATAAATAAATTGGCAGTAGCTCTCAATTTAGCATGATAGCAGCACTAAAGCTATCCTGAACTCCACTGTGCTCAAGAAAACCATACTGAAACCCTAAAACCGTAACAACCAGTGTGTTACTCGGTCTACATTTACATACATTAGGTGTTCATTCACAAGTTTTAATAACCAGACATGATTTCAAGCAGAGAAAATCCTCCAACATAGGATATGAATACTTATGAATTATACTAACAGATACATAACTGAGGAACAATTTGGTGTATGCTATGCCCCGCATGAAAACAGAAGGTATCTTGCATTTGACATGGGTTCTATCTATTATCTCTACATACCCGCGACATAGTTTTGATTCAAAATTACCCATAACCAATGTGATTTAAACTGCTCATCCTCAAGGCAATTGATTAAAGGAAACGTAAACTAAATCTTACTTGCTTAAAAAGATTAAAATGTTATATGAAGTAAAGTACCATACCATGTTCTTACATTTGAACCGCCCAGTAGGTAAAAGTACATAACTCTTCCCAGCCTTCGAGGATAGAGCTAAACGAAAGCAACGATTTCGAGAATAGACAGCAGTATCAACAAAAAGTTGAGGTGGGAGTTCCTCAGAGCATGAACCTTTTAACACATACAACATCTTAAGTCTCGGATCACTTTCTCTTCCACAACAAATTCTTGAGCATATCTGGCAGTGATGATATAAGACAACGCAGTGTCAACCTGATATCGCTCTTGAGCATGTTCTTATTCAGATTCCAGGAATCATAAGGTGGTGCAAACACTAGCGCTACAAGATAAAATAAAATGCTTAGATGATTCAAAAGAATACCTCCGCAACAAATGCGCCAGCATGTGAGTTGTCCTTAAAAGCAGTTTCTGGTATGCGGATGATCAAGTGACGGGAAAACTTTTCTGCCAAATGTAATAATGGAAGTCAGATATTTCTTTACAGAAGAAAAATATCCTGTCAGGATAATTCTTAAAATAAATGACAAATGTTATCAACTTTGAACTGGTGTGATATGTATGTATAATCTATTCAAGGATCATTCAAATCTAGAATCTCCAAGAAAATAAATTCATCCTTTCTGAGTAATACTGCATTCTTTTCCTTGAAAATGCACTTGCAAACTGCAATAAAGCATTATCCACTCATATTTTAGCCAATTATATCATTAATCAAGGAACATCTTACGAGGAAGGAGTGACATTCAATAGTTAAACAAGCCTTCAAAATTTGGAAAACGCTTGCTTAAGCAATAAGTTTAACCGAATTTGTGTAATTTTCATTTGTGTACAAACTCACAGTAACAACTAATGATGCGATTATCAATGTTCGTCCACTGTTTAAAAGTTGGAGTAAAGGAAACAATATTCTTCAAGCCATTTCAGAGTGCTCTAAGATAATGATACAGCATGAAAGAAGACTTAACCTCTAAGATAATAATACAGCATTAACCTCTTAACCTTTTATTGTTATGCTGTGATGGTGCATCCAGGAGTAACCCTGGCTCTGCAGGCTATGGGTTTATTGGTAGAAATCATGCTGGTGATTTCGTGATTGCAGACTGTGGTGATATTGGTATAGCTTCTAACTTCGTAGCTGAGATGGTTGCTGTTATCAGAGCTTTGGAGTGGGCTGTGCCGAATAACTGGAGGAATGCTGTTATCCAATCTGATTCTTTACCTGCTATTCAGGTCTTCACAAGGGGGAATTTGCTTGGATATTCTGGACAAGGTGGAATTCTATCTGCAAGAGTGCCATTTCTATTCATTTCAAACATGGTTTCAAGGAAATCAATTTTGCAGCTGATAAGCTTGCAAAAAAGGGAGCTGGGTTAGACAGTGGGCAAAGATGTGATATGTTAACAGGCCCAATTTTTTGAGTAGGATAGAGTGTCCAAATAAGGCCTACTTTAGGTTTAACTGATTTTTAGTTTTTTCTTTTTCTGAATCCTGTTGGAGTCCTTGGCCCTTGGACAGTTTTGCTTGTAATTTGTTACATTTTTGGTGATTAATAATATTTGTTTGCTTAGAAAGAAAAAAACAGTCATTTTCTTTAATGTTATGTATTTAACCATTTTGTCCTCAAATAATTCAGATTCAAACAACTTAGATCCCCAAAAGTCTGACTAGATGCCAAAAAAAGAACCAAACGTCAAAAACACACAGACTATCGAAGCACATACCATAACGACCATACCTTTAGTAGAAGAATCAAGCTCTACAATCCAGTCTAGGTTTCCTTGTATAGAGTACTTGTCATACAAAGCATCAAAAGTGGCTGCTATCAATAGATCAACCATTTCCTCTCCATTTTTGTTTGCATTGACTACCCTGCTGAATTCCAGATCAAAATACAAGTGACATGGTAGACCCTGGAGGAAAATGGCACATGTATTTAATGGGGTCAAGATAAACCAATTAACCAAGAGATACCACAGACCATTAACACCATTTATTAAATTAATACAGATGTAATAAATTAAAAGGGAATAATGTCCATAAGGATCACAGAATGATAAACAAACTACAACACCAACAAGGTCACATGGTAATATAGGAATGAGCTAGCATTTGTTGTTAATTTCAAAATTGCTGCAACTGCTGATACTCATCCATATGTCCAGAAAATTTAATTTAAACTACGCGATGAGCAATGGATTTTGAAAAATTCTGTCCGCGTCTGGACAATCCAGGTTATGTCTAGTTTCAAGAGAGACACCTTTCCTAATGATCAGTGTTTCACATGGAGCAGCTATCCTGAACTCCACAGAAGTATTGCTCACTCATACCAGCATGTGGTGAACGTAAATTTCATCTTCTTGTATCGGCAAAGATGAATTTTCATGACAATTACCCTCATAAAGAATCAAATCCCTCGATATTTCAACTCCATTCAGATTTTAATATGTTAAGCCTTCGCATCTCTAATTGTGTTTTTTTAACGTCCAGTTCCAACTTTTAGATGATGTTAATTATAGAATGATATGTAATACCTCATGGAAGTTCTAAAAACAGTTATCCTCTCACTACATCCATAAATCATCTACATGCAGCGTCGCAAACTATGTCAAAAACATTTGAGCTAACAAGTAAACAATAATTATTTAGTGGAATTCAGGATTTAATAAGCAGATGGCCATTTATTTCATGTCTTCATGATGATTAACAGCTTAGCTTCCACCAAACATGAGAAACAAAAAAGGTAATATGGGAAACTGGCACAGACGAAAGAATTGTGCATAAAAAAACTTTTGATGTTTCTAACTCTGTGAAATCTTATATGAATGGATAGGGATTACAGGTCATTACCTCCTGGATCACTTCATAATGATGACGGTATCTGGACTCCATTTGCTTGTACCTGAAACAGCAAACGAAATCATGAAAACAGGGATTTAAAAAACTAAATCATATACACAGTGATTTAAAATAAATTCAAACCAATAAAAGTTGGGCCAGAAAAAAGAAAGAAAGAAAGAAACCTTTGCCAGAACTCCAGATAAGTTGAGACGAGAAACCTTCTTTGTCCATTCAAATGATCTTGATAACTAAATAGACGAACATGAGAGCGTGTTTTTGCAAATTCTATTGCCTGGTCTTGTCTGGGAAAGGTAGCCCAGACTTTGTTCCTATATGAAAAACGAATAACTAGGATGAAATGGCTCCGACAATACAATATTCAACACTAGACACCCAAAACCTGATAGGAATGGTAAAGTTCTTTTGGAGAACATTGCAGATTTTCAAGTACCTTGAATTTAAATCATTTTCTTCACTGAGGTCATTGTGCAATTCGCGCAGTAATTGCAACAAGCGCCTTGGTTTCTTAGCTGGCACACCATGTGGAGATCCGTAGAAGACAACTGGAGAAATATGCTTGCGGCTGCTGAACTTGACTGGATTAATTCCTGTTGAACCAAGCTGATGAAAGTATTCATAGATAATGAGCAAAACATGATCTTAAACTGCTGGCTTCAAATAAAGCCACGCAAATCAAACTTAATGAATAATCATATACCCACACCAGGGTTATTAACAAATAATGCTTATACCAACCCCAGGATTATTTTCTGAATTTTGCATTCAGAATATCTGAAAGTAACCTTTTTCAACTGCAATGAAAACGTTTGATGCTTTGTCTTATACTGGAGAGATAAAGGAAACCCACCAGAAAGAGAGGATACAAAGAATACTTCTTGTACAGCATGAATGTGGAAGTCGATACAGTTTGATTGAACTGATATCAAACAAAACTTAGTACTCCAAGTATACAAAGTGACTTACTTTTACTTTTTCAACGCAGATCTGCATATTTGCTGCATCTTCCTGCCCTTGTCTAGACGATCCTGAATGTGAAGTCCTAGCATCTATTGAGGATTCATCTTGTGCCAAACTCACGCTTTTAGAGTTATTACGGCTTTTCTTTCTTTCCCTCGCTGCAGATGCTATCATGTATACAAACTATAAGTTACCATCAGTTGATAATAAAGTATGAGGCACAAAATCATCAATTTATTCTAGCTGATCCCATATGACCTGATACCTTCCATTTTAACAATCTAAAGATGTTGTCAGCATTTTTAGATAAGAACAATTGAAATATGTCCATATCTTTAGGTCATTTTTATTGTACACCAAAGCTTAGTTTTCAATATTCTATATTAAAGACAAGTTGAAAATACTAAGAATTTGCTACTATTCTATCATATTTATATGTAATTAACAACATCAAATGTGAATTCTGCTCAAAGAAGATTACTGAACTATTCGTACCGAAGAGATATCGCTGAAGACCTAAAATGTGATATTCATAGGACATTGGCCAACAAATTTCATTGATAGAAGTCAAATAAAAACTAATAATTTGACAAAACATTCAAAAACTGAAACAAAACTACCAAGTAAGTGAATTTCACATTTCAATTTCTAAACTTTAAATAAATTAAAAAAAGTAAAACACCTAAGAGTCTAGCGTTTTGTTCACAAACAGGCTAAAAATGATTTTCTACAAAAAATAAAAAAAAATTAAAAATTATCATAAGTTCGATCAAAAATGATAGTGATCCAAATAAAACCTAAATCTTAGTGAAGTAATAAGCATTAGGAACTTACGAGGAGGAGAGATGCCACACTTGAAGCACTCAAACAGCCGATCGACATCATCCATTCTCTATCGTTCTCTCTACCGAAAAATTGATTTTGAAATCACTAACTGCAGAACTGACTTCTGCACACAGGTACGAGCGGCTTCTGTATGGAGTGGCACGAAAACACTTCCCGTACCCCAAAGGGGCTGTTTGGTAACCGACTAACCCTTATAATTCGAAATTGTCGCTGAGGGCTGCATCAATTTTCGTTGAGATGCACTGATGCACTAGGATTCAAATGTTCTAAATGTGATGCAAATAATAAGGACTTAATATATTTATAACAAATATCAAAATTATCTTTTGATTAGTTTTATTACCATATTATTCTTCCTCAATAACTAATCCAAATCTATTATAAAAATAAAATAAAGTCTAAATATATTTTTTCTATTCTTTTTCTATTTTTTATCTTTTATTTTTCCATTTCATCTTTTCCATTTTCGTTTTCCATCTTTCTCTATTTTTATTTTCGAACGACGATTAATCGTCGATTATTAAAATTGTTAATCACCGATTAAACTTTTTTTATAAAACAAAATGCAATCAAAGCAGGTGAGCAAAGTTAATACTTAAAATGCAAAAGGAGGAAGACATGCGGTTAATCAACCACCATCAAGTATAAGTTCAAGTTCAGATGAAGAAACTGAATCGTAAATGTGACCAATGAAGAAGATCAAACACCAATTAATCCACCAGTAATGACTTCTATCAGGTAGGAAATAAAGTACCCACTATTTTTTGTTGAATTTGATTGCAAAAATATGTTAGATTTGATCCAATTAGGTTTGAATTTTCAGTTTTAAACTGCCTACGACTAGGATTTTTAAATTTTCCTAACTGTAACCACTGTTATATGGTTGAGAAATGTTGTACTCCCAGCTGTAATAGAGTTGTTTTTTCACCTATGGTTGGAAAATTATAAAGTCACAACCGTAATTGAGTAATTGTGGTTGTTTACGGTTATGAATTTATGAATTCATAGCCGTAATTGAGTAAATGTTGTTGTTTACGTCTAGGTCGATATTTTGGAAATCCAACGGTAAAAGTAAAATTTCCTAACCATATATTGTATTTCCTAGCCGTATGAGTAACATTTTCCAATCGTAGGTAGTGTTTCCTAGTTGTAGGAGAAAAACTTCCCAATCGTATATAATTTTTCTTAGCTGTAAGTTAATCTGAATTTTCAGTTAAATTTTTTTACATTTCTTTGTTTAGTTTACGTCTAGGTCCATGTTTTGAAAATCCAATCATAAGTTTAAATCTTCCCAATCGTATACCTTATTTCCCAGTCGTAAGCTAAACTTTCCAACCGAAAACATTTTTTCCCCACCGTATGTAAATTTTTCCAACCATGATCCTTTTTTTTAAATTCTAGGTTAATCTGACTTTCATTTTAGAAATTCAAAAAAAAAAATTGTATGTAAATTTTTAAGCTTTGCTTGTGTATTGAACATAGTTTTTAATATTTTTTAGGAATCGACCAAAGGAAAGAAGAAGATAATGTAAAAAATAACACCAAGACATGATCCGACTCCAACCCCTCGTCACAATAAACTATTGGGTATGGGAAAAAAGAACAAATGTGCATTTGTCATTGGGGAACCAAGAGAAAAAAAGAGTGAGCGTCGACTTGTGGTTTCTTAATAACATAATCGAAAGAATGATGAAATTCAAAAAGAAGATAAAGCCGAAACAAGTAATCGTTCACTGGTTTCTCCCGCCAAACCTAAACTGAAAGGAAAAGAAAAGAAGCCGCTTCCACCTACAGCAAAACAAATCATTGAAGATGTGGTGTTTTTTTCCGAGAAGGAGAATGGCGGACCTTGGGGTGAGCCAAGAGATAGGTCAATCTTACTTGGTTACCAATATTCATGGGTTGCAAGGGTCTGTCGGACAGATGGTAACATCTCTTTGAGGACAACGATGACGAACCAAGGGGTTCCAAGAGGACTAGGTATTCTTCCTCTAGCGGGAAATCATCTACTCCCACTTGTTCTTCATCTAGAGGAGGTTCATGTAACAAAGAAGATGATGTTCAAGAGAGTGATTATGGCAAAAGTCAAGGTCAGGAAAAAAGTGTATATGCGCGAGGTTAAGGTTAAGGTGTACGTACCCGTGGTCGAGGTCGTAGTGTTGGTGGTGAACATGAAAATTGTTGATGCTTAATTTGACGTATACAATTATTTTTTTGTTTATGGTTTTAGATTGGTAGTTGGTTATGGATATTTAGTGTTAAGACATTATCGTACCGTTGGTTTATGGATTTGAAAAGATATAGATTTTTAGTTATGGATATCAATTTAGCATAAAATGAATAAGTTTTAGTGTTTTGGCTATCGAATTCCAAATAAAATGCAAAAAAGAATCACAAAACTAACTAAATAATGGAAATTCAAGATCATTTACGGCTAGGTAGAGTACTTGATGAAACGTAATTGTAAGTGACCCTGAATTTTCTTTACGGTTAGGATTTCTACCCGTAAGACTACCATAAGCTACATTATGTCAGAGTTACGGCTAGCTTTAGAACCAAACCTAATCATATAAGACCATAAATTTCCTTTACGGATAGGATGCCTAGTCGTAAGCTTTCCATGAACCAAATTCTATCAGACACTAAAGCTAACCGTAAAAGACCATGATTTTGTTTGCGGTTAGGTATGTTCCACCAACCCAACCGTAAGTGATCCTGAATTTTGATTACGGTTAGGATTCCTATTTGTGAGCCCAGCATAAACTAAATTTCATCCTACTTACCGCTAGTTTTAGTACAAAAGTTAACCATAAGTATCCCTGAATTTTTTTTACAGTTAGGATTCCTAGGCGTGAGCCTAGCATAAGCTAAATTATGTCCTACTTATGGCTAGTTTTAATACAAAATCTAACCGTAAGTGATCCTGAAATTTATTTACTGTTAGGATTCCTAGCCGTAATCCTATCATAAACTAAATTTTGTCCTTATTACGGTTAGGTTTAGTACAAAAACTAACCGTAAGCGACCCTGAATTTTGTTTACAGTTAGGATTACTAGCCCTAATCATTCCATAAATTATAAAATTATCTCACTACGACTAGGTCGATACTATCCATTCCTAGCCGTAGGTGACCCTTAATTTATGTAAAGCACGTCTTATTAGGTAATTTTCGAAAAATATAGCATTGTTATTGAAAAATATAATTGTACATATCTTATTTATATAAAAAGTAACTCCACTGATATATACTCAATTGACCAGATCAACATCACACCTTCTGCATCCATAATCTTCCCATAAAACTCTCACACTCTCATTGCAATATACTTAAAAATTGATCAACTCAATTTTACTTTGGATGGAGATTTATCTCTTTGCAAAAACTATGTATCATGTTATCCAAAGAGGGGAGAAGAACGAAGGAAAGGTGGTTTAGTAAGTGTTATTTATTAGAAAAAGATTCATGAAAACTTTTGTAGTGACACCATTAACAATAGTAGTTGTTGTGTAGCTCATTTGGTTTATCAATTTGGAGATACACGTAGAGAAGTTAAAGAATATTGGATTTAATTTGTTTTTGTAATCAACTTCGACTTGGAAGTGAAACTGATGTTGAAGTCTTAGATTAACAAGAAAAATGAATGGAGAGCATGGAAAGGTTAAAATTTCAAATATGAAGTTCATTTCGCCATCCTTAAAGACTTCTTCCTAACTCATAAGGGATATTGGAATTTTAATGAGATTTAATGCGGGTTAATTATGTAACGGTCTTTAATACGGTTTAATTAATGGGAAAATATTTACAATTCAAGTTCAAATTTATTTCAAACTCTGAAATTTCAAAATTTTGGATCAACTTATGGCTGGGAATTTGTCCTTTGATCAATATAAACCTAGCCGTAAATCTCTGAAATTTCGGTTTCAACAAGGTGTTCCTATCTACGGCTAGGTCGACACCTGAAAAACCTAGCCGTCAACCTTACAACTAAAAATCACATAGTTTTACGGCTATATCTATACATGCTCGACCTCGCTGTAGAAATTCCAACTATAGGAAAAGCCTGGTTTACGGGTAGATTTCAATTTCAACATATATTAATTTCTTAATGCTAGGTCGACACTTGATAAAAATTATTTGTAAATCACATTGAATTTCCAAATATCAGTGTTTTTCTTACAAAAATTGAGAAAACAAAAAAACAATTGACGAAAATATATTTTCATTCATAATGAGTGATTCGAAATACATATGTTATTATATAATCATCATCATTCATCACATTAAGTCAACTTAGGATCGTTTCGAGATGCTCATTTTCTTCCAAAGTTCCATTCGGTGTTGTATTGGGGCCTCAACGGAGGAATTGGGCTTCTATCTTCTAATTAGAGACCAATATAATGATATCTTTGTACTTGCCCAAACACAACTCTTCTATGAGAAAATTGTTCGGCATAAGTTGTTCTCGTTGGTGTGAGTGTACAAACGATTGCAAGTGAGAAATGATACACAGCATAAGAGAATGCTTTGGAGAGTAAGTGCCCAAAAATCAGAATGCTCATCCAATAGTCACTTGTCAATTTAATGTTTTCATTTAAACGTTGTTCAAATGCAACGAACCTCTCGTCTACCTCCATCTCTTTTTCTCCAATTTCCCTTATTATCATCATTGCCTTGTATAAATCATGGTGTTTGCACAATTCACACAATATCTTTTGTCTTACATAAGTGCATTCGTCCAAAACGTTTTGGGCCCACTGCAAGTCCCAAGTTGTTCTATGGCAACATGGAAACCATAATTCCCGTCATCATCAAAATCGTCGGTGGCTTTAATGTACTCATGAATGATATCGGGAAGGTACTCCAAGTAATCGTCATAAATGATGTACGTAGTTCGATAAATTTTACCTTCCTCATCTCTATGGGGGGTTTCCATTAATCCTTTTGCAATACAAATCTTTTCTTTCTCACCATTTGATGGACTCATTTGCAGATTTTCAACCATCGGTGCTTTTTTTCCATATCAACTTTAACTTTCTTATGAGGGAAGCTCGGGACCTCCTTTTACATCTCTACGGCTTGGTCTGCTTTCATCCATTTTAGTTTGACTATGTTTGTTTATAGTTTTACCTTTTCTTTTAACGTCCTGCTCTTCATACAAGGCTTGCAAGTGCTTAAAACCCGAAGGATATGTTTGTTTTGAAACCACCAATTTTGAAGCCTCTTAAACCACTTTATTTGTTTCTTTTCTCTCTTCTTTTCTTGTTGTTTTATTAGTAGTCCTACCCTTTCACTTTCCCTTTGTTGGTTTAAGAATATCGTCTCTAGTGAAGGGGTCGTTGAATTTTCGCAACTCGTACAATCAAATTTATCTTTACAATGAATTCAATGAAGCGGACTTTTCAAATAGTTATTTGTACGCCTAGGTTTCTCAAAATACTTCACCGAGACCTTCAATTGGTATTGGATCGTTGAATGAAAGTTGATTCTAAAAATCATCTATATCTTCAATTGGGATCACCTTTTCTTCATACCTAGCTATAATATGCCGACATGGGTCCCATAACTAATTTGTTGGGATAAATACACTCTTTCCCCGGAATATGCTTCTTCAACGACTCCACTTTGAGCATAATCTTCTTAATCACCCAATGAAAAAACATAGTAACTATTCCTTGGAGCCAAGGGTTATCCAAATAAATGACATGTTTTCTAGATCGGATAAATTCAAACTTCCCTTTGATTCGTTTGAGATCACACTTGAAGTACTCTTACATAGCTTCAAAAACCACAACAAACCCATCATCACGCCTATTTATCTTTCATTTGAATCGATTGAGAGATGAATCCACTGTGCTAGTCACTTTGTTTTCATAGTGTTTATATTTGTTTGCCCACTCACTAACGAACTTTTCTTTGCAGGGATCCAACAAATATTTCTTCAAATACTATATAACCTCCGGGTAGGTATCCCAATGCGTCAATAGCATACACTCATTTTCTTCATAAAATTCATTCTTGATCGTCCATGTCAAAGCATCCTACTTCAATCTAAAGCTAGCCCATTTTTCCTTGGATATTTTGTTATCTTCCCCAAATTTATCTATCTCTTGTTGTGATTTCTCTACTAGTAGTTTTTTGATCCTCTCAACCTCAGTTTTCTTTGATGTTATAATTTTAGTTTTACAATTAGTTTGAACATTATTCCATATATAGAGCGTGCAAAGAAGATGGTGTGAATTGTGGAAAACACAATTTATCGCATTCATAAATACTTGCTCCTTATCAGTAATCATCACCTTTTAAGTATAACCTTCTTGGTATAATAACTTTACCTTTTGTAATTTCTACATGTAACTTTAATCTGTCTCATATTGTAAGAAACAAAACCTGACACTAAATGGCGACTTCGTAGATGTTTGCCCGATAAAGTTTAATATCGGCATCCTATACTTGTTCTTTTTATATGTGTGATCCATAAAAATAATTTGATAGAAGCATCTTTCCAATGTTATAAAATCCGCATGAGCCATCAAAAGATATTTCACTTCCTCATTCTCATCTTTCTCATAGGCCACCGTGAGTTTGCCTTTACCCCAGTTACAATAATTCTTGCATAAGTTATCTATTTTGTTATTGCTCATGTATCAATTTTTCTCTTGCATCATATATGGTATCCAAGGAAGATGAGTTATTTCGTTTAATATTTTTACACTATTAAGGATATCAATATGTCTTGTGCGTTTTTGACTCAATACATCTACTAGCTTTACTTGTTTGGGGTGAGCCTAGCCGCATAAGGATGGTTGATCAAACTCTCTGGAATTAAGAGGTTATGATAACCCGAGACAACTTCACTCATAAACCATACTTTCTTGACCCTGTGTTGAATTTCAATTGAAGCTTAAAAGGGAATCCGCTCTTCTTTGTATGATGAACTCCTTTCTTCCTCGCGTTCTTTGGTTTATACTCAAAACCCTTTCTTTGTTGACTCTTGTACTCCCGACTACACTCATAAACCATTTGAAAGGTTGTGGGTCTTAGTTAATTATTCTGGACTATAATGCACATCTTTTTCGACCTTTGTTATCGAGCCCACTTCTTTACTTCTTCTTTCTGTTCTCATTCAAAGTTGTTGGCATAGTGACCACTTGTATCCTCACTCAAAACGCGAATAATTGTGGGTTTGTCTTCTATTGGCTCAGGTATACGCTTGATCTAAAAACATGGAAATATAACACGACATTTAGACAGAAAAAAACATCTAAAAACCGACCCATGACTGGGTCTACTACTACTAAGCCCAACTGTAGAATCATCTAGATTCCCGTTATGGTTAGGTTACCTAGTCGTATAATATGAAAAATTTAACTACAACTAGGTCTCTAAATCCAGGAGCTAGCCAAGAGTTGATCCGAAATTAGAATACAACTAAGTGACTTAACCGGTAAAAAAATTAAACTATCTAGTTGTAGCTAACGACATTAATTAGCATTTAATATTTCCATGCATCTATTGCTGGATTTTCGAGTACTCGGCCTGTAGAAATTTATTACGGCTAGGAGTTTTCATTTTCCAGCCGTAACATATCTTTTATGGCTAGGAAATAATATTTTAGTCATAGGCCTATGTTACAGCTAGGAATCCATGATTTCCCATCTGTATAACAACTTACAACTGGAAATTAGGAGACTTCAAAATGCAAAAAGATCCAACCTTTTATGCAATTTAAGCGATTAGAAGCAACACAATTATGATTAGAGTTAAGTTAGAGGTATATCTAACTATTTTGAACATTTTTTTATTCATATTCTTTGCTTGGTTCTTCAAATCATAATAAGGTTCATGAGAAAATTGAGTTTGAGTTAAAAATTCTTGATTATCTAAGAAATCAGTCATAATAAAATCATTGTTTAGGGTTAGGAATATCTTGTCTGATTTGGAAGATGGATTCACCTACCCTCATAAATCTTGTTAGAATCACTCATTTTGAGTGAAAAAACCAGAATTTCTAGAGTTTTCAAAAAAAATACCTACTTCTTCTTTTACTTCTCCACTAAAAAAATAAAAAAATAAAAAAATAAAAAAGTCTTTAAAACACTAACAATAAATCAATTTATTAATCTAAGCATTAACACTTAATTAGTTTATCTAATTAAAATAGAAGGCAGTTTAGCTATTATCAAAAATAATAGGTGTTTGTGGGTTAAAACGAATTTAGGGGAAAAATGATGGAGTAGGCGGATGCTAGTCAGAGCAATTCGTCTAACCGCTAAACATTTGTATTGTATAAGTACTTTTAAGATCCGAGAGATCAATTTGTACGAAATCGGTCTAAATCAAGAAATACTCGCTCCACTTTCGTTTTCGTCACAAAGGAAGGAGAAGTGTATATATGTAAGGAGGGAAACAAATAAGGTATTGAGATCGATGGAATTGGATACCAGTGATGGAATGTGTTGAACTACTGTGAAGATGATTGTTCTCTAATATGATTGTCTTGTAGTCATTCTTTTCCTAAATTCTTTTCCAATAGGTTGAAGAACCTATTTACAACTGTGGAAGTTAACACATTGAGTTGTAGGTGGTGACAGTTGCAGAGAAGTGGAAGAGTAGAGACATAGAGATCGTGGTGATAACGAATTCTGTCATACTCAATGTAGTCGATTTTCGGCCGTCTCGGCATAGATTCCGGCAAGATTCCAGTTTTCTTCACAACAGCAAGATAAAATTGATAATCTCACCAAGACGAGATTTAAACGAGTATCTCGCCTAAATCGCCCAAATATCGGCCGAGATATTTCTTTTAAAATCAGTTTGGTTTGAGTATTCTTTGAGATTGAAAAAATCTCTACATACTTTTGGTTTTAGCAAATCAAAATCAACAGGTTCAGACCCATACCATTGATTTCATCCATACATTCATATACTTACAACACCACCAAGATTTTTTTTTTTTTAAAAAAAAAGAGAAAAAAATAAACTAAGAAAAGAAGATTATGAGCTATTGAGATTGAGTGAATAACTCTGTGTTTCTTTCTTCGTTAAATGGATCGAGCAACTTGTTGGTATCTGCATGATTTCCCAAAGATGTAGATGAGAATGGAGGCTAGGTTTTAGTAATCTGTAAATGGTGAGTTGTTAATAAGAAGGAAAAAGAATCAAACATTTACATGTATGATATAGGAGATTTAAATATTAGTTTACTAAAACATTCCAGAATAAATATATTTAGTAGATTGTCTGTATTCTGGAATTTGAACTATTATCTCGGTGTCTTGGACCTAGCCGAGACAACTCCGAGATACGAAATCAACTACATTGGTCATACTAATGGGACTTGGCAGTTGTATTACCGTTATTCCATTCATGGGTGTATTGTTACACCGCTCGTGTTGTAGGCCGGCAAACCAAAACCCTAGTGAATATCCCCTATGAGACATAATTGATGTCTCGAGCATGATTAAGTTTGTTTTATAGACGTGTATTATCTAGTCAGTTGGCGACCTTGCTAGACTGTTAGTCTTAGTGGATTGGTGAGTCTAGCATGTTGCTCAGTATTGAGTCTGGTATGCTGGATATTTGGTAGATGAAGCATTAGATATATGTTGAGTGCTTAATATATCATAGACGTAGAGTCTGATTCTTTTTACATTGGTAGTTGTGGCATATCATTGCGTGAGTACCAATTAAATACATTTTTTAATTGATAAACTCTAATGTGGTAGATGGACCAATTAAAGAATGACTGATGAAGGACCAATCGATTTGGTGGAGAGGAATCGACCAAATGGAGGACCAACCAAGTGGAGGATCGGCCAGGTAGAGAATCGTCTAAATTGGTGATAACGCAACCTAATAGTGTTGAAACCAATTAAAGTTTTAAGAATTAAAATTTAATTATGATAGAAGAGGGAAGTGATATAAAGGAAACGATCGGATGCTCGAGAAGAACCGACCAGGTGGTCGAGGAGGACCGTCCAAGGTGGAGGACTGTCCAAGAAGAAGAACGTCCAGAAAGAGGAACGCCCAAGGTGGAGGACTGGCCAAGAACAAGAACGTCCAAGAAGATGAACGATCAAGGTGGAGGATTGGCCAAGAAGAGGAATGACCAAGTTAGAGGACGTAGAGGAGTTTTGATAAAATAATAAAATATAAAAAATAAATAAAATAAAAAGATAGGACCGGCCATGGGATAGTCTGTCGGCCGGCGGACCATCGCTGGTCCCACTATTCCCTTTTTCTTAAATTTCTTTTGTTATTTCTTCATATATCCTCCTGTTGAGCTCTTCCGTCTATATAGACGTCCGCCATATGCTCGAAAATTCATATATAAGACCCTTTAGCAAAAACATTATAGATTCCTCATATGATGTCCGTTTTCGATACTTAACCCCAATTCAGAATTAAAAAATCATCAAATATTTCTTAGCGAGAAAGGATTTAGTTTTATAGCTCGTTTAGGCTGTCAAGAGGAGCAAACAACAACCTTTCATAAATATTTTAGGAAAAATTCTGATAATTTTTAACTTGTGTTTCGCCTGGGATTTAGGCCATATCTCCTATACCATTACTCGGAATAAGACTCTCTTTTAGTATATCATAGTAGACACATATGAGGGGAACATATGTTGTTTAGAAAGTTTTTCCTTATTCTCCACCCCATTGGTACGTTTTTCCAAGAAGATTATGACGGAACGTTAAAAATCAGAGTTTCGACCAAGTATACTCTGTGTAACTTGTTATGAGCTTTCATACAGATGTTTGTGGAGAAAATGAATTCAGATGGTAAATTAGGAAAAATGGGGTGAGCAGGTGAATGTTCGTCTAATCCTTTAACATTTTTATTGTTGAAGTACTTTATTTATATTCGAGAGATCAATTTGTATAATCCTGGCCTATACCAAGCAATGGTTGTTCCTGTCTTGCTTCAGTCACAAAGGAGAAGGAGAAGGGTTGGTCTTAGGGAGGGAAACGAGAGAAGGATTGATGTTAGAGTATCAGACTCTGTAGGATATAGTGGGTGTGAATATCTATGAACAATTCTATGTGTGAGAAAGTTGAATAATCGAGTTATCCGGTTTGAATTGTTCTGTATTAGACTTAAACTTGAAATTTTCGTATGTTCAATAGATTAAGAGATCAATTTTATAGTCATAGTTATTGTAAGTTTTCACCTGACATATTTTCTGGAAGAAAGTGTCAATGGTTGAGTAGTGGTGAAGTGGATAAGGTGGAGAAAATGTTGACAACTGCTCTCCACTTCGATTAAGGTTGAACGGTGATAGACACATTTTTATGTCTAAATTGTGCTCGATTATCTATTTTGATAGTGTTGATTTTGTATTATTTATGGGTTTTTATGTCTTTAAAGGTATTTTTCAGAAATAAATATTTGTGGAAAAATCGGCTCAAAAAGTGATAAAGGCACCCAGCAAAAGTGACAAAGGCACCCACCAGTTGGATTGGGGGAACCCCTATTTCAAATTCAAAAACCGAAAAATAGAGGGAAACTTGTTTTACGTGAGAATTCTTCTAGATTAGTTGGGAACTGAATTTAAAGGGATTTAAAGTGTGTTTTTGATATCTCAAACTGAAGAGACAATCAAGATAGGTTAAAACACGTCATTCATGAGTGTTGCATGCCGTAAAAAATGACTGGAAGAATCGTGTTTGAACCGGAAAGGGAGTCCTTCCTTGTTTCGGATTAACAAAGAATTTGAGTTGGTTTGGGATGGATATTTGGGTCCTTATCAGTAAGGGAAAGTCTATTAAGGTTCCCCATACCTATAAATAGCAAGAAATCGTCGCAGTTTCCGTTGCTTATTCCTTTAAAATTCTGAAGCGGACAGAGTCCGTTCTTTATTGCCTCTGTCTTATTTTCTCTTCAGCCACACAGTCTGTAACGCTTATAAGCGTATCAAATCGTCTGTGTTACATTTTTTCATCATTATAAAAACTTTTTGAGCTATGAACAATTATTTTGAGAGTGTTTCCAGCATGATGAGCTAATCACCATTACTGGGGCGACGGAGGAAGCTATTTTTCCAATCATAAAGTGGTAATTCTTATTTTATTTATTTTTTACAATTCTTTTACTATTATTTGCTTTGAATTAAAATTGGAAAAAATGGTTTTTATCAACTAGTTGTGTTTTCTTTTGATGAGTCATGCTGGGCTTAGAGCTTTTGATGTCTCATGCTTTCGATCTACAACTATTATTTTGAAAACCTAACTTTGGCAATATTTTGGATAAACTGAATATACGAGTTGCAAGATTTTTATCACTTGAAAAATTGGCGAATGGTGGAATCCTTAGTCTCAGACCTTCCCATAATTTGAAATCAATTTTTCTTTAATATGTTTTATTTTTTGGTTATTAAAAAATAGGTTTAAAAATTGAATCTTTACAAGTCTGAGTATCGAACCTCTTACCACTATTTTAAAATTACATCAATTTTTGGCGCCGCCGACGCGGACTTTTTTTAGATTTGTTCTTAGTTTTTTTTTAGGTTAGTTAGTTTAATTAGATTTTTATTTTTACTTTGTTCTATTTTACGTTTCTTTGGGTATTTCTCTTATTGCTACAGGTTTTGGATTTTGGATTGAAAGGAAATTGAGCCAAATACTTTGGTGATTAAAGACTTGGAGTGAAAGTTAAAGCTTAAAGAACGGTAAAGAAGACAAAGAATTTTATTTTTAATTAGATTTTTTTTTTTAGATTTTATTTGTTTAGAAAATTGTATTAGGAATTTTTTTATTATTTCTTTAATTTTTTTTTATTTTTGGACACTTTTTGTACTTTATTTTGGGACTTTGGACATTATTATTATTTTTTAAACCCTACGGAAGGGTAAGTTAAATATAAACTGCAACATGGAAGGACGATAATTACGATATTGTCTCGGCCCCTCGGGTTCGTACACTGACACAGGAGTCGGTGGCCCGAGTCGACTACAACCGATTCATCCCCCGTCTAGTACAGGAGGTAAGACTCGATCAACCCACGAATCCCCTGCAAGTGGGTTTACTGTATTCCTTCGTATGCATATATGTTGAGGAACTGAATACGGAATTATGTTCTAGTAAAGGGCAAGAACTGACCATACAAGATAAGGACTCGGATTTCATCACCATTTCCTTCTTGACGGCTTTAGGAAAACGTTACCAAACACGAACCTAAGCCTAAAATTTGACTAGAAAGAGACCTATAGGGTAACGAGCTTATAGGGAACTCGTTCAAAAGGACTTTATTAGTTACTTTTTTAGCCTAAATCGAAGTCCAGGAAGATTATTTTAAGTTGATTAGAGCCGCCTTGTAACCCAGGGAAAAGTTGCCAAAGAGACATGGTTATCAAAGCTCTTTAGAGCTTATCCTGTTTCTCTTCGACTTAATCTAATTCGGATCGTTCTAAGAGGTTTGCTAAAACTGTAACTAGTTGCCTTTCGAAGGAATAAAAGATAGTCTAGAAACAATCTAAGTGAATTCATCATGCTTTTTTTTGCTA
Organism: Papaver californicum; assembly: GCA_023531435.1. Taxonomy (NCBI): domain Eukaryota; kingdom Viridiplantae; phylum Streptophyta; class Magnoliopsida; order Ranunculales; family Papaveraceae; genus Papaver; species Papaver californicum. Next base: position 3,198,206 of record JAJJMC010008370.1, on the reverse strand, counting down.
GATTCAATAGGTTTGATTTGGTTGAGTCAGTCTTGCTTGTGATTGTTTAGAACCCCCTTCCTGTTAGGATTTATTTTCTTAGATCTTTTTTAATATATTAGGAAGGTTTTAGAAAATATCGAACTGGTATTATGAGGACCAATACAATGAATATCCGACTGAATTTTAAAATAGAAATTATCCATACTATCAACATTGTGTGTATAGTAGTCGGGATCACCACCAACCTTTTGGAGGTTATTACTCATACCAGGGTGATCCTAATTATTATTCGTACATACACCCGTCTTATGAACATGAAAGTGAGAAAAATTCGAGTTCTTTATCTTGGAGGGATGCCTTAAAGCAGATGCAATCTAGTACTCCATATGATAACCCAAATCCTTTTCTAGAAGAATCACATGAGCAGAATTCTAGTTATTTGTCTTGGAGGGAGACCCTAAAGCAGATGCAATATAGTATTCCCTATGATGATTCGAGCTCTTTGTCTTAAAGGGATGCCCTAAAACAGATGCAACCTAGTAGCCCTTATAATGAACCTATTATGCCTCTAGAAAAATCACACGAGCAGTTGCAATCTAGCACTATTGATCTAGTTTTTTCTCTAGAGAATTCCGTCAAGAAGTGCACCGAGGATACAAAAGAATCATAAAGGAGATGACTGAGAACAGACATGGGTTCATATTAAGTGTGAATGAAAGTCTTGAAAAGAATAATATTGCTCAAAGTGATCTTAATTTCCAATATGGTGCTACCCTTGATAATTATTCACCTAGTCAAGAGGACGAGGATAGAATTGGTAACACTACTTATTTAGACGAGGTTCAAACATCTTCATATTATTATGATGATGAGGATAGTGTTGATGAAGAACTTGAAATATACATGCAGAGTGGTCAGGAAATTATCACTCCAATTATGCTTCATGATGATAGTGTTATTTCTGGTTTAAATTCAAATAATTTTAATGAATATTCACATATTCAAAAAGAAGAGGATTTCACTAGAGATACCACTGTTTTAGACGATGTAGAATTTTCTTCTTTAGAAGCCGCTAATGGTTTAGAGGAACGAGTTTATCCTGAGAATACTGTTTTAGAGTCCAACGATTTAGAAAAAATAGTCTTAGATAACAAAGATAGACTCGTAGATATTTTAAATATGAGTGAGGATGCACCACCTGATTATAACCTAGAAGAAACAATTGGCTATTTTCGGGAATCTGACGATCTAGAAATTAAGGAAATTATGACTAGTCTATCTAAAGACACTGAAAAACTCTAAGTTTTGGGGTGACTATCATTCTCCCTGTGCTTTACCTTTAACTCTTAGAAAGGTACCTAACTTGGGACTTGACATATTCACCTCTACCATTTCACAAGATCATCTTCAAGCTAGATTCCCTAATCCTGTTGATATCCACAAAGAAGTTCAGTTGTTAAAACCCATCCTCTGATCCATGTGGTTTATCTAGGAAATAATACCAAGATTGACTTTGTTTTCCCACCAAAATATTTTCTTCCATATGTGGGAACGTATGAATTCAAATGTGTCAGTTATTAAGTTTAGAGACTAAGCCTAATTACTTTAGGGAATTCGAATCGACATATTTGCTTAAGAATGACCACCTTCATTGTAGTCAATTGTGTGAGTCAAATCTGATTGAATTTGAGGATCCACAATTATTCAGGTTATTATTATGTGCTTCTAAGTTCTTAGTTGAACTACTCCAGACTCTACAACCTGATTCTGTTGATCCTGCTTACGAGGAAATCCAGCCCATGAAAATATTTTATCTGGACCCTTTTATAGAGCATGAACCTGAACCACAACTAGAAGTAGTTGTCTTAAACAAAAAACTAGATAAGGGTGTGCTCGGTTTGTTCATTTTCTTGGCTTGTTGCAGTTTCCTCTTATTTGTGATAGCATTATTTGATTCAGATGACCCACAGTTGTTCCGACTATTGTTATATGATTTTATGAGGTGACTAATTCTTTCTTAGTCTGGCTGAAGACTTTAAACTTAGCACTTCTTGGGAGGTAACCCATGCAACACGGTAATATCTTTCCTTAACTCCTTTTCTTCGTTTGGTAACAGTTTCTCCTTGTTCATGCTTTTAATAATTCATCTTTAGAAACATTGAGGACACTGTTTGATTTAAGTTTGGGGGTAAGGGAGAAACTTTTAATGAAATATGAAACTCCAAAGTCTAGAAACTTGTGTACAATTCAGGATGACACTAACCATTCTAGGTAGATGGAAACTTAGCTCTTTTATTTATAGGAATTGGTGTGCCCAATTTAATGGTCTATTCATAAAAGGACAGAGTTTAGGTGTTAGAAATAACATGATAGTTGTCACCATATCTCGGAGTCTATCTCGACCATATCACCTTTTGTTTTTATTTTTACAATTTTCGTGTTTCTATAAATGATTGGTGGGGCACCAATATCGAATTTTCATCACCTCCAGGATGAAATAGAGTGTTTGAGATCAAGCCCCATTTTTAATTCTTATTTAACAAAAAATCAAAAAGAAAAATAGAAAAAAAAAAGAAAAAAAAATCGAGTATTGACACTTTGATAGCAATATGTGTGTGTTCTCCCTGTCTCCTTCGCCTAAGCAAGCGTGGAAAGCAGGATCCATGGGAACTATCATGTAAGATGATGATAAGGACCATGCGCTTGGATTCAGTTTGATCCAATCATGTTGTCAGTACATTTATACTTGTTTTATTTTCAATAAATCGATCGTTGGGACCCTTGTATATACCAGTTGAATCGATATTAGTATTACGATTAAGACCATGTATCTCAATCCATTAGGATTCATCCTGGTACTGGCCTTCAGACAGATATGGAAAACACCGTTCACCTTAGTCAACACGCGCAAACTTCATTTTTTCCACATCCATCTTCTAAATCTTTTCATGTGATTGAACTTTGATAGATTCTGAGTATTTTGGTTGAACGAATATCTGAGTAGAGCTTTGTTTTCTTCGTGTACAACAATTGGACTCATATAGGGTAATGATTCCCAGAGCCGAAGAATTTAGTTTGCCAACTAAATAGCTTGTTTAGTGTTTATCCTCAATCGTTCACAAGTAGTTAAAACTTGGAGTAAAGTTTTTGTGGGTATACCTCTTGTAAACCCTCACGAGACAAAACTCGTCCACTAGGGACACCTAGGGGTTTAACGACTTATTGCATATGCTAAATATAGTCGCGATTCCTGCGAAAGTGAGTTAGGATTTTACTTTCTAGATTAGATTTGCTCGAGGACTAGCAAATATTAAGTTTGGGAGTATTTGATAGACACATTCTTGTGTCTAAATTGTGCTCGATTATCTATTTTGATAGTGTTCGATTTTGTACTATTTATGGGTTTTTATGTCTTTATAGGTATTTTTCAGAAATAAATATTTGTGGAAAAATCGGCTCAAAAAGTGATAAAGACACCCATCAAACGTGATAAATGAACCCACTAGTTGAATTGGGGGAACCCTCTTTCAAATCCAAAAACCGAAAATGGCGGGAAACTTGTTTTACGTGAGAATTCTTCTGGATTAGTTGGGAACTGAATTTAAAGGGATTTAAAGTGTGTTTTTGATATCTCAAACTGAAGAGACAATCAAGATAGGTTAAAACACGTCATTCATGAGTGTTGCATGCCGTAAAAAATGGCTAGAAGAATCGTGTTTGAACCGGAAAGAGAGTCCTTCCATGTTTCGGATTAACAAAGAATTTGAGTTGATTTGGGATGGATATTTGGGTCCTTATCAGTTAGGGAAATTCTATTAAGGTTCCCCAAACCTATAAATAACAAGAAGATCGAAGAAAAATTAAGCCAGAGATCACCGAAAAGTTTCCAGGAAGAAAAGAAAAATCTGCTGGTTAAGAACACGCGAAGAACAAAAGGCTCCAGAAAACAATCACAGTTTCCGTTGCTTATTCCTTTAAAATTCTGAAGCGGCCAGAGTCCGTTCTTTATTGCCTCTGTCTTATTTTCTCTTCAGCCACACAGTTTGTGACGTTTATAAGCGTATAAGACTTGTATGTGTTACTTTTGTTTCATCATTATAAACACTTTCTGAGTTATGAACAATTATTTTGAGAGTGTTTCCAACATTATAAGATAATCACCATCACTGGGGCGACGGAGGAAGCTATTTTCCCAATAATAAAGCGGTAATTCTTATTTTATTTATTTTTTGCAATCCTTTTACTATTATTTGCTTTGAATTAAAATTGGAAAAAAATGGTTTTATCAATTAGTTGTGTTTTCTTTTGATGAGTCATGCTAGGCTTAGAGCTTTTGATGTCTCATTCTTTCGATTTACAACTATTATTTTGAAAACCTAACTTTGGCAATATTTTGGATAAACTGAATATACGAGTTGCAAGATTTTTATCACTTGAAAAATTTGCGAATGGTGGAATCTTTAGTCTCAGTCCTTCCCAAAATTTGAAATCAATTTTACTTTAATCTGTTTTATTTTTTAGTTATTAAAAAATAGGTTTAAAAATTGAATCATTACAAGTCTGAGTATCGAACCTTTTACCACTATTTCTAAATTACATCAAATGTGCGGTTGCTCAACCCACCACTCATCTACTCAATTGTTGTTCGAACTTTCCAGATTTTAATCTATAGTGGATGCATTGTTGCACCACATGTCGTAGACCGTTAGACCAATACCCTAGTGAATATCCCCCCATTTGTGACATTTGACGTCTCGTATAATTTTTGTAGTATTAAGTACTACTAATAATATTAAGTCAAATTATACTTGCTTAGTCTTTTGACTGAAGATCTGTCTTGCTTGACTAGGCTGATGAGTCTTGACAAACTAAAATAAAATATGCAGTTATTTTATTTATGAGGAACAATATGTTCAACTAGGTCAATTTGCATTTACATATTTGTTTTGTAGAATTAAGCATATGCTGCTGAGCATGAGAAAATGTATCTGAAGCCATAAAATTTATGAATATGAGGCTACGTATATGAATGAAACCTAGTATGACCTTTGATAGGTAAATAGGGTTTTGAAGCTTGTATATGTGAAGCGAACCCAAATAAGAAAGCATTAGGTGCTAACGCTAAGGTGAATAGAGCTTAGGAGCTAAACTTAAGTTATATTAGATTTAATGCTAAGGTGCATTAGTGTTTGGATTTAGACTAAACCTCATTAGTTGAAAGGATTAATGTTAAGACTCCTTAGTTTAAAGGAGTAATGCTAAGCCTCCTTAGTTGAAAGGAGTTGTATTAAGCCGCATTAGTATTAGGAGCATGGAGTAAGATGCCTTAGTATTCGGCTATATTACTAGGATACACGAGTTTTTCCTACTTGAAATAAGATGCACGAGCTTTCCTATTTAACTAAGACACACGAGTTCATGGAAAAAACACCTCGTTTTGGACGAAGTGGCAAGACGTACACGTTTTAGTCTTTGCACTAAGACACACAAATTAAGGGAAAAAAGGGTAAAACGCCTTGTTTGGACAAGAGAGGTAAGACGCATGAGTTTTTGTTTTTGAACTAAGGCGCACAAGTTGAGGGGAAAAGAGTAAAATGCCTTTGTTTGGTCTTTTGAGACAAAGACGCCCATGGTCTGTAGAAAGACTAAGACGCATTGGTCTTGTCTTAAGCCTAAGATGCACAAGGTAAGTATTTTGAGAAAAAAAAAGGCACAAAGTAGGTTTTTAAACAAGAACTCACAAGATTTTCTTTTGGAATAAGGCACACACGTTTAGTCTTTAGAACTAAGACGCACAAGTATGGGGAAAAAAAGTAAAATATCTCAGTTATGTCTTAAAGACAGACACATGAGTTTTTCCTATTGAATTAAGACTCAAAATATTTGTTCTTTGTAACTAAGGCACACGAGTTGAGGGTAAAAGGGGAAAACGCCTTAGTTTTGTACAAAGAAGTAAGGCGCCTTAGTTTGGTCTTTGAGACTAAGGCTCACAAGTTTTGTCCTGACTCACAAGTTTTGTGCTTCAAACTAATACTAAGACGCACAAGTATTGTGATAATACGGACAAGGTAAGGGAGCATCATCCCCTTGGACTTGGACGGACAAGAGAATTCTTGTGAAATTTTGTCATCAAAAAATTCATATTCAGGGTTTTCACTGAAAACGTTGTAAAATCTTCATAAAGAGTCCGTTTTCAATGATCTACCCAAAATTTTTGATGACCAGAACACCAGATACCTACCAACTCGAAAGGATTTGAGTTTTGAGTTAGTTCAGGGCCTCAAAAAGACGAAACAGACAAAAATCGGGAAAAAGTCTTGAATTTTTCAGCTGCAACTTAGTTGAAAATGTTTTTATCATATCTCTTAGACCGTTTGTCCGATTGATGTGATTTTTTAGTATATTATAGAGGACATCCATATGCAGAGTTTGTTATATAACTCATCTCTTGATTCATTACCAATTTCTCCCAGATCACGACTTTGTACTGGGCAATACAGAATTGCGCCTGACGAGCTTGGTGTAAAAGCGCCTTTTTAGGCCTCTGGGCCATTTGCTTGCGTCTTTAATATCTAATGAAGGATATTTATGCTATTGGTTGCTTCCTTAAGCAAGAATTGACGTGGCCAAGGTTAATTTGCTAGTAAAAGGTATGTTTTGTGTTTAGCATAATTCTTGATTTGGTGTCTAAGCACAGCTATGGTATTTTAATCAAGTAAACTCGTATGTAACTTCTATATAAAGCTATATAAGTTTTTTAGTGAGTCAATATTATTCAGTTGAGCATGAGTATCAATATAAAGTAGTTTTTTGGGAATCCAATGCGAAGTATAATAACAAATAATACTGAAATTGCTCTATACTAGTGGATAATCCATTTAGGATCTTGAGATTTTATGTAAAAATTATAGAATATCTGGGAATGTCGTGGTAAGCACAAGTGTTATTTTAATGATTTCGTATAGTAATGAATGTTGATCCATTCAGTAATTTTAATTGTATATGTAGTTGGCTATACATATAGAGAGAAAATAAGGATAAGCACCTGAGAGAGGACAGGGATAGGCATCTGTCTAAAATTCTTTAAGGTTTAGTATTTTCACATACTTGAGTCTTGGGAAATAATTACTATTTTAACCTTGTCAAAACCCACCATCTACAACAGTCTTGTACGAACACTATGATAAATCATGATATAAAGCAATTCTAGGAATTCAGCCGGGGAATATAACACTAGAAAGGACTCAAGTTACTCTATACTAGTACGCACTTTATCTAAGAGCATTAATATCCATTCAGGAACAAAGATGTGTTCTGGATATTTATTTTGTATAGTCAGAGATCATCTGGGTAGAAATTGCAATCAACATCAATGACATTTTGAGGACAATATTGCTCTGTACTGGTGATTAATCCATCTAGAAGTTGTCTGATCATTATAAAAGAGTAAGCACTGAGTCGTACACTACTAATATTGTGTATATTCATATAAAATATTGAGAGCTCAAGCGGGTGAAGCTCTAATATCATATTGTTTGTATTTTTAGACAGGCTACAAGATCAATGTGAGATGCCTGTAACAAAGGTTTTATATTTTAATTCTCTTGTATAATATAGAAATATGAATTTTATGCTTCTGATGCCGGGTCAGTGACGATTTTACTATCTTACCCTTTGTCAAAAGATTTCACCATCTACAATAGAATAAGGGGTTATTGAGTTTGTTACGATGACTCTACTTTGTCATATTATCAATACTCAAAATTTCTTTGATGCATCCCCAATAATAGATTTCTATAACTTATTGTTGACGTGTATCGTAAATTTTATTAAAGTTCCTTTCCTTTATTTATAGTGAGAAATTTAAAAAGGGAATTTAATAAAAATCCTTCTTTTAACGGGCCTTCATAAATATATTTGAATTGGACCAGTTTCTTGAAAGAAATCCAATAAAATCGAATCTTGTTTTTACCCTTCAATATGATAGACAGTTTAAACTAAATTTTACATTTGGGATTTCATTAAGACTCTAAAGAGAGATTCTCCAGTTCAGTGAATCATCAACAACTTATCAATCAAACTCGAAAATTATTAGCAGCAACATAAATTAGAATTTTTTTATATAATTTTTCTTCTTATCGATTTATTTTCCGAATAATTGTGGATTCAGAACAGATTTGTTTCTGCCGAAGAAGTAAGAGATCATTTTGATTTTTTCAGTTTAAATTCTTAGAATGAAGTTAGAACAAGTAAAAGTATTCCCTTTTCCTTACTTTATTCTTTTCATTCTCAATCAGTTCATAGAAGATACAAAAGCGGCAATGCAAACCTATTTTTGCAGGGTACGCTTTCTTCTCTATATAGTTACTTGATGTGTGTCGTACCACGTCAAAATTATAGTCACTTTCTCACTTATAAAAGATTTATTATGAAGCTAGAGTAAGTAAGTGTTCGTTCCACTGGAGGCTATTGTTGTTATTCAATTTCAATTTCTTAAGTAACAAGGGGGGATTTTTCATAATCTATGAAAGTAGTAAAAACTTAAAACAAAAGCAAAGTAAATAGTTGAAAGTAATCAAGAGTTTGAGAATATATTGGTTAAGGAATTGTATCATTCACAAACATGTATTTGTATCAATATTTAGAATTGGTATTTTATCTCTCATTGTCAAAAACCCTAGAATACCTTGATCGCAAGAATATCTCATTTATTTGTGAAAATCATCACAAACACATTAAAAAGATATAAGTATGAATTTTACCTAGAAAATAACCCAACGTGTAAAAAGCACTAATCAAGTTTAATTCCCTATGAGCATCATGTTTTGTGAAATAAGGTTAATCAATGTAATTGAACGTGGAAAACGCACTAATTAAATTTAACAAAAGTTATGATTCATATATGATTGCTAGGATGTATTACTAGAAGAAACAACCACAATTATTCTACTTGAAATCAGAATTCGTCAACTTTTTCGTATTGAAAACTCTAATTTAGCTTTATATATGAAAACAAGTTAAATTAATTCCGACTCAACCAACGAAGTGTTCAAATCATACAAAAGTTATAAAAAATGAATCATAAACGATAAATATTGAGAAAAACTAATATATTAACCAAATACCATGTTTGAGAAATCAACTTAAATCCTTAACCAATAATAAGAAATTTAGCTACTCATAGCTATGGAGTTCATACACATATCAAAGTAAAGAAGAAGATAAAAATATTGCAAACCCTAGATGCATGATAAAGAATTACGGCTCGTTACTCCCAAAAATCAGATATAACAGTGTGTAGAAGTTGTAAAAGACTCTCCTTTTTATAGCTCTTCTTGTTTCCAAAATTAGGCCAAACTTTTCCTTTCCAAGTCAAAATATAAATCCAGTAAGTCAACCAACTAGCCCATTATCCCATTATAAAATTTCTGTCAAAATTGGTTGCCGGAAGTTTAGGATCGACGCCGGAATCTGGTCATCAAAACAGTACCGCTGGCCACTGGGTCAAACTAACGGCTAACGGTCAACTAACAGTCATGGGTCAAAGGAGAGAGTCAGCTGGCCTGACTCGATCTTATTCAACTGGGGTGGATCGGTTCATCTGACTCAGTGAGTCAACTCGCCAGAGCAGAAATCTGGCCGAGTTCTTTCTGTATTCTGGCAATTTCGCGGCCAATTTCCGGCCATTATACTTAGTCCTTCCCTCTAATTTATCATACACATAAATCATTCAACTAATCATCAATAAACTTCACTTCACAGCACCAATTCTGATGCAGCGGATAATAAAGAAAAAAAAGAAAAGAGAGGTTTTGTTCAGACTTCAAATATTCCTAGGAATATCGACTATGAACAACGATAATTATTTAGACTTCGGTTTCCCGACTATAAACAATAATCGATTAAACTTGAAAAAGTTTAAGAAAATAATTCTTATTAATCAAATTCAACTGTCTAAAATAATACATGGAGGACTCTATTTATAGACTTGGGGAAAAACCCTAACTTGCTGGTCAAGAAAGGATGAAAAAACCCCTAAACCGACTCAAACCCTAATTTGCTACTTTTGACAAATTTTGGTCGACCTAAAATACTGAAAGTACTCATAAAATAAAACTATTTGCCGCAAACGGCGACCCAAACGGACTCCTAACGAAGTAGTTATTAACAAAATAAATTCTTTCCTAAAATAGTAAAAACGTCTTTTTGAAGCCCTAAACGATAGAATTTGACTGAAAAACGGAAGTCCATGAGAGGACATAGTCCTATCATGTCTTAATTATTGACCCGTTTCCAATCAAATTAGACCCTTATTGGGCTAAATTACGACACTCGGATCTTTAGCCTCCATACAGGCTATAACCTGCTCATCTGCATCATTCTCCCGGGGTTGAGATAAATTCGCCCTCAAATTTTCTTGGTCATCATCAGAATTATCACCATTATACGACACTAAGTTTTTGACATTAACAACATCAGAAGTCAGGATGTGACTTGGAAGCCTTAACTTATAGGCATTAGGATTAATCTTCAAGATAATTTCCAAACGACCAATCTTGCGCGCCTTCAGCTTATTATACTTGCCAACTGGAAAACGACCATGAATGTTTGCAGCAGGTGGAATTGACATGTACGCTGCCGCATTAACATCTTGACCAGGATAAGTAGGCATCTTGTGAGATGGAGGTCCAGATGGCGCTGCTGGCGGAGGAGGTTTACCAGCAACCCTAACAACGATCACTCTCTCCTCTAGAGGGTAGCTACTCATACAAGCTATAACTTGATTCACAAAACTATAACCTTTGCTTACATTTGTGGCCCGATCCTTGATAACCTTAGTCATCACAATATCGCTGAAAGGTTGAAACGGACGAATTAATGAATCATCATCAAGATTTGGTGGCAAACACCCAATGTACAAATTTGTATCATCATAATCCTTCCCGGTCTTGGCTCCATTTATCACTAGGCCTGGTTGCGTTACAGACCCAATACCTCCTCCTCCTGAGTTGTTACCACTTGCCAAGGGAGGAACACTACCTGAACTTTTAGACCCAGACCCGAGAAGAGCACTGCTGAATTAGGCTTGGTCATTGATTCGGGGTCACTATCATTATATGATCGACGACCATCTTTACAGATTGCAGCAGCAAAAGTGTTTTCCTTATCTTCCCTCGCTATATGAACGTAAATGCTAATAATCTTCTTTAATAATATCTTTGGCTCGAACCCATACCACATCTGAACAGACTGGTTAAAATGGATTTCAACGAGATATTCCATTTCTGGATCTGCCTGAGCCACAGTAGTGGGGACTCAGTATTAGGACGCATATATGGAGTAGGAACAGCATCAGCATTATCATCAGAACCATCTGGTTTGAAACCTTTTTTAATCTTTTGAATGCGTTTTGCAGCAAGCCTTGAGTGACATTGAATTTTCAGCAATTGCCAAGTCTCTCCAGCCATGGGTAAAACTGGATGGTCATACATGACATCAAGTTCATGAACTCTAATGCTCATCATCCCAGGGCATCCCACTCCACTTTCTCGGGTTTCTGTATCAAGGTTGGCTTTAGCAACTGAGGCAATTGTATCTGGTGATGCTGTGTAACCCCTCCACACGGCCAACTCGACCATATTTTTGCGTTTTTATAAGACAATCCCATCCTTAGTACTGGACAGCCACAGGATCCCACCCAGCGCGGAAAAAATTCTTTCAGAAATGGTCGTTCAAGGTTGCCCACCTTGTTAGACAAATGACGGAACTCCTTTGTGCTAAGAGTTCTCACGGAGCGAGATTTATCCTGAGGCTTGAAAACGATCATCTGTAAAATCTTGTAGAAAGTATCGGGACCCATCTGCTTTTCCAACATCTGAAGAACTGCCACAGACTTCCATGTTCGGATTTTTCCATACAAACCGATGCAATGAGTACCATACAACTCTGTTGAAGCAGTAGAGGAACTCAAAGCAGTAGCACCATCAACATCTGCTCTACATACATCACAATTTTCCTTGTATCGACGATAGCGAGCTTCATTATTCCCAAGGAATCTCTTAACAAAGGTATCTGTGAGATAACAAGCGAGACCATCGAGCAACCATTCATCATTTGGTGTCTCAGCAGTGATGTACACCCCAAACCACTGTCTTGCTAGGGCATACGCAAGATTTACCCTGGTCTCTAGGGTCTGATCTAGAACCTTCTCATCAAATAAAATTTGTGAACTAAAGATACTCAAGGAGGCTCCCAAGCTAAGTGAAGATACTGTAGCTTCTGGTTCGATAAAAATTTGCTTGTACGATCCAAATGGAAAGGATTTAGAGAGATAATCCTCATAGTGACTAGATGCACTATGGAAGAAACCAACTGTATTTCGAATCTCTGAGACGTTAGTCGACAAACACATGTGTGATATACTGCCGTCATGACGGTCAGGAAAAACTTCAAATGGTCCAACTGCCAAAGTAATCCACCCAGCTGTAACAGGAACGCTTAATTTATAAACATAGGTTTTGCGAGGAGGGTAATCCTTGCTTATGATAGTGGGTCTTGTTGGTAAAGCACAAACATGATAGTCTGATACTTGTATTGAGTGTATCCCAGCCCAGTTCACAAGTGCTCCTTGTGCATTACCGCAATCCAATTCATCCCTTTTTGCTTTGTCAGCAACGAGCAGTTTTGGAAAGTCTCCACTAGGCGTTATTTGTGTCGAAGGAATATCTTTATGAGGGATGACTTCAGGTGGTCCAGTGGGATCATCTAGCTGTTCAGATTGAATACCCGACATAAAATCTTTGTCAACCAAAATCTCAACAATAGAGTCATGGGCATTACGCGGTTTAAGATAGATGTATTCATCGTTACCATCAGAGTACCCTCTTTTTCCTCTTCTGTCCTTGTAACTGGTGACACGGTCATCATTACTGGATTACTATCACCCTCATGTTCCTGGTGTTTAGACTTCTTCTGTTGGCTACGTTTTTCAACTCTGAGTTGGTCATCGGCTGTAGTTATGTGGTAAAAACTTTATTCTCATATGTTTCTTCAACTTTTCCCATGAAACTAATTTTTGTTTTCCCTTGCGACTATGTATCATCTTGTGTTGTTGCCACCATAATTTAGCCTTCCCACGGAACATAGTCGCAACAAACGAAACTCGTTTGTTATCTGGTACTTCTTTGAATTCTAATACTTCCTCAACCGTATTCACCCATGAAAGAAACTCTTCCGGTTCCATATCACCATGAAATTCTGGGATCTCTCTTTTTATTCCCGCCCTCCGGCGATCAGAATCATCTCGTTGATTTATTCTACCGTCGCGATGCCCTCTAGAAAAAGGGTTATCACTTTTATCTTTTTCTTCCTTCCGAAGATTATACCGAAGTAAATCTCAAACGTCTTCAATGAATTTTTCTCTAGATCTCCAGGGAACGAAACCTTCCGGACTTCCTCTTCGACCTCGACCGTGACCGATTACTACTCTTGGTGGCATCTTATCAACCCTAGAATCGACGGAGCTCTAATACCAACTGATGCAGCGAATAATAAAGACAAAAAAGAAAAGAGAGGTTTTGTTCAGACTTCAAATATTCCTAGGAATATCGACTATGAACAACGATAATTATTTAGACTTCGGTTTCCCGACTATAAACAATAATCGATTAAACTTGAAAAAGTTTAAGAAAATAATTCTTATTAATCAAATTCAACTGTCTAAAATAATACATGGAGGACTCTATTTATAGACTTGGGGGAAAACCCTAACTTGCTGGTCAAGAAAGCATGAAAAAACCCTTAAACCGACTCAAACCCTAATTTGTTATTTTTGGCAAATTTTGGTCGATCTAAAATACTGAAAGTACTCATAAAATAAAACTATTTGTCGTAAACGGCGACCCAAACAGACTCCTAACGGACATCAGCTATTCTTCATTTAAGCAAAACCCATCTCTCTAAACTCCTCACATCAACCACCAACACCATCCACCCTAACTGCAGCATACTCACAAACAGCTTTTATTTCGAGTCAATCTTGAACAACATAAAAACCCCAAATCATTTTCAACTGTTCAAAACCCTAGTTCATCTTCAACAACCCTAACCATTAGAATCACCATCTCTGTTTCATTTTCTCGGCTTCGAAATCCATCAAACAACACCACCATCTCCATCTCCTTCTTCATTTCCTTCTCAGCTTCTCAATAGCAACACCAAATCTGGGTCTCAGTCAATCCTAAACAAACCCATCCTTCCATTTCTTGTTCTCTGCCACAAATCCGAACAGCGTCACCGTCTTCTCAAAACGAACACCACAGGTTCATTTTCTATTCGATTCACCACCATCTTTCTCTGCTACCTTTAATTCCTCGAACAAATCTCAGCAACCATCAACTAATCATTTCTCAGATCGAGCAAATTCTTCCTTTCACATGTCGATTCCAATCTCCTCTTCTGGTTTCTTCCTATCTTCACCCACTTACGGCACAGAAATGAAATTGAGATTGGAGAGAACGTAATAACTCGATCTCTTATTTAGGGCAAAAAATAGAACTAGATGTAGGCACACATCAGTTGGAGACGGGTACTCCCCTGAAATAACTCGATAAGTCGCATTATACTTCTACACTTGGCTGCCTGAATGCTTCTCTAAAAGAAAGCTGCCCCTTATCCTTGCTTGAGTTGTCGATAGTATTTGCACATAAAATGCCGATTTTGCCCTTTTAAATGATTCTTTTTATATTATCCTAAATGATTCCAAACAACCTACAAAATAAAAAACAAGCGTAATATACGTAAAATACAAAAAAAGTATAAACAATAAATTAGTTTTTAAACACATACCATTAATTTCTTATTCAATTTTGAATTAAAACTTAATTTTTGGGATATAATAGAATACACTATAAATCTCCTTATAGAATTTGATTCAATTGAGTCACTAGTGGAAACTGAGAATATATTGGGTGAAAATGTTTAGTGTATATAAAATTGTTAATCCTTGAATTGTTATGATTGAAACCTAAATTAGATACTTAATTTGTTGAAAGTAGTATCTAATCGTAGAGTTATGGGTTGATAAAAGACATAAGAGTATGTCTAAATGGGATTTTACATTAAAAAATCACAGTTGAAAACTTACTTATAGCTAATGTCAACAGTATTGGTTTCTCAGGTTTGTAATTTAAACTACTTTTGTATTCTTATACTTTTAATCCACACTGTCGATCAAACCCATAGTATGTCAATTAGTTAAATATGATAACTTGAATGAGTAGTACAAATAAACTCTGGCATAACATAATGATTATCATCATATCCAGAACTTATTATATGGCATAAAATTCCTTTTAGTTTATTGCATATGATTGTGATGATTGACAAACTATATTATATTTAGTCGTTCACATAGGTTTTATTCTTTGTGGGTATTTTTTAGAAAATATTACATGTTGGTCGATTCTTTTTTCTTTCACTTTTCTTGTTTTATCGATGAAGCCTTTGCATTAAGCATTTAAGTGTATTTGATGAGAGCGAAAAGCTCGATGTATCCTGGTGCAGATGATGAAATATGAATAAGGTTATAGAGGTAAAATGGTTAGGGTTTGTACGAATACGGAAGGTTGATTACGAACAAACATTGCTTAAACCAAGATAATGATTGTTCAAGGTTTGCTTCAGTTACAAATGGAGAGATAGGGTTGGTCTAAGGAGGAAAGCCGAGAGAGGTGAGATTAGAGTCCTTTGTTGCAGAGAGTTGCAGAAGAAGCTCTAAGAGAGAAAAAAAGTCACAGAGAACTTGTCGTTCGTATTGCTGGTGTAATTAGTCTATTTATAGTTGTGCAAAATCCTAATCTCTAGAGTCTAGTCTGTAAAATTTCACATATTTATATGGTAAAAAACCGAAAAAAGAACAAACACATATTATAACGGTGTTATTTAAAAAAGATTCACGCAAGTTATAACCTTTAAATAAAAAATTTAAATCATAATTATTTATTTTTTCTATTTAATTGTTAAAACACCCGTTATTTAAGTAAAAACAAAAACGTATATTGTGTTCTTCAAACTAACGTAATTTTTCACCAAAACATGTTCATAATCATAAAAAACGTTAAAGCAATGCTATCCCAGGCAGCTGCACGGGGAAGCTTAATAAACTAGCGGGTATGAACCATTAGATCTTCTTGAATTGAGTTTTTAGGAAAACCATATTAGACTATAGTTGTAAATAGCAATTTAATCATAATCAACCCTTAAACACGTTTATATATAATATGAAGTTCACGTTTCTTTTTAAGTTACCTAAAGAAAAAGAAATATCATTAATTATTCTCTCAGAGACTCTCAAGCACTAAGATTTATGGGTTAATCTCAACCAACATTTGATGTTCAAAGACCAATAGTTTCAATTTTAATGCTCAATATCACCTAAAATTATCTTAAACAGACTTTTGGAAATCGAAGAAGTGACCTAACCCTTTTTGTTACTCCAGACTCCTCATCACTGTGATCCTAAAACACTCTAAAGACCCCTAAGACATATACCAATCTCCATACCCCCAGATTATATTACAACCTTTTTCTCTCTGATCATTGTTTTCTTCACAGATCTGTATAAAAAGGTGTCAAATCTCCAGTTTCTTGATCTTCTCTATCTGTAATACACTGTAGTTTTAGTTACCGTTTTGGGTCGGGTTTTAACCGAGTTAGCTTAGGTTATTGTTTCCTTTACCTTAGCCTAGGTGGATAACTTAAACTAGAAAACTACAAGTTTTGGGTGAGAGTATAATCACCTAATTAATTTTAATATGTAAATAAAACAAAGAAAAAATAAAAAGATAATTATAATAAATAAAATAAATAATAATGTGTATTAGTGTTTATTATTAGTACTAATATAGGTTTTATAATTAAAATTGGGTGAGAGAATTAGAGGTACGAAAACCAAAAGCTAAGGAGAAGGGGAAGGAGAAGGGGATGGGGCTAGGGTTCTTGAGGAAGATTAATCAAGAAAATCAGTAGATAATCAATGTAATTGAGGTAGAATGAGGAACCCTTTCTCTTATGATGTTTTTCTTTGAGTGTTTTTAATTCGTATAATTTTGTATTGTTAGGTTTCTGGAATTTATTTGTGTAAAAATATATCTATGATTAATGATCAGATTTTTCCTATTTATAAATAACATGATTATGTATCTATACTTAAAATTTTAATATAATCCACTTTAAATTCACCGTTGAATGTCTCTTTTTAAGTTGGTGATGTTTATGAATTTTCTAGACAGTTTCGCTTGGTTATGTTTTTTACTGTGTTTCAGCAATCTTAATGATATTAAAATGATTTGAGGCCTTGACAAAAGTTGTAGGTTTATATCTTATATTTCATTGTGATTTGGATTTGATCAATTTGAGATTAATATGAATTTACTATGAATGTTTTGGTAACATGATATAAGCTGCCCAGTTTTTATGTTGATCTTATAAAATTAATAACTTATGATTGAGCCGTTAGTTTGTTGTGAAATTTGGATATGTTATATATAATTGTATCTGAAATGTTCATCTAGAATTTGAAGACGATCGGATCAAGTTAACATTATGAAACACATAGTATAAAATTATGCAGCTAGTTTGTTTGTTTAAATGCTTGAAAGAAATACATGTTATTTGTCTTATATTTGCCATGGTTCGCAAGTGTTGTTTGTAAAACTGATTTACAAATAGAAAATGAGTTCATATTTTTCCGTTATATGGAACTTGGTACGATGCTAACAGCGGGTAATGATCCCGAGAGTAAAACGGTAATGATCCCCGAGAGTGAAATGGGTAATGATTCCCATGTAGGAACTTATGTTCCTGACCATCGATGACGGTTGTTCGTGCCGGATAAACGATAGGTGGAGTACGAACCAAGGACATTCGTACCATGAACTCATGTGTGAAATCTAATTGGATAAATTATTATAAATGTTATTGGTGTTGTGAACTCATGTGTTGAAATATGAATTTCATGATTTGTTCGAAACTTTAATTATTGGTGTTGTGAGCTCATGGATTGAAATCAAGATTGGATAATGTGTTGGAAACATTATCTGTATTATTGTGAAATACGTATCATTGATTCATTGAATGTGTACTGTATTTCTTGTTATATATTTTTACTTGATAAATTGATTTTGTTTCCACATTTTTAGAGAATGAGAATGCATTCTATTGATCTGTCATCTCACCCCAATTGACATTCTTGCAGATTTCTCCGAAGTTGGAAGTGGAACTAAGAAATGGGTAGCTTAGTGATTGCATATATTTTTTTTATTGTATTGCTTTAAATGTAATTTGAATTAATATGTTTGCTTAAAATGTTGTGAACGAAGATTAGTAGATTCATATGCTTAAATTCATCTTATTTAAAAGTTCGAATATACTTGATACAAAAAGTAAATTAGTTGAAATATGTATGCATCTGTCTCGTTCCGACACGTAACGCCTTGAGTTCGGATCTCCATACGGGTTTGACTCTGGTCCGGAAATCGGGGTATTACATTATTTGTGCTGCTTCTATCTTTTCATTCCTTTGTATCTTCTCCGGTACTAGGAACTTCACTTCCCTAATGATTCATAAATAAAAGGGTGTAAATAAAGTAAAATCGACCCCGTCTGCAGATCTGATAACCATATTGGTATATGGTCGGTTGTCAGCCAAGCAAAATTATTTCAAGTTCTTTTATTTCACAATTATAAATAAGAGTATAGTTATAAGAACATATTCGATCCACAGGGAGATATGAGTTATTATTCGTATTTGAAAACTTATGTAAACTGGGGGGATTTTGTTGTTCAAGATAATTTAAACTAAAATAATATCAGAAAAAAATTTAAGTTGTAAACAATATAATGAGAATAATGGTTAGAGAGTTCATCTTCCGTCATCAAACATGTTATCAACTAAATCAGACTCAACGTTTAACTTTTCTCAATATCAATAACCCTAAAGCATCCTATCACAAGTCTACTCCGGCAAAACCCCTTTTATCATCCCGTCGTTAGAAATTATGTTATGCTACTTGTAACAAGGGTCTTTTGACAATTCTGGATCTCAAATCCTAGTTTAGCTATAGATATGAATATATTATTATTCAATTGACGACTTAAACAAGCAATAATTCAATCATACATGGCGTTATTATTACTAGAACATGAGTGATGTTAAAGAAAATATGAATACTAAAAATGAATGCTTTAATTAATAATCATGTTCTAGACTTCAGACTACATCTCTAACTAATGAGATTAAATTAACTCAAAATGTATTTCTTAAAATCCATGGAAAATAATAAAGAAGAAAATAAGCAAACCCTAGGTTATATAAAAGTCTCCCACTCCAAAGCTCCTTCTTTTCTTACGATATGGTATGATAAGATCCACAAAAAGATCTAAGAAGTCTTCTTATATATGAAACCAACTATAGGAATGCCCGTCCTCAAATCCCAGTCATACTAGGTTTTGGAAACTCAAAAATAGCATACAAACCCATCAAAATACCTAGCTCACGTGTCTGCCTCAACCAAATGACCCTCCGAGATTGCTGCCTTTCTCGATCGCTTGACCCTCCGAGATTTCTATCTTTCCTTATGGATTGACCCTCCGAGAAAATTATGTATTCCTAAGTTTTCCCTCGATGGATTGACCCTCTGAGATTTTGATATTTCTCGATGGCCTGACCCTCCGAGGCAATCCTGAACTTGTTTTTCTCATAATTTCTTCATACGATATTGGAATGACCTCATTCTTCCGCCGTTGGCTTCGTTTCTTCGCTATCTTCAAGATAATAATAAGAAAACCTAGATTTGATAAACTAACACTTGATATTTGGCAGTGTTAACTTTATAGCACTCCATTTCCACTTTTTGTAGAGATGTAACCTAATAAACGACATAAAATACAAAAGTAATAATAATACAAGTAATTCACACAAAATCTAGAAAATAATTATAAGAAAATAATACTCAAAATATGTAAATTATGCACTTATCAAATTCCCCCATACTTGCCTTTTGTTAGTCCTCGAGCAAACTACAAATCTAAATTAACCTAAACTACAACAACTCTTTTTCGTTGAGGATACGATTACAGTTAGCATATGTAACAAGCCTTTAAACCCCTAGGTGTCCCTAGTGGACGAGTGATTAGCACTTAATTCATATATTTTTACCGCTTAATCTATATTTGTTAGTACTAATTTTTATACTAATACATTGATTTTGTGCTTTTATAGGTTAAGCATATAATTCCCGATGCTGCTAATAAATACAACTAAATAGACATTATTAATGGTACCCAGTGGTTCGAGGAAGTGGAAAGGCGCCAGAAGTGGGTTGTGGACGTTTGGTTAGAGGCTTGCTCTTTTTTTTTGGCTGGAGAATACGAAAATTGGAAAATAGAAGTAAACAAAGAGTGAGAATGAGAAAGTGGGAAAGTTAAAGAGAGTGGCTCGGTTGGCCTTTGTTTTGAAAATATAGTCTGACAACAAAGTGCTTCAGAGAAGCGGACGTTGTCAGACCAAAATTAAAGAAAAAGAGAAAAGTGGGTAAAGGCTTTGGTTCGTTAGTTTTTGGAGTTGATAGCTGACAGTGTCAGATAGAGGAACACGTGGCAGGTGGAAAAAAAAATTAAGGTTTTGGAAAGAGTTGGCACGTGGTCAGTGGGTCTAGTTCAATTGACTAGACTCGGAGAAGAGATAGTTTCTGACAACTATAAAAGATGGAAACGAGAACAAAGAAAGGGGAGGGTTTTCTTCGGTGTAGTTTTCTTTTGGTGGAGTCTTCGGTACAGTTCTTTTTTGGAGAAGGAAAAGTCGGCTGGTGGAGGAATTCTTCTGGGTTGTTGGGTTCTCGGCAGTGGGAGACGCGGTATACAGGAGAAGAGAGGGGGTTTTCTGTTCGTTTTTTTTTTGTGGTCAGAAGAGGGCGAGTTCGCTGGAGATTTCTGGATTAGAGGTTTTGACGTCGGCTGTGAATAGTGAAATCTCTCTATCTCTACTTTTGTTGATTATTTTTATGAGTTTTAAGAAATACAACTCCATGTTCTAATTGATTTATAGCTATGGTTTATTGTTGAAACCACTTAAAGTTTATGATTAATTAGATCGGTTTATTTGATACAGACTATTATGATTTGAATAAGATTAATTCCATGATTTTGTTTGTTGATATAAATATAAATTATTTGTTGCTTCACTGGTTCTGTACAATACAGTAACCTATGCACAGAATTAATAGGATAAAAAATATGTTTGTCTACTTATGTGATATTCCATGCTTTCGTTAAATCCTTAAATGTGGTATGCTTAGAAGAGCCAGATATTATTTGTGAACCTATAATTAGTTTCGTATTATTTTCTCGCTAACGCAATTAGATGGTGTATGCATGAGACTTCGGGCTTTTGATGCGCCATGCTTAGGGCGTCTCAATGATATTTGCGACTTTAATACATATAATAGGTGATGTCGATAGAACAAACAATAGATGAATATTCATTAGTTATGTTTCACTTAGTAATTAAATAAAAATAGTGGTGGATACTGAAAACCCTGGTTACTGTTTCTCCCATTCGATTTATTCTATTAGTTTAGTTTGTTTTAGTATTTTATTCATAATTCTAAAAATCCAAAAATATTATTCTTGATTAGTTGATTAGAGATATTGATTGCAGTATTTTCCCGCTCCCTGTGGGTTCGACCCGTACTTGTCGTTGTCTACTAGTTAGACGTCGTGCGATTGCGGTTATTTATAAATAGAGTAATCCAAAATCCTATCAATTTTTGGCGCCGCTGCCAGGGAGCGGTTGTGGAATATTGTAAGTAGTATTTTGATTTTCTAATCGTAGTTTAGGTTTTATTTTTATTTTTATTTTTATTTTTATTTTTATTTTATTTTTAGGATTTTAGTTCTTTTTGACTAGTTTGGTGTTTTAGAATTTTATTTCGGGTACCTTTGGGGTTGCTCCTGGTCGTCTAGCTCAACAAAATCCGTCTGCTGCAAAATATTCACGGGTTTCTTGCTTGTGAGTTATATATTGAACGATTTGGACAGGTTGGACGCTCATTACCCTAAATTGTGAATGTTGATACGAGGTAGTAGTACTGCTTTTCGAAGTGGGAAAATACTTAGTTGAGTTCTTTGAACTCTTCCGTTCCAATTATAAGGGTAGGAGCAATTATTTATTTTTATTTTATTTTCTTTTGTATATATGGAGTCTGTTTGCATGATTGATTCTAGCACAAATAATGTTAATGATCCGTTAGAGGCTTGCTTAGCCCATTTTGGAGCCCACTACGATGAGGATAGGTATTTTGAAGAAGTTAATGCGTTGTTAGAGTCTGCACCTGTTTTGGATTGTGGAAAATGGCAACGTAAACCTGGTAATGATGTATGTGTTAATCTTGGTGAAACTTTATTTAAGTTTAACGACTTAGAATTTGTTTCTAAACCCCTAGACTTCCAAAAATTACATAATATAGGGTTAGAATTGTGTGCTTCTCAAGTTTTGTTGGATCAATTTGCATCTAAATACCCAGAGGACTTGCCTATTCCTGATACTGTGCATGAACCAATCAATACTTCCCCAATATTATCCCCATATTTTGTTATTTACGCACTTCCCAGTGTAGTAAAAACTTGATTTTGGGGTAATCCCTTATTTTTGGTAGTTTTAGTGTCTCTGTGTTGGCATAATATAATTGTAAAACTGTCATTTCTATACATTGTATTTTGGGTTGATCCCCAAATTTTCAGGTTATTAGTGTATGAGGATTCTTTATGTACATATTCAGTAGATAGATTTTTATTTTCTTGTTTTTATTTTCTTTTAGGCTTTTTGTTTATTTTTATTTTTATTTTTAGTGTTCTTTGTTATTACTATCGTTTGGTGTGTGTTACAGAGAATACTGCTTTTCTTGCGTCAATCAGGTGAGACGTTCCAATCCCTTTTCTTTGATTTACATTTGTTTCTCTTATTTATATTTATTGCGTACCATTCTAGGTTGCACGGTTTGAAACATTGAGGACAATGTTAAATTTAGGTTTGGGGGTAGAGTTTCTGAAAATTGATGTCAATAAGAAACTCCGAAATTTAGAAACTTGTGAATTATTCAGGATGACACTAACCATTCTAGGTAGATGGAAAGATAACTCTTATCTATAAGAATTGGTGTGCCCAGCTGAATGGTCTATTCATATCTGAATGCACTCAGGTGTTAGAAATAACATGATAATCATTGAACAAGCATAACTCGGACACTCAAGAAATCTGTTGGACAAGCGGATTCACATCTCTTACAACCCACACAGTCTTCTGTTCTTGGAGCAGAAGCTATTTGCTTAGCTTTACATCCGTCCCAAGGTATCATTTCTAATACATCTGTGGGGCAGGCTCGTATACATTGAGTGCACCCTATGCATGTATCATAAATCTTTACTGAATGTGACATTGGATCTATTTACTTTTTGAACATCATAAATTTTCGATCTAGTAAAAAAATGGAATCATATATTGTAGACACCAGACGATATCATCATAATCATATCACTTTCTATTTTTATTTTTAAAATTTTATGTTTCTCTAAGTGATTTGGTGGGGCCCTAGTATTGCTATAAGGTCGTATCTCGGATGCGTTAGAATTTAATTTTTTTTTAAAAAAAAAAATAAAAAAAATTTGACACTTTGATAGCAATATGTGTGTGTTTTCCCTGTCTCCGTCGCCTAAGCAAGCGTGAAATGCAGGATCCATGGGAACTATCATGTAATCTTCTGAAAAGGAGCATGCGCTTAGATTCAAAAGATCTAATCATGTAGTCATAAAAAAAAGATGAAAAAAAAGAAAGAAAAAAAAAGAAAAAAAAAGAAAGAGAAAAAAAAATTAAAAGAATTTTTTTATGTATATATATAAATAATAATAATAAAAATAGGAGCATCCGAGCCGGACTTTATACTAATATTTTGGGAAACATCGTTCACCTTAGTCAACATATGCACCATTCATCAATTCTATTTCCATTTTCTAATCTATCCATGTGTTTGAATTTGATTGATTTTGAGCAATGTGAATTTTTATCCAGTTTCGGATGTTCAATGATTATCTGAGTAGAGTTATGCATTCTTATATGAATTTTAGTACGCTGAGTGCAAACTCGTGTACAACGATTGGATTCATACAGAGTAATGATTCTTATAGAATAAGAACTTAGTATGCCAACTAAATAGTTTGTTTAGTGTCTATCCTCAATCATTCACAGACAGCTAAAATTTGGAGTACAAATTTTGTGGGTATATCTCTTGTAAACCCTCACGAGACAAAACTCGTCCGCTAAGGCCACTTAAAGGCTTATTACATATGCTAAATGTAGTCGCGATTCCTGGGAAAGTGAGTTAGGATTTTATTTTATTTTTTAGATTAGTTTTGCTCGAGGACTAGCAAAATATAGGTTTGGAGATATTTGATAAGCATTTAATTCATATATTTTTACCGCTTAATCTATATTTTTTAGTGCACATTTTTATACTAATAAATTGATTTTGTGCTTTTATAGGTTAAACATATAATTCCCGATGCTGCTAATAAATAAAACTAAATAGACATTATTAATAGTACCCAGTGGTTCGAGGAAGTGGAAAGGCGCCAGAAGTGGGTTGTGGACGTTTGGTTGGAGGCTTGCTCTTTTTGTTTTGGATGGAGAATACGGAAATTGGAAAATAGAAGTAAACAAAAAAAGAGTGGCAATGAGAAAATGGGAAAGTTAGAGAGAGTGGCTCGGTTGGCCTTTGTTTTGAAAATATAGTCTGACAACAAAGTGCTTCAGAGAAGCGGACGTTGTCAGACCAAAATTAAAGAAAAAGAGAAAAGTGGGTAAAAGCTTTGGTTCGTTAGTTTTTGGAGTTGATAGCTGACAGTGTCAGATGGAGGAACATGCGGCAGGTGGAAAAAAAAAGAATCAAGGTTTTGGAAAGAGTTGGCACGTGGTCAGTGGGTATGGTTCAATTGACTAGACTCGGAGAAGAGATAGTTTCTGACAACTATAAAAGATAGAAACGAGAACAGAGAAAGGGGGGGGGGGGGGCCCCTCTTCTGTGTAGTTTTCTTTTGGTGGAGTCTTCGGTACAGTTCTTTTTGGGAGAAGGAAAAGTCGGCTGGTGGAGGATTTCTTCTGGGTTGTTGGGTTCTCGGCTGTGGGAGACGCGGTATACAGGAGAAGAGAGGGGGTTTTCTGTTCGTTTTTTTTTTGGTGGTCAGAAGAGGGCGAGTTCGCTGGAGATTTCTGGATTAGAGGTTTTGACGTCGGCTGTGAATAGTGAAATCTCTCTATCTCTACTTTTGTTGATTATTTTTATGAGTTTTAAGAAATACAACTCCATGTTCTAATTGATTTGTAGCTATGGTTTAATGTTGAAACCACTTAAAGTTTAAGATCAATTAAATCGATTTATTTGATACAGACTATTATGATTTTAATAAGATTAATTCCATGATTTTGGTTATTGATACAAATCTAAATTAGTTGTTGCTTCACCGGTTCTGTACAATACAGTAACCTATGCGCAGAATTAATATGATAGCAAATATGTTTGTCTACTTATTTGATATTCCATGCTTTGGTTAAATCTTTAGATGGGGTATGCTTAGAAGAGTCAGATATTATTTGTGAACATATAATTAGTTTCATATTATTTTCTCGCTAACGCAAGTAGATGGTGTATGCATGAGACTTAGGGCTTTTGATGCGCCATGCTTAGGGCGTCCCGGTGATATTTGCGACTCTAATACATATAATAGGTGATGTCGATAGAACGAACAATAAATTAATATTCATGAGTTATGTTTCACTTCAATAATTAAATAAAAATAGTGGTGGATACTGAAAACCCTGGTTACTGTTTCTCCCATTCGATTTATTTTATTAGTTTAGTTTGTTTTAGTATTTTATTCATAATTCTAAAAATCCCAAAATATTATTTCTGGTTAGTTTATTAAGAATATTGATTGCCGTATTGTCCCCGCTCCCTGTGGGCTCGACCCCTACTTGTCGTTGTCTTCATTGTAGACACCGTGCGATTGTGGTTTATTTATATAGGGTATTCTAAAATCCTATCAACGAGTTACAGTATCGTGAGGGTTTACAAGAGGTATACCCACAAAACCTATATTCCATCTTTAAAAAATTCCATAGCTCATGCATCAAAAGAGATACGAAGACATAAAGTTTATGCACACTAACAATAAGAAGTTAGAAGTATAAAGAATAACATTTTCATGCTTAACTATTGAGTTAGGAGAAAACCACCATATGAAAGAATCCAGCCTCGATAGTGATCGAATAAACATTCTGCCTCGATTTCTACCTCACCAATAGGGTTTTATGAAATTGCACTCAGAGAGCGCACTTTATGGTTCTCATGTTTGCAGGCAGGAATGAAGATAGAAATCATACACATGCTGAATGGTGGGAAGGAAAAGTAACCTTCCGAATCATATTTTGTTATCCCATAGAAACGTAGGACAAAAATAACCTTTTTTTTCTTTTTCTGATGATCTTTAAGAAAGGAAATCAACCACTATGTGAGGATGGGAACACTTACTTACCCTATTGCCAGATCTGCAATTAACACCACTCTCACAGCATCCAATAAAAACGTCTTCGGTCTTTGCTCTTCAAGTGTTGATGATTAATTTTTGAAATTCGTAGAGCCTTGACAATTGTAAATCTTTTCCTCAATTCCTTGTTGCTTGAAACTTCTTATTAAATTTCTTCTTCCCCACGGCCTTATTGGATGAATACAAAAACAAACAAACAAACATTAATCAAATTCTTTTATCTATATATATTTTTATGTTTCTTTTTCAATATTTTTTTTTTAATTATAAGAAAAATAAAATACAAACTGCAAAGTAAAATAAACAATGAAACTACTATTGCCGTGGGATAAGGACTTTACCACTTAATTTTTACAACTTGTATTGTCTCGATATCATAAAATTCACTAACTCTCATCATTTAATTTCTATCACTCTTGTACATAAGTCTTCAAACATGTATATATAATTCTGCTCTTTGTCTTGTTGCTTCACTTGAATATGAAACGTTCTCTTTCTTGTACCGTTGCTTGTAACCTTGAACGTCTTCAACTTTCTTTCGATATTTGTGATGTTCCACTTGTTGATGATAATGATGTTCCTATGGATCTTTTGTTGTAGAGAGAGAATATTGCTAACTTCAAACAAGATTACAAGAGATGTTGTAAGTTAGAAATTCTGATGGCACCCTCGTGATTGAAGAAATAACACTCAAGAGATTAAAAAGTAGTGTTAAAATTGGTGCGAAGTTGGGTAGCTCATCAGTGTACCCAGAATTTGCGTATGATGACAAACACTCTAAAGCACAATTTTTAGACAAGTATAAAAAATTGAAGATCTGGTGCCTCGCTTGATGTAACAATAGGTAATCTCCACTAATGATTGACCATCTCCCTAATATTGTATTATCTACCGGCGGTTTAAGTCCCTTTTTAGCAGCTCTTGCCTCTCAACAACTAAGAAACCCGAATGTCGTTCTCTATTACTTCTAAGTTCAATTATTCCGGTGAGAACTCCATGTGTATACTTAGCTAGAAGTATACGAAGTGACTCAAAAATCTCTAGAAGTTGGAAATTTTCATGCAAATATATACAAAAAGTTTAAAAAATCTACTTACAAAAGCGAATATTAATAATCTATATGCTTAAACACTCTCCCACACTTAAACTTTACATTGTCCTCAATGTAAATTGATTCATCCAATGTAATATTCAAGGTGGAAAATTCCTACTAATGATATGAAAAAGATAAATAAAACTAAAAATATAAAGATAGCAATACAAACCCAATGGGTTGCCTCCCCTTTTAGCGTTTGGTTTTACATCGTCAGCCCGACTTTAGACTTTCTTGCTACTCATTAGCCCACGTATAAGTCATTGGTGTATCGAATTGTATCAAAAATTTTAAAACGGATCTTTTCGTTGTCAAAATCCATTGTGAATGTTCCTTTAACGATATCAATCACAGTTTTTGTCGTTTTTATCAATTGTCTCCCGAGTAACAACGAAATAGACGCATCAGACCCGCTATCCATCTCCAATATGAAGAAATCGACTGGAAATTCTAGTTGATTCACCTGCACAAGAATATCTTCAGTAATACCTCTTAGGTATACATTAGTACGATCAGCTAGTTATAAAACAACTCCAGTTTCTTTCAATGGACCCAAATTCAAAGACTTATAAATAGACGCAGGCATAACATTAACTGATGCTCCTAAATCAAGCATAGGTTTTCCAAACCTTTTATTACCAACCACAATAGGTATAACAAAACTACTGGGATCCTTACACTTGGGTGGGAGTTTCTTTTGGAGGATAGCCGAAACATTTTCCCCCACACTCACTACCTCGTTACCGGTCAACCGTTATTTCTTGGTGCACGAATCCTTCATAATTCTCTCATATTTTGGGACTTGTTTAATCACATATATAAGTGGAATATCCACATAAATCTTCTTGAAAATCTCTAAAATCTCCTTATCTTGCTGCCTTTCTTGATCGCTTGAACCTCCGAGATTTGTGTTTTTTTCAATGGCTTGACCCTCCGAGAAAATTATTTCTTCCTGAGTTTTCCTTCGATGCCTTGACCCTCCGAGATTTTGATATTTCTCGATGGCCTAACCCTCCGAGGAAATTCTGAACTTGTTTCTCTCATAATTTCTTCATACAATTGATGAACGACCTCATTCTTCCGTTCGTTGGCTTTGTTTCTTTGTTCTCTTCAAGATGATGACAAGAAATCCTAGATTTGACAGAGTTCTACTTGGTATTTGGCATTGCTCCCTTTGTAACACTTCATTTCCACTTAATTTAGAGATGTAACCTAATACAAGACATAAAATACAAAAGCAATAATAATACAAAGTAACTCACATAAAATCTAGCAAATAACTGTAAGAAAATGATACTCAAAATATGTAAATTATGCACTTGTCAGTATACTTATCACCAGCCTCGTCTGTCTCCTATCCTGACCCATACCCGTTTTTATTTTCTTCCTCAAGCCCGGTCTCAGCAACAACCACATATTTTTCATATTCCTCTGTAATCATCCCCTCATTGTGATAATAATTCAGTATGAAATATTGCAGGATCTCCATCTGACTCATAATTGAAATACGCATTTATATTAAAATCAAAATAGTCATCATTATTGCTCTATAATGCCTGACGGTTGTGAACTGGATAACCTTTCAGCTTGAGACCCATTTCAATATAGTGGAGATTTTCCTACACCTGGAACATCATTGTAATAATATCCACCTAGATATTCATCTATGTCAGATCCCCACACTTCATAGTTGTCTCTTCCCAAAATTGAATCTGAACTCGCAGCTGAAGAAGCCTCACTCTTTTTACTCTCCAGCTGTTGTAGAGATTCCTCATTGTGTGTTGGAAATACTTCAACCTTCTATCCAACATCAAAATTTGGCTTTGGGAACTTGCTACAATCACCATCTTCAAACTCTAATCTTCTCTTAACTCTTTTAGGTCTTAATTACCTTTTTTTTGTTGATCGTTTTTTTTTCATTATTCCTACTGCTTCCTGAATTTTTATTTGCAAAATATTTGTTTACACAATCTTTGTTTGTACATTTTTTTCTCTATATATCCTGCTTATTATAATAGTTCTTTCAATCTAATCTTAGTTCTCTTGCCTGACTGCAAGCCTTCAAAACCAATAGTATTCAGTCTCATTTATTGCCCCATTAAGCTAGCATCGTATTTTCTTATTGTTTTGATAAGAATATTCTTTTGATAAGCTATTTAGCTTCTCTAGCTGTGGTTGCCATTTTTTGTTTAACTGTTTTCTGGTGACTTTTTTTTTTCTTTCGAATGACTAGCTATTACTAATGTTTTCACTATCTTGTCTATTTCAGCTGCCTTCCATTCCATAATGACAAGCCTCCCGGGTATTTGTTTTGCACACTTCAAAAATAAAAACTTTTTAGACGACGATCCATCTGAAGAAAAATATTTAAAAGAAGATGGGAGAACCAATCATATCAACACAACTGACCCTCATCTCAAATCCAAAAGGTCTCACTTAAAAAGAGAAAATATAATCTTTAAAAGCTTTTTTAAGGTTGTCGCAACTGGAAACTATTGCCACTTACGAAAATTCAGTGAGTACAACCTTAATCTTTTATTAGATCACTCTCAATCTGATCTATACCCAAAAAATAAATACTCAAATCTTAGAAGAAACCTCTACCTACCATTGCAAATATTGTCCAACAAAATTTGAATTTGACCAAATCAGATTACTTATTTTATTACCTCAACCTCAGTGAATTTTCACACTTCATCCTTTCCCCAAGAAAAGTACTTCTCAAAGCTTGTTTTCTCCAGAGTAACACCAACATGGCTACTCATTTTAAACTAGCTCTTTACCTAAGCTACAAAATTCTCAAATTCAAAACTAACCAACATTTTAAAAACAAAACCTTACCTCATCTATTTTCAAAACTCAAATACACCCTTACAATATCAAACAAGATGAAAAAAGAATTCACTCTAAGCAATCAAGCCATCCACTAGTTACCCAAATTTCAAATCAGGACTTGTAATCACTTTAAGGAAAAAAACCTCTCAAAAATTGAAAACAGAACCATTTTACATCCTTACTCCCCAACCCTGAAAACTATGGCCAACAAAAAACCTTCTTCATCTAACCCTGATCTTAACATAGATAATCTTTCCCTTAAACTAAATAATAAACTTATTATTCTTCCAATTCTAACCCCAATAGTCTTTATAAAACCAGAAAATATAACTCTTATGCCTTCATAAAACTGGAATCAAACCGTCATCGGGAGGCTTTGTAATAAGGCTTCATTTGATATTGGTAAAGTCTTACAAGATATTAGAGACAATTGGAATCTAAAATGTAGTGTTATATCAAGTTACATGATCATCGAAGAAACTATTACCAAATCTACTTAAAAGCCAAAGAGGACTTCAATATAGTAAAATACGGGGAGTTTGGTGGTTATTATGGACTCTTGTGGTTCTTGTGGAATGTCCTATGGAAGGTCTTCATCTCATCAAAGAAGAAGAGATCTATAAAATCAAAGTCTGGATTACAGAAAGAATTTTCCAACAAATTTTATCACAAAAACAAACCTTGAAGACATTTGCACCCCAGCAGAAACCTACATCAACCATAAAAAGCCCTATGGTAGAGCTCATGAAGAAAAAATATAGAATTCCTTGTTAACATTTGGGTTAATGAACTTCTACCCTATGGATCTAAAGTTTACCCTAACCCTTATAATCCAATCTGGTTAGAGTTTTCTTACAAACTCTTTAACCTTTTGTTATGCAACAAATGTAGATGGTTAGATTACTCAACCAAATGTAATGAGAAGAAGTGGCATGAAGATGAACACAATCCACCATCAAAGAAAAAAAATCCCTAATATCAAATTTGACACTAGATATAGGTCAAACATAAATCCTAACAGAAATGAAGCTCAACAAATCATCACTTTCTCTGCTGAATTCAATCTACAAAACACGAGTCCACAAGCTAAATTCCTAAAAGCTTGTCACGAAATCCAACAACAATTCTCCGCAGTTAAAATAAGCACCCTAGTTAAACAAAGTGTTACGGCCCATCAAAAGAAAAACCAAACCCAAACCCGAGCCCAAAAGAAAAAACCTCTCTCTCGTCTACTTCTAAGAGTAAAGCAAAATTCATAATCAATTTAACTTCAATTTCAACCAAAAAATCTCCATTATCAGTGTCACTGATAACAACTTTAAATCTCCAATTGACCCACCCCCCCCAACCAAGAAAAAAAAATCAAATCTGGGCCTGGACTACGGAAAATATTGAAACCAATGTCTCAATTTGTGCAAATTGGTAATATACTGGAAAAACTTCTTGTTTAGAAATCCACTCGGCTAAAAAGAGGCATCTTCTTGAAGATATGGAAGTCAATAAAAGGAACCGAAATGAAGAAATAGTAAAGTACAATTACGTAAATTCAGATGTCAACAATTACAAGTATGGGTCCCTGACTCTAAGCCAACTCAATGAGGTAACCTAAATTCAATGGGCGTTTTGAACTGTATCAATAATAATTCTCTTGTGGAAATTGGTGATTTGTGATGACAAACCAAAACCAAATTGCTCACGTTCTTTAAGAAACAACTGAGGTAATCCTAATCTCTTTAACTATATGTTGTATAAATATTAAATGCGATGATTTATTTATTAAGGTCTTCATCCGTGCATGTTAAGAGTTTGAAAGTAGATCTAAAAAACTTAGCATAATTTGTATTTACAATGATTCTTGTTTACCTCATGCTTTTTATGCCTCTAGAAAACTCAAAAAACAAAGAAAGCTTTATAACTTGATCTTTAATCTTTGATAGACACATTTTTGTGTCTGAATCGTCCTTAATTATCTATTTTGTTAGTACTCAATTTTGTACTTATTGTGTCATTTTATGTGTTTGTAGGTATTTTTGGGAAATAAACATTTGTGGAAAAATCGTCTCAAAAAGTGATAAAGGCACCGGAAAAATTGATAAATTCACCCAGACAGGATGCTAAAGGCACCCCACTTCTGGATAGGGTGCATCCCCTTTCAATTTTAAAAATTTGAAAAAGGCGGGAAAATATTTTTTTTACGTGAGAGTTAGCTGTGATTTTCAAAAGCAATTTTTGGGGGATTTTAAAGAGTTTAAACCTTATCAACATGAAACAACAATCACTAGAGGATGAAACACGTAAATTACAAGAGTTTAAAGCCAGGAAAATGGGTGGAAATCCATATGTAGGAACGTAGGAATTTCAAATGTGTTAGTTATTAAGTTTTGAGACTAAGCCTAATTACTTTAGGAAATTAGAAATTGACACATTTTTTTAAGAATGACCACCTTCATTGTAGTCAACTGTGTAGGTCAAATCTGATTAACTTTAAGGATCCATTATTATTCAGATTATTATTATGTGCTTTAAATTTATTAATTGAGTTACTCCAGACTTTACAACCTGGTCCCGTTGATCCCGACTATAAGGAAATCCAGCCCATGAAAATATTTTATCTAGACCCTTTTATAGAGCCTAAACCTGAACCACAACTAGACGTAGTTGTCTTAAACAAAAAACTAGATAAGGGTGTGTTCGGTTTGTTCATTTTCTTGGCATGTTGCAGTTTCCATTTATTTGTGATAGCACTATTTGATTCTGATGACCACAAGTGTTCCGGCTATTGCTATATGATTTAATGAGGTGACTAATACTTTCTTAGTCTGGCTGAAGAATTTAAACTTAGCACTTCTTGGGAGGTAACCCATGCTCATGCGACATGGTAATATCTTTCCTTAACTCATTTTCTTCGATTGGTAACAGTTTCTCATTGTTCATGTATTTAATCTTCATCTTTAGAACATTGAGGACAACGTTAGATTTAAGTTTGGGGGTAAGGGAGAAACTTTTAAGTTGAAATATGAAACTCCAAAGTCTAGAAACTTGTGAACAATTCAGGATGACACTAACCATTCTAGGTGGATGGAAACTTAGCTATTCTTCTATAGGAGTTGGTGTGCCCAGTTAAATGGTCTATTTATAAATGATACCTATCTCAGGTGTTAGAAATAACATGATAGTCGTCACCATATCTCGGAGTCTATCTCGACCATATCACCTTCTATTTCTATTGTTGCAATTTTTTGTGTTTCTCTAAGTGATTTGGTGGGGCAGCAATATCGAATTGTTATAGCCGCCAGGATGGAGTAGAGTGTTTGAGAATATTTAGACTATTTTTTATACAAAAAAATAAAATAAAAAATCGAGTATTGACACTTTGATAGCAATATGTGTGTGTTCTCCATGTCTCCTTCTTCCTAAGCAAGCGTGGAACGCAGGATCCATGAGAACTATCATGTAAGATGCTGATAAGGAGCATGCGCTTGGATTCATTTGATCCAATCATGTTGTCAGTATATTTAAGAATATAATAAAGATAATTGTCTAATTTTCAATAAATCGATCGTTGGGACCCTTGTATATACCAGTTGAGTCGTTATTAGTATAAGGACTAAAGACAAGTGGGAGCGTATTCTGTATTCATTAGGATTCATTTTGGAAATGACCTTCAGACAGATATGGGAAACACTGTTCACCTTAGTCAACATGCGAAAACTTCATCATCTCCATATCCATCTTCTAAATCTTTCCATGTGATTGAACTTTGATAGATTCCGAGTATCGTGGTTGAACGACTATTTAAGTAGAGTTTTGAATTCTTTTATGAATTTTAGTATGCTGAGTGCAAATTCGTGTACAACAATTGGACTCATATAGGGTAACGATTCCTATAGCCGAAGAATTTAATATGCCAACTAAATAGCTTGTTTAGTGTTTACCCTCAATCCTTCACAGGTATCTAGGGTTTAGTGTAGAAGGTTTTGTGGGTATACCTCTTGTAAACCCTCACGAGACTAAAACTCGTACGATAGGAACACCTATGGGTTTAAAGGCTTCTCGCACACGCTAAGTGCAATCGCGACGCCTACAAAAGTGAGTTAGGATTGTTATTTTATTTTTAGATTAGATTTGCTCGAGGACTAGCAAATAATAAGTTTGAGGGTATTTGATATACACATTTTTGTGTCTGAATTGTCCGTAATTATCTATTTTGTTAGTACTCAATTTTGTATTTATTGTGTCATTTTATGTGTTTGTAGGTATTTTTGGGAAATAAATATTTATGGAAAAATCGGCTAAAAAAGTGATAAAGGCACCCGAAAAGCTGATAAAGGCACCCAGACAAGATGCTAAAGGCACCCCACTTCTGGATAGGGGGCACCCCATTTCATTTTCAAAAATTCGAAAAAGGCGGGAAAAGATTTTCTTTCCGTGAGAGTTAGCTGTGATTTTCAAAAGTGATTTTTGGGGGATTTTAAAGAGTTTAAACCTTATCAACATGAAGCAACAATCATTAGAGGATGAAACAAGTAAATTACAAGAGTTTAAATCCGGGAAATGGGTGGAAATCCGTGTTACAACCGAAAAAAGAATTCACATATGTTTTGGATTATCTCGAATTAGAGTTGGTTTTGGATTGAGTTTTGAGTCCTTATCGAGTTAGGAGGAGTTGTTAGAGTTTACTAAACCTATAAATAACAAAGAGGAGGAAGAAAAACCAGGTGCGGAGGATCGGGAAGAAAACAGAAAAACAAAGAAAGTGCTTCTGCTGCTAGTGAAGAACAAGGATACGACATCGATTTCTTCAACTGAACAACAACGTTTATCTTCAGCTGCAACAGTTTCTTCAACCCATCTGCAACGGATATCTTAGCATCTGCAACGTTTATCTTCAGCTGAAAACACCTTTCTCTGTAACAATGAGAACAGTGGTTTGTAACACCGTTACACCGTTGCGAACCATCCGTGTTATTATTTTTTCTTCTTTTTACACACTTTTTTGAGAGTGTATACGTCATGAAGAGCTAAACCCAACCACTGGGACAATGGAGGAAGCCAGATTTCATGAATGAATGGTAACAATTTTTGATTCTTAATGACTTTTGTATTGATTTTTAATTGATTTATGATTTTTCTTAATTAGTTGTGATTTTTTTTGATGGTGTATGATGGGACTTAAGAAATTTTGATGTGCCATGCTTGTTATTTACATTTAATGTTTTAGAAATATACTTTTGGCAAAGAACCAGAGTCAATAAAAGAGCTATAATTGTTAAAGAATCATTGTAGAAATCATTCAGAAGTGATTATTGTGGAATCCTGAGTTCCAGTTCTTCCCAATATTATTAAAATATTTTACTTATTTTCTAGTTTAAATTAAAATTATGTCTTAAACGAATCTTCACAAGTCTCAACGAACGAACTATTTTACCACTTTTCTGAAATGATCACTCTTCTAACAGAAGCACATGATAAGAACAACCCTATACAATTTACTTATCCATCTATTTCATATTTCTAGCAATTTATTAAAACCATTGGTTGGAACTGCCAAGCCTTAGGAAACCAAAATAACTCGGCTACCTCTAATAGTTTAAATGACTTGTTAAGCCCAGGAAAACCTGATATCATCTTTATATTGGAAACAAAACAACACACTAAGAACATGAAAACCATTCTTCATAAAATAAATCTTCAAAATTTATGGACACGCCCTCCTAGAGGTTCTGCAGGTAGGCTTATACTTACCTAGAACCAGAATGTAAAACTTACCCTTCTAGACTACTCTCACAATCAAACAAATGCTAGAATAAATGACCATACTATCAATGGAAACTGGATATTAACGTGCTTCCATGTCATCACAAATAGGGATAGGAAACTAGACTCCTGGAAGATGATTACAAACATGGCTAGCACTATAACTGAACCTTAGGTCATTATTGGTGATTGTAACATAGTTCTCCATGATTATGAAAAAAGTAGTACATGTCCCATAAATAGATCAGAAAATGATACTTTACTGGATCTATTAGATAATTTAAATCCTCAGGACTTAGGTTTTAAAGTCTTTCCTTTTACTTGGAACAATAAAAGGGATGGTTCAGATTTTACAGAACAGAGGCTGGACAAAGCCTTTGGTAATGAAGTTTGTTCAAAACCTTTCCCTCTAGTACCATAACACATATGTCTCGCTTACTTTTTGACCACATCCCTATCTTCCTAAGCAACAAGATTGCTTAGAATGATGGGGCCAAACCTTTTAAGTATTTCGGACCCTGGCTTGACCACCCACAATGTAAACCCTTAATTGATTTGTCCTGAGAAGAAAGCATTATGGGATCTCCTGCTATAGATGGTGGATTTTTGACAAGGGTCAGAATTATAAAATCGCCCTTCTATCTAGCTGCAGGAACATAGAAGTTTCTGCGCATACTTCTAAAACAACATCAAAACATGAAATACCATACTTCTACTTATTGCGCAAGAAAATTAAGAATACAATCTTTAAAAATGACTACAGGCATTCTATACTGATCCTGTAGTCTCTCTAATATATATACTTATATATACACATGTATATAGTCATAATTACTGTATGACTCAGTATCCATCTATGTATGGATTCTTAGAATAGTACTGGTGCTTGCTGCAATACTTCCAGATATTCTATAATCTCTACGTAATAAGTCTCAAGCTCATAGATGGATTGCAACTTGAGTCTTCTCTAATGTTATTCCTAGAGATTTTTATGTACCCAATATCAATACTCAAATTCTTATTTAAACAACATTAATTTGTTGTTATATGCATATTCTGGGAATAGCTGATACCTGATCCTCAAAGATGCATTCCAGCTTGATGCTCTGTTCGCAAAGGACACATCGCAACTCGACGTTCTGTCCTTAAAAATATGTCACTCTAGATTTTTACTCAAGGACGTGTCACAAATTATGCGCCGTTCCTCCGGGACGCGCCACTATCAAAGAGCAATGCCCCAAAGACGCTCCGTAAAATGGTGTTGGCTAGCTCGAGATGTGGATGCATCACCTTCCTTTGGCGCTGGCCTTAGCCATCGAAAGACCTATTTAAGGCGCGACCTAGGGACGTGCCATTTCCTCCAAGTGTCTTCCAAAGCCAGTGCAAGCTTTTTCAAAGACGTGTCCTTATGGGAACGTCACTAGCCTTTTTGGCGCTGACCTAGTGCCAGCACCAGCCTACTCTTGAAACACGTCCGGGGACGTGCCACTACTTTTGCGCTGGCCTAATGTCACAGCTAACCTATATAGTTATTTTGCAAGCCTTTGCACAGTTTCTGAAAATGCACCACGATTGGTCTTTTGGAACTTTCGCACAATATTGGCTTCGAACACTTTAGGATTTATGCCATGTTACTCCTAAGTTAATATTTGGACACTAAAAATACGCCATGTATACTAATCAGATAGTACATGGCTATTAAACGTATCAGACTCGACACTAATCAACATGATTACCAATCTAGTGAGTTGCTCAACTTGCCTCACTGTCTTAGCAAGCTATTGACTTGCCCTAAAATAAAGTGGTAGTCCACCATTCCACTATTTTGACGAGATTTCAAATACAACATATAAGAGGATTCTCATTGGGGTATTGGTCTGGCGGTCTATGGCAATCGTGCGTTGTGGAAACACATCCACGAACAAGAAGTTAATAAGTAGTGGGACAGTTTCAGAGCAGTTGATAGCACGAGGAGTAGTGGTCATACAAGTCCTCCCTATTTTCCGGACATGACTCCACTACAATCTCCACAATCATTACTCCTTCAATTCTTTTGTAACTTCCACCACTTACGAGAAATCAATGTGTCTTCTCTAAACTATAAATAGATAGCTTCATCTATTCGAAACAAGAAATAAGAGACAAGACAGAATTAGAGATCTATCCCAGAAATAATCCGCTCTTAAAATTACACAATACAAGTACTCATCAGACTAAGACTTACCCAATCTTTTCCACCTTTGTGATCGAAGCAGAATGTGAACGACCATTTCTTGGTTTAGGCTTGTCCTGTTCGAGTTTGATCTCTCGAACCTACCTAAAAGTACTATTTTGGAGTGTATTTTTTTCACCCTAAAACAATTGGCGACCATAGCGGGAGATCAAACTCTCGATTACAAAAGCCGATTTTCAGTCAATTCAAAAGATAAATCTTAGGTCTGGAGTAGTTACTCCTAGTCCCAAAACTAGTAATGATGGCGGTGGCGGCTCCAAGACTATTCATACTGTAACCAATCCTCTTCACACCAATGTTGTTGCTGACGCCACCAACACACCTTCTCCTGGTAACACAACTGCTGAGAACACCAAGAACACCCAAACGCCGCTCAACATTGTTGATCTGATGCAGAGACATGAGTTTCTCTTTAGAACACATGAAGACATGGCTACCCACTCAAAAAGAGGTACTCACTTGCCTCAAGACTCTAACTAAGCAACTCTTCCCTAAACAAATCCGATACCAGTTGCAGCAATCAACTATTCCAATCCTACCAACGTCAACAGCTACAGAATCAACATTCAAGATGATAACAAGATCCTCATTCAAAGAGAGTAACCAAGGAGCCAGTTATCCAACATTGTCACCCACGAAGATCTGGAGAGACCCATAAAATTTCTAGGCAAGGAGGGTTCATATTTACTTCAGGCACCAACCTTTTTACCCTCTCGCCATCAAAAAGATCATTTCACCATGAGGGTTCATCTTTACTTCTAGGCAAGGAGGTTCTTCTCCCTATTTTTCCTTTATGATAGGATAAAAAAATGTTCAGATCTGAAAAGATTTTTCCAGATAGACGACGAATATCCTGGTGACTATATATGTCGATTCAGGGTCCAAAATCCGTAGAGATATTTGTTGGAGAAATCGTCTGGTCAGTAAGCAATACAATATCCAGTTATCCATAAGGTGCTGTCAGAACAAAGGGGTCAAGAGGAAGGTTTCATCTTAGCAAGCGTCACGAATTGAAAGCTCAACATCAGCCTCAACCCCAGCTCCATACTTAGCTTCAATACCAGCCCAAAGTCAAGCTTTGCACCACATCCCAGACAAAGCTCTACAAGAACAAGGACATAAACTAAATCCGGCTCCAGCATTCTTAGATTTTCCTTTTTACAAGAATCATTTGTAGGTCAAGAACTGCACTTTCTCCAGGGAACATGTCAACCGAAGAGTTACAACCCTAATGAGATATGTACTCTTCAAAGTCACAATGTAAATATATATTCACTACCCTCAACTACGTCGTAGCGACATGCGCCTACAACTCCCGGACAGGATGAGATGCACCCTAATCCTTCTTCAAATAACATAAGTGTGACAAAGGACTGCTCAAAGCGACCCATGCATCATTGAAGATTGGTTCATCTCCTTCAGAATATTCATTCTTTCCCCTTTAAAGGACCTCTGTTGCGAACTTCAACTCCTAATCAAGCCTTTCGACCTCACTTCTAGCCTCGATCGCTACATCTAAGCCTTCAAATCCACCTACTTCAGCAAAATGCTTCTATAAAAATCTTAGATGATGAGAAAGCCGTTCAATCTCAAGATCAGAATTCTTAGCTTCATCCGTAGCTCCCTCTTATGAGGACGCTTCAGAGATTTCATTCCAATGGATAAAGATCATTTCATATCAGTGTAAACAGGTGGAATAATGAAGCCTCCAACGCATTATACCGTCCTCTCAAGGAGAAGCACCAAATCTAGCTCCAGACTGGGCCAACTCCATCCCTTCTCTAGGTCATATCCAGCCTG
Source organism: Papaver californicum (assembly GCA_023531435.1). Taxonomy (NCBI): domain Eukaryota; kingdom Viridiplantae; phylum Streptophyta; class Magnoliopsida; order Ranunculales; family Papaveraceae; genus Papaver; species Papaver californicum. The sequence continues at coordinate 3,157,851 of JAJJMC010008370.1, read as the reverse complement.
AACGAGCCAACCTTTCTCTAGTTGAAACACCATCCTCCACAAGTATGCGAGAGGGAGTTCGCTTATGATTTTTAGTATGGGAGAGGAAATTATTCACATCAAAATCAATGTAACTCGCGTTCCTTCGTTAACAAGCGCATCTCTCTGATTTTGGTCACCTCCCCTAAAAGTTGAGTTGTTACAGGCCTATTAGGTTAGAACATCTCAGACAAGAAATTCTTAAGCATGAACCATGAAACGCACAATAGATATTCATAAATATCATATACATTCATTATAAAGTGACATTTTAAGTATTATATAAGCCCAAGCCATTACAAGGCGTTTTACAAAAATCACATCAGAAGCGGTTTACGCTACCTACTGGAAACTCTGAAGCAGGAGAAATTTGGTAATTCTGGGCGTGAGTCTTATGTAAAAGTTTTTATATGGATGTCTACTATAACATAAAAGGGCGCATTAATCAGATAAACGAGCTAAGAGTTATGGCCGAAATAGTGGGCGACATCATGTCTGAAAACTGCCAGAATTTTCCAGGATACCTCCTGAATTCTACTGTTGGGTTGTTTTGACGCCCCATACATGCTCAAAACCTGGATTTTTCCTAAAGGATATAGGGATAGAGGGGTCGATCATAAAAACGGAGGTCATATGAAGATTCTATGACGTTTTTCCCAAAACTATACTTCTAAAATTTCCTAATGATGAAATCCATAAAGTTTTTACAAATTCGAATACGGCTATGCTCACATGAGAAGTTTGAAGAATTCACATGTTTTGTCATGATCATAAAAATAAGAAGATGATGCATCAACAATCAGGGCCAGAGCCGTCCTTTATCATGGTCAGAGCCAGCCTCTCTTAGAACCGTTCCCAGGGACGCGTCACTGCGTCTCCTTCAACATCAATGAGATCAATTCTTCATAAAGTTCGTCAGTACGAGACACTTCTTCAAGCTTTTCATCCTTAGACCTGTCTTCGTCCTCTATAATCACGGTGTCTCCCGAAGCCGCAGAAGTATCATATGAAAGAATCATTTGTGGTCTTTTTCTTACAGATTGAAGACTGTTAACAACAACAGGAGTAGTGTCCACTCGAAGGTGCACCACACACGCATGCTGCAAGAAATAGACCAATTAGTTAAGTCATGATAGTCATGCTTTGAGTCAAGAAGATTAAAGAAGAATGGATTTGAATCTCTATATCCCAGATGACAACGATGGCTTCAACCTCAATTCAGATATTCGCCCCAGTTCCAGTGCTTCAACGACATCAAAGGACAACTCTAATTTTCATGACTTCCCTTGCCCTGTCAAATTCTTGGAAGCATGGACCTGTGACGACACCGTAAAATTACCTTCTTCTTAGTAGCAGATCCAAGTAAGCTACACTTGGGGAATAAACCACTTGGTTGTTCTGCACTTGGGAACTTGATTCGTTAGGAAAATCAATCCAGATCCATTTCAACCAAAGTGATTCCATAAACCAAGTCGATAAAATATCAGAGTCATCAACAAAACCTCTCTACATCAGTACCCCACACGATTAGGAATCCTCCTCCTCTTACCTGATCATGTCCAGAATTGTGACTTCAACCTTGTTGCTGCTACTTACTTCAATCACACGAATCTACTGTCGAAGACGTACTGAACTTGGAATTCTCAAAGAGATACCATCAAGTACTTTCATCTTCGAGCAAACCCGATGGAAAAACCCATGGTCATGACATTCATCTCCGCCATCACTGGTAATGAGGCATCCACAACCGTCTCCAGCATAGGACGAACATCCAATGGCATAGTCAGGCTTCTCCGCTCAACTTCCAGAATATTGTTTACAAGTTGTTTCACGATGTTCCTTTTCCGGTGCAAGCCCTGTCTCCTCCAGCATGCGTGCTCTGCACCTCCAGTGCCAGCTCGCTTCAAATTTTCATTGGAGATAGAGTTTCTCACAAAAGCTGAGACATTATTCACATATCTAGCATCCTCATGAAGCCGTCATTTTTACGACGAAAACGCATATAAGGGTATCTTTCACCCGGTTCACTAGAAGCTGACACGAGGGACCAGAACGAACCACTTCATCTTTCCGCAGGTCCGGCTTGAAGTCCAGGCATAAGCTGTCTATGCGGCAGGCCAGAAAGACAGCGAAAATCTCACAACACCACCTTCAAGCACCAGCTCGGTCCACTCACATATCCTTTGTTGATGCTCCCTTCATTACCTCTTCATTTTACAAATTTAGAAATCGGCAACAATCGGTAAGGAACGGGTCAAAATATCCTTCATAAGAAATATTCATCTATGTGTTTATTTTGACATACCAAGAGGGCACATCAATCGGAGACATGAACTAGGAGATATGACTCTTATACTGAAGTCTAGAGAATCTGAAAATTCACACGGGATACTAATCGTAAATGTTTACGCATGGTTGGCTGATCTAGCAAACTTCAAATAAAGTGATTCTTTTTGCATATGATTTCTTGGTCTTTTAGCTTCAAAGTTGGGTTCAAACATCAAAATCCGACATTGTATGAAACTTCAACAGCTTCTGGAGTGAGTGATGTGCAAACTAGGAGACATTATCAACCTTGTATCAATACTGCTCCATTGTTGTGACCATGCTACCCCAACTTCTGATGATGCTGATACCAACCCTGGTTATCAGTGCTTCCGTTAATACGATATCAAACCATTGGATTTTTAAAATTAAAGAGTTGATATGTTCAAGTCTACGACAAGAGCTCTGGAGTCCAAAGCCATCCCCACATGCAATCCTGATCTACCATCAGCTTCTTCTGTCGGTTCCCAATATTTCCAACTTTGCTGCTTCTAACTACAAATCAAAGCATCGTCTCTGGGTATCATATCTTTCATCTACTGCCGCCTTACTGACGCAACCACTATCACTTGATCGCTGCATACCCAAAACCTAAGCACCAACGCCTACTACTTGCTCACAAGAAAGTTTAAATCTAAGGCCCAACTCTGCATCAAAGACATTTCCCTAGAAGACAAGCTAATAATACTTCTTTCTAGACACATACCTGAAGTATCGACTAAGATGATTTGATCCTCCCTTGGGATGAAACGGATCTGTTAAAAAAAAAAAGGCGCCCAACGCCAACAATATTTCCTCTCTGCTCGTGTGCAAGCATTCCTGACGAGAACATGGACATCTATTAATCCCAACTAGGGTTAATATCAAGGGACACGTATCTCAATGTCATAGAAACAAAAGCTAAGTATATCTTCTTATACTCTTTAATTTTTAACTAAGCACATATAATTGCTATGAGCATATTGTCACCATCTAGTACTTACCGCAAAACATTATTGTTCCTTACTAAGCAGGGGACTTAATGTAGATGGTGGATTTTTGACAAGGGTCAGAATTGTAAATCGTCCTTATTCTTAGTAGCAGGAACATAGAAGCATCCGCGTAAATTTGTGCGCATACTTCTAAAACGACATCAAAACATGAAACACTGTACTACTTATTCTGCAAGAGAATTAAGAATACAATCTCTAACTACAGGTATTCCATACTGATCCTATTGTCTCTCTAATATATACAATATTTATATATACACATGTATATAGTCATAATTAATGGATGACTGATATATGCATTATTTGCATTATTTAGATACTATAATTCATTGATTTCTTGTTAGTTTTCATATCATTATGCTTTGATTTTGTTTGTTTATGAGTTTCTTAGGATTACGACACGAAATGAACAAGGAAGTTAAGTTCTTCCAATGGAGAAGGGCCAAATACCGAATTCAACTCATTCAAATCTAGGAGTTCTTAATACCATTTTGAAGAGAACGATAAGACGAAGCCAACGCAAAAAGAATGAGGTCATTTGGAGTTCGTATGAGAAAGTTATGCGCAAAATAGCCGAAAGAAAATAATGAAACACTCAGCATCACAATCGGGAATTTACAAGGGAAAATAACCTACCGATTATAAGCGATTTCGGGTATAGAAAAACTTCGTTTTTGAGCTCCAACAATCGGTAGTTTACACGGAAAGCAAGCCTACCGATTATGGCACGTTTTAGGTACATGAAAGTTATATTTTGAGCCCTTACAATCGGTAGTTAAGAAGGGGGTCTTGCCTACCTATTATGACTCGACATGAGGCACTTATAAGACACGTTTTTGACTTCCTAATCAAGGTATCATGGTCCCATTAGGACTCTAACATCTATATATGATGAAGACTATATAAGAAGACCTCCATAACCCTAGAAAGACATCTTTTACATCTTGGACACTTTTGTAGACTTGAGAACACAAGGAGAACAAAAAGCTAGGGCTTGGAGTTGCGATTGATCTTCTAGGGATTGCTTTACTTGTTTTCTTGATTATTTTCCATGGATTTTGAGAAATCCATGAGAACTAAACCTTTCTTATTGGTTAGAGATGTAGTCCTAAGTTGGAAAACATGTTTATTAATTGAAGTATTCATTCCCATATGTTCATAATCTCTTCAATATCGCTTATGTTATACCGTTTATAACGCCTTGTATGATGGATTGCTTGTTTGTTTAAGTCGCGAATTAGATGAGCATGCATTGACATCTATAGCTAAACTAGGGTTTGAGATCCGGAATTATCGAAAGATCCTTGTTACAAGTAGCATAACATAGTTGTTAATAACGGGATGTTACCATGCAATTATGTGTAGAAGCGTGACCTAGGTTAAATCCGAGTGGCTCTTGTGCCGGATTGCTTAGAATAACCTCAACTCACAAAGAACATTGCTTTCATTGGGTTAAACTTGAGTCGCTCTTGCGCCAAGTTATTCGTTGGAAAGGATTCAAAGAGTGGCTCTTGCGCCTTTGATGATAATAGGAGTTTTGCCGGAGTAAGCCTACGATAGGATGCTTTAGGGTTATTGATATTGAGAGTGCATAAATTTTGAGTATGATTTGGTTGATAACATGTTTGAAGATGGAAGATGAACTCTCTAGCCAATGTTCTTTATCTCTGATATTCGTTTTAATCAATTTGTTTTAGCATAATTTTAGTTATAATCACAACCAAAACCCCCCAGTTTACATAAGTAATCGAAAGTAATTAACAATCACCTACCTCTCTGCGGGAACGAACTTGTTCTTATTACTGTACTCTAATCTATATTAGTTAAATAAGAACTTGAATTAATTTTGCTTGGCTGACAACCGACCAATGACAATATCCATCTATTATGAAATTCTTAGAATTCTACTGGTGCTTGCTACAATACTCCTATATATTCTATAATCTCTACATAATAAGTCTCAAGCTCCTAGATGGATTGACTACTAATATAAATCAGCTTGAGTATTCTCTAGTGCTATTATTAGAGCTTATTCTGTATCAAATGTCAATACTCAAATTCTTGTTTAAAAAATATTAATTTACTGTTACACACATACTCTAGGAATAGCTGATGCCTGATCCTCAAAGACGCATTCCAGCTTAATGCTTTGTTAGCAAAGAACACATCGCAACTTGACCTTCTGTTCTTAAAAATATGCTACTGTAGCATTTTACTCAAGGACGTGTCACAAATTATGCATCGTTCCTCCGTGATGAGCCACCATCAAAGAGCAATGTCCCAGAGACGCTTTGTAAAATGACGCTGGCTGGCTTGGGAGAGACGTGTCACCTCCCTTTAACACTGGCTTAGGCCAGCGCCATCCCTATTCAAGGCGCATCCCTAGGGATGTGCTATTTCCTCCAAGCGCAGGCCAAATCCAGCGCCAGCTTTGTTAAAGACGCGTCCCTGGATACGCATCACAAGCCTATCACGCTGGATCATCCTCATTTTGAAGCGTCCCTAAGGAGCTGGCCTAGTACCAGCGCCAGCCTACTCCTAAGACGCGTCCAGAGAAGCGCCACTATTTTTGGGCTGGCATTTTAACCCTATATGGTTATTCGACAAGCCTTTGTGCAGTTTCTGAAAATGAGCCACGAGTGATCTTTTGAAACTTTCACACAATCTTGGCTTCGAACACTTCTGGATTTATGCCATGTCACTCCTAAGTTGATAATTGTCAATTAAAAATACATCATTTTACTCCTAAGCTAGTACATGACCACTAAACTTATCAGACTCGACACTAGTCAGTCTGATTACCAATACAGTGAGTTGCACAACTTGCCTCACTGACTTAATAAGATATTGACTTGACCTAAAACAAAGTGGTAATCCACGACTCTTTTATTTCTACGAGATTTCAAATACAACACATGGGGGGATTCTCATTGGGTTATTGGTCTGATGGTTTATGGCAATTGTGCATTGTGGAAACACATCCACGAGCAAGAAGTTAATACGTATGACAGTTTCAGAGCAGTTGAGAGCATGAGGAGTAGTGGTCATACAAGTCCTCCCTATTTTTCGGACATGACTCTATTACAATCTCCACAATCGTTACTCCTCCACTTCTTTTGTAACTTCCACCATTTACGAGAAATCAGTGTGTCTCATATAAACTATAAGTAGATGGCTTCATCTATTTGAGACAAAAACTAAGAGACAAGACATATTAAGAGATCTATCCCAGAGATAATCTATTCTTAAAATTAAATACTACAAGTACTCATCACACTGAAATTTCTCAACCTTTTTTGCTTCCTTCCCTTAAGGCCTACCCAGTCTTCTCCACCTTTGTGATCGAAGCATGACGTGAACAACCGTTTTCTGGTTTAGGCTCGTCCTGTTCGAGTTTGATCTCTCGAACCTACCTGAAAGTACTCTTTTGGAATGCATTTGTTTTCACCCTAAAACACTTGCTTACTGCCTAACCTAAAAACTTGTATAAGTTAAAAATAGTCTAAGAAAATAGACTAAAGAAATCTATGGTAATATAAACTTTAACGCAAAAAAATACAAAGGAAAAATTAGATAAAGAAAATAAAAATCTCCCTAATAACAGTAAATCCAAAACTATTACAAAGCTCACGACTGAACTTACAAATTGGTATAACATAAAAGAAGAATTTTGGAAAATAAAAAGAAAAGAGAACTACATAGCTCTGGGGGATAAAAATACTCATTATTTCTATGATACTGCTAGAATAAGATACCGTAGAAATCGAATAGACACACTCAGAAACAACAGTGAAACTTGGGTTAATACCAAAACTAAAATTGCAAATTTCCTAAACAACCATTTTCACCAAATAACTTCTACCGTTAACCCAATTATTGATGAAGATATGCTTAACATTATTCCTAACTGTATCACTAATCTAGATAACATGATTATGGAAAGTATACCAGCTATGGAAGAAATAAGAAAAAACGCTTTTAGCTATGAAACCGAACAAAAGTCCGGGCCCAGACGGTTTTTCCCCCAAATTGTTTTCAAAAAAACCAGGAAACTGTAAAACATGACTTAGCCAACATGATTCAAACATTTTTTAAAACTGGTTTTGTACTAAAAAAATGAATTTCTCATTTATAGATTTAATCCCAAAATATTAAAAACCTTTAATAGTTGCTGATTTTCGATCTATAGCCCTTTATAACACCTCTTACAAAATCTTATCCAAACTGTTATCTAATAGATTAAAATCATTTTAAAAAAATAATCTCCCCTTATCAATCTTCCTTTATCCCTGGAAGGAAGATATCCGATAATATAATGGTAGCCCACGAATTAATTACCAACATGAGAAAGAAAAATAATTAAATGGGTTTAAAAATTGATATGCCTAAAGCATTCGACAGAGTCGAATGGACTTTCTTGATTAAAATTTTGAAAAAAAAAATGGGATTTTCTAAAAAGTGTTGTGACATAATTTTTCAATACATTTCTACAACAAACTTGGCCATCCTCCTAAATGGTTCTCCTTGTGGTTTTTTAAAAACAACTAGGAGATTGAGACAGTAAGATCCTATGTTCCCACACATCTTCCTTCTTTTTATGGAATCATTATCTAGAACCATTTCCCATGCTGAAAACCTTGGTTTAGTTCATGAAATCCTTGGTTTTGCAGGTGATTGTATCATCTTTTGTAAAGCCAATAAGCATGAAAGCAATAACCTTCTAAAAGTCCGACATAGTTTTAGGGAGTCTTCGGGACAAATGATTAACCGAGAAAAATCAGGAGTCTTTTTCAGTCATGAAACTAACCCAATAATTATCTCTCAAAATTCAAAATACTCTCAAAGTCAAACCCATCCCTCTTGAAGATAGATATCAAATCTCCCTTTTTTACCAATAAATCATAAATAAAAAACTTCAAACCTCTTATAAGTAACATGAAAAATAAGTTACAAGGATGGAACAAAAACAAACTCACAACTGCTGGTAAAACCATTCAATAAAACATGTGACCTCTTCCATGAACACTTACCTAATGAATTGCTTTGGCTTGCCTAAGAAAATTTATAAAAACATCACCATAATCCAGAGAGATTTCTGGTGGGGTAAGGATATTGAATCTCCCAAAGGTATTTATCTTAAAGCTTGAGAAATTTTTAGTAAATCTTTGGAAGTTGGTGGTATGGGTCTTCAGAACATACATTACTTCAACACGACCATGCTAGCTAAAAAGAGCTGGAGACTGATGAAAAATCCCAACTCCCTCTGGGCTAAAATTCTCAAATCTAAATATTTCCCAAACACTGACATTCTCCACTTAACTAAAACAAACTGACAATTGGATATGGAAGGGATCAAAAGTGCTCTAAATCATGTTCAAGAAAATTATTTCTGGACCCTTGGTAAGGGGGATAAAATTAAAATCTGGACGGACCATTGGATTCCTACAAGGAACCCCCTACGCAGAAAACTGATAATATACCTAGTAATATAAACTTTGTGAAAGACCTAATAACTCAAAATAAAACTTGGGATACAAGAAAACAACAAACCTGTTTTGATATGAATACTGTTAACAAGATACAACAAATCATCACTCCAAAAGATGATAGGGAGGATAAGCCTATTTGGAAACTAACAAACAAAGGAAACTTCTCTGTAAATTCTTTTCATAAAAAGCTTAACACCTACTAAACTAATAATAGAAAATGGGGAAACATTTGGAATATGAAAGCCTCACCCTCCATAAAAATGTTCGCTTGGAAACTTGCCCACTCTATTTTTCCTAGCAGTATGAGAGTGGCAGCTATCCTTCATATTATCAATATTATTTGTTCTTTTTATAACAATGACAATGAAACCCTCACCCACCTGTTTCTTGAATGTAATTTCGGTACCCAAGTCTGGAACCATCTAAACTTTAACATGTTGTATGTTATAGGAAAGGCCTCAAACTTCCATGAGTGAATAAATAATTAGTTCTCTTCAACAGAGAACGATGGCATCATAATGACATGGGAATATCTCTGTAGTACCATATCTTGGTACATCTGGAAAGCCAGATGTAACAAAGTCCTTAGTAAAAAAGACCAGAATAGCTTGATAACTGCAACAACAATAATAAAACACATAAATACTTCCATGATTGTTACCAATAAGACCTATAATCTTACCCAAAGTCTATACTATAATCCTTTATATGACCAGAACTTAGTGATCACTAAACTGAATTCTTGGCAGTACCCGGGGTTTATGAGGTACAAAATGAATATAGCTTTATCAAAGTTAATAGATATTTATGACTCATCTGTAGTACTAACTCTCATTGATGATTCAGGAAAATGCAAAGAAGCTAGATGTGAATCTTCGGGTTAGAGAACCAGAGAACTTTTCAAAATAAATGGCGAAGAACTAGCATTCCAATAGGAAACGAAGCTAAATGGGCATAACATTGAATTCCAATGTGACTCAGAACCATTCATGCTTCATTTTGTGGGAATGTATGCGAAAGCAAATCAAAAAAGATTCAAAAACAATTCCTTGTTCCTTCTAGTTAATAGACAAAACAATGCTCTTACTTTAAATTTATCAGTGTATTGTAATAAATCCATAAATATAGAAAGATGGAAAAATAAATAAATTTTTTTGTTGATTAATCATCTCAATAATCAATAAATTGTATAAACCTTACACTCCTCCTTTAAGAGTGTAAGAGTTGTTATTCTGAATTTACTTATAAAATAAATAAATAATTAAGTTCAGTTCTTCTCTTGTCCGTCGTCATCTTCTTTTTTCATACCTAATTTTTATCGGTACTCCATGTTCTTCAGCTGCAATTAGAGAAAACTAAATTCCTCCAATTTAAACTCCTCGATAAATCCAGCCTAATAAGAATGTACAAATCCAACTCACTAAATAAACTTCCAATAGTTCCATCTATAAATCAATCTCCTTTATATAAATTAACCAATCAAATTTCTATATATTAGATTTTTCACTACCCAAATCAAGAATTTAAGTTTTTCATAACAAAATGATCAGGAATCAAACCAAATTCATGACTAGTAAACTATCTTTGTAAACACCCATCAATGATTCCATCCATTATAAAATGATTGATACACAGACAAAAAAAAATTGATGGAGATATAGAAGATAAACTGATGATGAGTACCAAAAATCCATAACGACATATACACTCTGAATCAAAAAGTAAAAGAAACTCATATTAACAAATAAAAATTATCACTAAATCAGCAAAATAAAACATATTAAAAACATGATTTTTAACATAGATAATGAACTTATGAATAGATATGTGCAATTTTTGAACCAAGTTTGAAAAGAAAGAGTAGTACTCGATTGGTTTTGTTTAAGGAAGAAGATCAAGTAAAGAGACAAACCCAGAATCAGAAGAGAATAAATGAATATGTATATGACAACAGTTGAAAGATCTTTACTAAGTTGAGATTGAGTGTAACCTCACGGAACTTTGTCCAATTCAATTACGTTAAATTAAAGTAGAGTGTTCTTTTCAATTATATCAACTGACCATTGTAATGCTTCAAAAAGAACTAACCATTGTACATTCATAATCAATGACTAAATTTGCATATGTATTATGATCAAGGGTTTTTAACCCGCTAGCTAATTAAGCTTCCTGTGCGGCTGCGAAAGAGCACTGCTCAAAACGTTATAGCGAGTCAGCAACTACACCCGTTTTTTCAAACTTGGAGGTTTCTGTTCTCCACTCAGAAATGCTCCAATGAGATGTCAAATGAGAAAAAGATGTTAAGAGAAACGAAAGACGGGTTTTAGACTTGGAACCTGTATTTTGTAAAGTTTCGGGGAAAAACATCTCACTAGAGCAATCTAACTTTGTCTCTTCTTCTTTGCACCTCAACTTTTTCCAACAAACGAAGAAAGAAGTAAAAAGCTCAGCGGCCAATTAGCTTTCCAAATTAGGCTAAGTAGTCAAACTTAACTATCTTTATTTGCGTCTCATCCATGATCGACCGCACCACTAAAACTTCACCTTTCAAAAGAATTTGTTCATTAAAGATGATTTCTTTCATCATACGTCAGTATCTCTATCAGCAGTCCATGTCAAATACCCAAATATTTGACTTCTATGAAAGTCAAGTAATTAGAAAGTGGAGACAACCGTGCAGACCGAGCTCTGACTTGAGACAAGCTGATCAATGTGCCTACCATATCATATGATAATAGCCACATACGTGCTGACCCAGAGGATGCCACCAGTATTGTATTAGACGACTTAATTTCGCTTAATTTTCTAGCTAATTTGAAGCACCCATTTTATTTGAGGATTACCAAATAAAAAAGAAAAGATATTTTGATGTAGAATTAAAACTCCTTATCAAAAATATCTTTTTTAATAATTTATTTATTTGTAATTAATCAATGTTAATTAATTAGTAGTTAAATAATTATGTTAAATGTAAAGCTAATAAGTGTTGCTTGATTATTAAAACATGAACATTTTAATTTTTTGATTTTAAAATTTAGAAATTTTAAAGAAAAATGGACTAAAAAACAATCGACCGATATAGCACCAAATCATGGCCGATTGTTCTTGATCTACGATGAACATCAACCAACAATCGCCACATAATCTTCATTTTTATGTCAACCGTTTTTGGTGTTCTTGATCCATTAAGAACATCAATCGGCATATGTTCTTCATTTTTATGGTCAATTGATTACAATCGGCATATACAATCCTCCACAAGTGTCGATTGATAAAAAAACACACTCAAAAACGATATTTTGCTGAATAAACATATGTCCACAATCGGTAGATAAGGTTCCGAGGTGTGCCGATTGTAAAACATTCAATTCAAGATTTTTTCTACAAATTATTTTTTCCCAGAATCGACTGATATAAATGCACTTATCAAACAATACATTTTTATAATAAAATAATATAGATGAAGAAACCAGTACACCTGCTTTCAGAGACAACCCTGAGATCTAAAATAATATAGAAGATAAAACCAAGCAGCGGATGGATTGACAAACCATACGACAGGCGGATAAGAACATATTCTCAACGACAATATAAGACTATGTGATCCCGTTTTATTAAAATCAAATTGTATTAAATGACCTAATGGCTATGACAAGCCCTCGTGTAATTGTTTTTCTAAATACCTTTCATGCTTTTAAAAAAAATTAGACATTTAACCTCGAGTCTTAATTGCACCTTAGATAATGGTGGTTCTTAATCCGTAGACCAAGAATAAAGGTTAATTTTTTTGTTCTAGAAATCATTTTGAGATTGTGTACCCAAACTAATTTTTGATTTTTTTGCTTAAAATCAAAAAATAACTTGAATAATATCCAATCAGCCTGAACACAAAAATATATTATTTCATAAAAAATTAACTTTTCAATTTTTAGAAATCATTCAGAATTATATACCCAAATTAATTTCTGACATTTTTACTTTCAGACGTCAAAAAACAATTTCTCAGGACATATCCAAACCGGCTATTAAGAATCTCAAACATGATAGAAATTAGTTATTTCAAATGTACAGATAGAGTCAGTCAGTCAATCTCCTTCTACACAATTCTTCACGAGAAACTCAATTGTAGTAGTTCTGAAGCACAATAACAATAAAGAAAGAAAAATGGATTTGGAATACCTCTTACAGCCACCACGAATAACCAAACGAACTCAATATAAACACTTTAAACAATCTACGTTCATCGATCCAAATTTAAAACCATGGCGCAAAAGATTACAAAGCTAAAGTACTTTTCAGACAATTCTTCTGTCTCTTCTTCACGTGCTCAACCAGTAGCGGTTCTTTGACGACAATAAAGATTCATACAGAGAAAAAAAAAAAACGAAGACTGACCCAATATTGCAACTGCATTTTCTTTTGGTCTACTTTCTTACTTTCTTCCGTCTCATAATTCTTCTCTCTTTCGTGGTTTGAAGTTTGAATATCTTATTCTTTCTCTCTATTTACTTTCTTGTCATTTCCTTCTCCTTTCTCAACTGCATGCCTATCTATCTATATATATATCCCTGCTCTATCCTTCTTCATCAATCTAACCACCTCAATAAGACACAATAACTCTTACTCTGAGACTCTTTTTCTCTGCTTCTTATTGTATTATACACGTACTCTCTATCCAGCTAAAAGTAAATCAAGTCTAACTAAAATGGGTTTCAGTGAAAACAATCAAAACCTTCTTTCTAAAATTGCAAACAATAACGGACACGGCGAAGATTCTCCGTATTTTGATGGATGGAAAGCATATGACAATGATCCTTTTCATCCAACTGATAATCCTAATGGAGTGATTCAAATGGGTCTTGCTGAAAATCAGGTATGCAAGTCATTTCAAGGAAAAATTCAAGTTTCACGTATTCTTGTCCTCGTAACTTTGTGCAAATAATGCTAGTAGACTTAACTTTGCTTATTATATGTATGCAGCTATCCTTTGATATAGTTGTAGACTGGATTAAGAGACATCCAGAGGCTTCAGTATGTACTAAAGAAGGAGTTAACGACTTCATGGAGCTCGCTCTGTTTCAAGATTATCATGGACTATCTACTTTTCGAGAGGTGTGTATATTTAATTATCTTGTATTAACCAGGTGTGATTGAATTTAAGTTTGCAGTGATTCATTTCAAAATAAAATAAAAATAATAACTTATGTTAATAATGTTTTTCTTTTTTTTAATTCTTACAGGCTATTGCTAAGTTTATGGGCAAAATAAGAGGAGGTAAGGCTACATTTGATCCAGATCACATAGTTATGAGTGGCGGAGCTACTGGTGCTGCTGAAACTATTTCCTTTTGTTTAGCTGATGCTGGTGATGGGTTCCTTGTTCCTTCGCCATATTATCCGGCGTAAGTGACTGTCTAATTTTCTATCTACAGTATTAAAAATCAATCATTTTTACGCATGATCTCAGCTTGTCTGCTAATACTTTAAACTAAAAGTAAAATCCTTTATTTTTTTTTTCTCATCCACTAAAGGAACTTACCAGCCGACGCTACGTTACAACGACGTCTTTCACTATTAAATATGTCGAGTAGTACAACATTTAAATCTGCTGGACCATTTATGCACTAGCATATTTGCCCCACCTTGATGAATGGTACCCCGTCTAACAACTGAAACACAGCCTAAAATGACAAATATATGAACGAAATTTCATATGAAGTACCGTAGTATGTTATACACATCATTATGCATGCATCTGATCAGTATTTGGTTCTAGCTTTGTTAGGGTACCCATAAGCATTGACTAATCGTCTATCTATAAATGATTTCTTTGTGCTGATCTTAAATTTGGAAATCTTTTCCAGATTTAGTCGAGACTTTGGATGGAGGACAGGGGTGAAGCTAATTCCAATTGTCTGCGAAAGTTCTAACAATTTCCTTATCACAATTACCGCGTTGGAAGCTGCATATCAGAAAGCCCAAGATGCTAATATTAAAGTTAAAGGTTTACTCATAAACAACCCTTCAAACCCTTTAGGAACTGTCCTAGATAAGGAGACACTAAAATCCCTTGTAAAGTTCATCAATGCAAAGAATATACATCTGGTGTGTGACGAAATCTATGCTGCCACCGTCTTTGAAAAACCTGATTTTGTTAGCATTTCTGAGGTAGTCGAAGAAACTAAGGAATGCAACCGTGATCTCATCCATGTTCTATCTAGTCTTTCAAAGGATATGGGACTTCCCGGCTTTAGAGTTGGAATTATTTATTCGTACAACAAAAGTGTAGTAAATTGTGCTAGAAAGATGTCGAGTTTCGGATTAGTTTCTACACAAACACAACATTTTGTTGCATCGTTGCTTTCAGATGACGAGTTTGTTGATCGGTTTCTCTCTGAGAGTTCAAAGAGGTTGGCAAAAAGACATAATATGCTTACACAAGGCCTCAAGGAAGTAGGAATTGGTAGTTTGAAGAGTAACGCAGGTTTATATTTTTGGATGGACTTACGAAGTCTTCTTAAAGAGCCGACTCTGGAAGCGGAAATGTCATTATGGCGTGTTATAATTAACGAAGTTAAACTTAATGTGTCACCTGGTTCTTCTTTTCAATGTTCAGAAGCTGGATGGTTTCGGGTTTGTTTTGCAAACATGGATGATGAAACAGTGGAAATTGCTCTTGGAAGAATACGAAAATTCATGGCACTTCAAGTGAAGGATAATAATAATTCATCAGAATCACTTCCACTAGCGAAGAAACCACGATGGATGAACAATCTTCGTGTCAGCTTTTCTCGAAGGTGCGAAGAGATTATTATGACACCACGAATGATGTCGCCTCATTCCCCCATGCCTCACTCACCTCTAGTTCGTACCAGAACTTAATTATTGATAATCAAGAGATTAATTGATTAACATCGAGTTATAGGCATAGCCTAATTCGTTTTAAATTGTGTGTAACAAAATTACTAGTACTGGTATCTAGGTTTAGAAAATGTTTGCGAAATCGATTGTTGAGTTGTTAGAATAATTGCTACCGTCCCATTTTTTGGATGCAGTTGTTTGCATTCTGTATGGGATGGTGATAAGGCATCTCGTAATGTATGATGCTTATCTGTTTTTCTTCATTCCAATAATTGGTTTGATTAATAGATACACAAGTGAAAAATATATTTATATAGAAACAAAAAGTAAGAAATTTGCATGTTGGAGTTCAAGTTATATCTCAGCTATAAATACTTATTCCATTTGGTCGACAGTGTAGGAGGCCGATAGGTGGCTTTTATTTGGCCGAAAAAGAGATATAGCTAAGCCAAAAGGGAGAAAAAGGTAACTAGGCCTTTGGTAACGCCAAATAGTTTTTGGAGGAACTCAGTTGCCGCCGTACTTTTACTCTAATTTTCTATTCCAAAATAAGCCAAACCAAGTTTAAAACGCAATATTATATTAAATACGGTGGTAACCTAGTAATTCTTCTTAATGTTCTAGCTAGTTTGGCCCGAAACGGACGCCAAAAGCACAAATCAATTTAAGAAGTCAAAAATAAAAATATTTTATTTAACGGGAAGTTAATTTTTTTATTTTTAAAAATCATTCTAAAATTGTACACTCAGATAAAAACATGTGTGTGTGACTCTAAAAGCATGTGTGTGTGTGAAAGGTGTGAGCGTGCTGTGTAAGCTTTTGTGAGAAGTGTAGGAGTATATATACTCTTGGTCTGTCTTGTAAACAAAGTGATTCATTCTATTCAATTGATTCAATACAATTGATTCACAATGTAGATATCCAGATGTTATCATGGTATCAGAGCGCCAAAGCCTTACGACGCCGATCCTTGGGTAGGGTAAACCTAAATTCTTCATCATCATCAATTGTTGCTGCTGTTTAGTTTTAGAAATTCAGATTTTAGGTTTTTGGCAGTGTTTTTCAATCACAGAAGTTAAATTAGGGTTCCAATTGCTTCTGTTGCTTCTTTGTTCATCATTCGTTTAATGGATTCAGATCTAAATCAACAACAATTGTTCTTGATGCTCATTCAACAATGATTTCGGTACTTCTCTTACTGATCTTATGTTTCAATTTCATTTTAGTTCATGTTTGAGATTCGATCTCGTTCTCTTCAGATCTTTCCAGATCAAATTCATGTTAGATTGAATGATTTCAGCTTTGATTTTCTTTTACATGTAAGACTGATGTTGTGCCATTAGCATTGTCCGTCAGATGTTTTACCATCGGCGTTGTTGAACTCATGTAAGACTGAGTAACCCCAGCATTGATGTGTCTTATACATGTAAGACTGGTGCAAAAATCACCAGCATTGTTCATCTAATTCATGTAAGCCTGATGGTAGTAACCTCAGCATTATTCAATTTTCTTTTCAATCCTGTAAGACTAGTGCAAAGATCACTAGCATTGTTTTTAGGATCATTTTCAGATTGGTTTTCAACTCTAAACTCTCATCATCTAACACCTGCCTTGAGTTCAGCTTCACTTTCAATAATTTTTCATTTTCAATCTCTTTTCATTCGATGTTACTTGAATTCTCATTCCAATTTTTGATCATTTTCAGATCGATTTCTTGGTTTCCTTTCAGACTCTTTCAAAATTCTTATCGTTTCTTGATCTGATTCCTACGTGCTTGAATTCTAGCTTTTTTTTTTCTTGATTTCTTGGTACTTTCTTTGCTTAACTGATTTGGAGTTGTGTGAGTTAGATGTGTGGTTGTTCGAAGTGAATTATACTATGAGCGTGGGATTTATTTTACTTGTTGGTGGAACTTCTTTTCTGAAGCTGTTGTGCTCTTTCGTTTCATATTCTGGTGGTTTGTTGAAGTATGTTGGTATTGTGCATTGAAGGATTTCTAGTGGATGCAGTTAGTGAGTTTTATTCTTCACTTATCAAACTCTGTGTCCGGTCTTCTTTGGCATGATAAGTGGTACTGATTTCTTCTACAACTACTTCTGGTAACTGTAGTTGATTGTGCAGTGCAGGCGTATGCCGCATGGATGCTGCTAGTGTATATAAATAAGTGCAAGGCAAATATAGACTTGCTGATTTTTTTTCTTTGTTAAAAATAAGAGGATTCAAACTTTGAATCTGTCTCTAAAGTAAGGTGTTTTAATCAACAACATTATCTGCAATCGCATAAGTGGAACAAATTGACTTACTTCCTCTTAGTTCTTGATGCTGGCTGATTGTTTTGAGTATTGCATCTGGTGTATGTGCAGTGAGTGGACAATCCACTTATTAAACTCTACGTCGCTTGTTGGTTCTACAACCTCTTTATCTTGTGGCAGTGAGTGAGTTATTTTCACTTGTTGAACTCTGTTAAGTGGTTTCATGTTGAGGGAGTCTGCTTTGGTACTTATTCTTCCTTCTGCAGTAGTATTCATTGGTAGTTGTGGACATAATACTTTTTTAGTTACTTCATGAACATTGTCACTAAATAATACAAGGACTTCCCCAACTGTTGCTGGTCACTTCCCTACTACTTGTTTCGTTTTGCAGCTGTATTGGTGAGATTCTGTCTGGTCTGGTTGATGGTCTTCACCAACACTTACCAGCTACTCATTCTTCTGTGTTGCTTCTTATGCTCTCATAAGTCAGCTGGTGCTATTTCAATTGCCTGCCACATTATTTTCTGAAGCTGGAGTTGTTTTGCCAGTTGAACTGCATTGCCTGAGCTGCTGACTGCTGACAGTCAGGATCTGAGATGCTTGGTTCTGTCTTCTCATGTCTCTCCTTTCCTAAGAGTGTTATTTCTTGATGCTGGTCTACACCTACATCACCATCCACCACTTCTACTGTCCACAAGCTTTATGTTCATTTAGTTTTGGAGATTGGAGTTTGTGCTTTACCTGGATTTCCTACTACTTCTGGCTACTTCTGCTGCTGTCTACACCTACTGCATCTACTACACCTCTCTGTTCTGCCTCACTACATCCCCCACTTTGAGTGATGACTAATCTGGTATTATCCTTTTATTTTCTGCTTGCCTATCCACATCAACTGCAGCATGCTCTGTCTTTTAACTACACAACATGTACCTTCTACTACTAGTGTGCAAGTCTGCTGCAACTACAGTCTTTTCTGAAATTCACATGTATCATCTGTTGTTGCCACACAAACTGCTTGTATGCTTACTACATCCTCCTCTTTGTAATGGACTTTGATCTAATGTTCTGTGTGGGCCTGAGTACATGTGCAATCTCAAATAGTCTCTTCAAACCTCCTTGAGCTTAAGGGAGGGTAAAAGCATGTGTGTGTGTGACTGTAAAAACATGTGTGTGTGTGACTATAAAAGCATGTGTGCGTGTGAAGTGAGTGTGTGAAAGGTGTGAGCGTGTTGTGTAAGCTTTTGTGAGAAGTATAGGAGTATATATACTCTTGGTCTGTCCTGTAAACAAAGTGATTCATTCTATTCAATTGATTCAATACAATTGATTCACAATGTAGATATCCAAATGTTATCATCAAATAATTTCTGACTTTTTTATTTCTGGAAATCCAAAACCAATTTCTTAAACAACATCTAAAAAGGCTATCAAACTTCTAGCTACTGGAGCCCAACTTTAGAAGCGTAATATTTTTGCAAACATTCATAAAACTGTCATTGCTACTACTAGAGTTAAGTTGGGCTTAAGATACTTTTGCAAATTTTCCTACTTTGGATAATAAGGCTTATGAAGCCCGTTATCTTGGATGGAAGCTTACGTGTCCATCCCATATCAAACATTTTCTGTGGTTATTGGCTCTTGGGTAAACTTTGTTTTGGACGAATCAACAATTTAGGGGATTATTTCCGGTCTTTGTCATCTTTGTCGTTGTGAGGAGGAGATTACTTCTTATCCTTTTTCTCACTTGAAACCTGGTTCTTCCTATATGGCCTACTCTATCCTATGCTTATGCGCTTCAACTTCCGTCTTCCGGTATGTCCTTATGCTTTGCTCATGTTGTGTTTAACATCATTATAGGGGAGGAAACTTTGTTGCTGATGTTTTGCCAAAGAAACAACATATGATGGCTTAACTGATGTTTGGGTCGGTGTTCAACCTGATTTTCTGTACACTGTTTTGAGCCTTCCCGAACTTGTAAGGGTCACTTGAGTTTGTTCTTGAATGAATTCTTCTTACCATCCCTATTATAAAACAAAGAATAAACTATACTGTATTATTATTATTATTTTGCTACTGCAATACCATCCATCTATACCAGCGACATTAACAATTATTTTTGTAGTACCATTGACAAAAGTCTGATTCAGGTTCGTCTAACATAAAGAAGAGGTTAGGCCATCTCCTTCCTTTTTCAAAATCATTCTCTTGTTAAATCTTATCAACTTGCTTAGCTAAGAAAAGAAAGATTTCCGAATAGCGTACTGTTTGCCTCTTGATCTGCAAAAAATAATATAGGTGGGCGGTGTAGTGGGACTACTAATAAAGACGCCATGATGGGATCGAAAGGATATACTCAATTGGCTTCTTATAGAGATGTAAGCAAATTCATTAGACGTAATAACTCAAATATGACATGAAGACAAGGACATAACAGGTGTAAAGTAGTCACTAGTGGCTGCAATTAAAATTCTGTCAAACTCTCAAGTTATTATTATGACATGATATGACATGCATATGTGTAGTCCAAAATTTCCTACGTGGATGTACAAACTTTTTAGGTTTCCCTTTCTTTTCTTGTTTTGCCACTAACAGAAATCTGAAGTTCTCACCCCCCTTGTTTATCTTAAAAAAAAAGAAAGTTACAGATGAGGTCATGTGATGTGTATATGATTTCCGGTTGCTTATGTAAAAATGTGATCTGCATATGCTCATTTGATTTGCAGTTTTCCGGGTGCTTATTGAACCTGGCTTATTTGGGGCCGTGGGCTTTAAATGGGTTGCTATCGGATAAAATAAAATAAAATCATCCGGAAGTAATTTTTAAAAACCTTTTACCATATTTTTTTTCAATGGAAAAACTGTTGTTTTTTAATTATGATTAATCTTATTAAATTAAAATTAATTATCTTTAACATTTTGAATTTTTTTAGCTTTTTTATCAAAATAAAAAGACATCAAGGTATTAAATAACGACCATAATGATTTTTTATTAAGTCAATGATATTGAATGGTTGTATAAAAAGTTTTTATGGTCGACAAATTTATACTACGACGAATTAAAAGTATTTTTATTATCGATAATTTTAAACGTAACCAATTTTAGGTTCAATTTCACAATCCATTTTTGTTTTCAAATTCAAAAGAGTGGTTATAGTTAAAATTTGAACGATATAGGTTGTAATCGAAAATTTTACAAGCCCATTTTTATTTCAAAATTGAAAAGAGTTGTCATCGTTGAAATTTAAGACCATGGTAAGATAAAATAGCCTCCCAGGTTTTCAAATGGAGTTGTCATGGTCTAAAATTTAGACATGAAGACTTTTCATGATGCTAAAAGTAATAAAAAACAATATCAAAAGTCGTCAAGATATTAAATATCGACCATGATGACTTTTCATCTTAAAAAGTCATCATGTTCGAAAAACAGTACCTTGACGATTTTGAATAAGGTTTTTATAACTTTTACTAAGATAACCCTCAAAAAAAAATTACACAAAAATCAAAAGAGTTGTAATGGACGTAATTTATCGACTGTAAATAAACAGTAATAGCCGTAGGATTTTCTTACAAATAAAAAAATATTAAGAAAGTGAAAAATGAACAAATAAAATAGAAATAAATTAATTTACTTATACAATTATTAAAATAATTATTTAAAAATAATACAAAGTATTTAAAAAACTTATTTTAAAAGAAATATTTTAAAAATAAAATAAGAGTTACGATGAATAACCTAGTGTTTTTATAATATTTAAACATCTCTTATCAATCTCCCATGAATGAGTCTAAAATTGTTAGCCTGCATTTAAAACCTGCAGCCTCCACTAAACGAGGTTATTAAACGGACTAGAATATTGAATCATTTAAACAATAACAAGTTTTGTGGTGTTATAATGGTATATTTTTGGCATTGAAGGAGGATCACGACAAGTTTGGTCACTGCAAAAAGTCTTTTCAGTAGAATTCGCAAATTGAGGATGGAATATTCAATAGTTGATCTTGATCGAAACGAGATGGTCATTATTTGTTTAATTGTCAGCACAGTGGAATGCCGGCAAGTGCCTAGAGATCGTTAGGTGATGTTTGTTTTTATTCTTCTAAGGTCAAGTATTATGGTTGGACATTTCATTTGCTATAGCTATATTATAGTTAAATTTTGGGCACCCGGGAAGACCAACCCTTATGGTTTAAGGGATTTCGTTGAGCTTACTAAAACGGAAACTCAACTTTTCTTAGAATAATTTTTTATAAAAAATGAGTTTCCGTCTCATCTAATGACTTGATTTGACCAGATGAAAACTCAGTTTCCTTCTCTGAGGTTTATACCACCAGTTGAATCCCGAGTTTCTTATTATTGTCTACTCAATCTTTTTTGCTTCCTCCTCTACTCTACTCTTATACCGTCACCCCCTTTCATTTTGAGTAAGTTATAGGTTGCATCTTTGAACAATATCAAAAGGATTTGTTCTCTAATAAAAAATGCTTATACTCTATATATTTTTCAATTTCAATTTTCATCCATCAAAGATTAGTAACTTAACTATTAGGGTTTGAATTTTTATAATCATGAAATTATTGATGTTTGATCGATGATTTAAATGCCACGGCTAGTAATTATGTTATATGGACATATATGTAGTTAGAATTCCATGTTTAACTTGTTATTTGATGATTAATTTACGGTTAAGGTGTGCTGAAATGTAATATTTATATATGTGATGAAAATGTGTTAAAATGCAATCATTTATGTGATGATTTTTGTGATGCCACTGTGTTTAAATGTGAGGATATATATGCATATGGGTATTCATCATATTTTAATGATGATCATCAGTTTAAATGCTCCAATGGACAGTATATGAACATGATAAGAAAACATCGAGGTAGTACAAGTCATGTTAGTGAATTGTATGTCATTATTTCATAGAATCCCCATGATAAAGCAATTGTCGACAATTCTGGGTTTGGATCAATGTTTAGAATAGCTCATCCAAAACTTAACGACACATGTATAACCATTGGTATACGCAAAAGGTGATGGCATACGACCAATATATTTTACTTACCTACTCTTGAAATAGGCTTTCAACATAGGACTTTACACAAATATCTAGCATATCTATTGACTAAGGAACCCACATAAGATTGTAAAATTTTAGTACACAAGAATAGGATAAATTTGCAACACAATTGATAGATTGTTTGATCCCTTTCGTCCAAAAGGAGAAGAAGAAAAAAAAGGAAACAAGGAGAGGGAGATGGAAAAAAAGAAGAAGAAGAATAAGAAGAAGAAGAAGAAGAAGAAGAGGACGAGGACGAAGAATAGGGATAACGAATACGGCTATATGAAGTTACTCCCCAAGACATAGTTGGTTTGAGAAAGAGGCTTGTCTCACTAGCTGGGGTTAGGATGACCGTGATAAGATTATTTCTTGAATATAGAAAAATTCAAGTGAGCGACATTGAGTGTGAAGATCAAATAGCAAGGTGGTTTATGATGTGGATTATGGGAAACGTACTTTTCCGAAACAAGAACGATATTTTTCTGAGAAGTTGGATAAGGGTATTTAAGAATTTGGATATAGTCATCACTTACCATTGGGGTTCAGCAATTTATGGTCATATGTGATGGAGTTTGAGTAAGGGAGTAACGCAAGATAAAGGTGACCTCCATTTATTTTGGTATCAATTAATGGTAAACATATTCATACCCGATATTCAATTTATTTTGTTATTGTGTTGTTGAATATTAATTAGTCATCAGTAATATTTTATTTCGTGGCTTTGGTCACATTTCCGATGTCTATATCCCACGTAATTGAGTTGGAGGATAAGTATTTTTATCCATGGTCGGCTGATTGGTTATATGTAACACGCAAAGACAAAAAAGGAAAAGTTAAACAATATGATATCGGTAGCTATTCAATTTCAGCGGTTCACAACCAAATTGACAACATCCTTATCTTATCAACAACATGGGAGCCATAGTTGGAAAGTCGATGTCGACATAAAGAAGAGGTGAAACATGCAACAAGCATTTCTGAAGGAAGTAAAATGTTTATGATCCAAATGAAAATTCCATCATGTACTTGGGAGAACGGTATCTCAGACAAGTTGTTGGAATTATATTAGTAACGGTAGATCCACCTGACAGTATAATCAATATCGTTAACGACTACTTGTACACCAATAATGAACGTGATGCCTTACTCTAGGATGAGGTCCATATTATGGAGTACATGGAGTTTTGTAGTCGAAAATATGTTGGAAGATACTCCTCAATTGTTGGACATGAAGGAAACAATTAGATATGTAGTGTTGGCAATATCCTAATGCTTTTGTTCATCACTCACCAGAGCAAAGGCAATCCATATATACACAAGAGTTAGCGCCGGTGGAATCTCCTTTCTTCCCAAAGCAAGAAACTCCTTATCACAGATTTGCCGACGAGCGCGGTAATGCGTGCATGAGATATATTGGAAATATGTATTTGAGTAAAGTTGACATACCCAATTATAATATCAACTGGGGTACGTCTGTGAGTATCACTTGTCTTATTAATAGTTTTATGATATCTTTATAACATGGTTAGTTGCCAAAATGTGAAATTAATCTTTTTTGGTGTTTGCAGGACATCTGGTGTCAATTGGCCGAGGAAAAACAACATCACATTGATGCTATGAATCTATTATTGCTCGACTATACAAGAGAGTTGAAACATCAACTTCATCCCGTAGAAGGTTTCTCATTCCATCTTTCTTATGTTATAAAGGGCAACATTTGTGTGAGCCATCGGCGAATCCAAGGAATAGTTGTGTTGATCAGTTAGTCAAAATGACCAGTTCTACCATCCCTGTGACGAGTCTCAATATCCCCTTCAAATTAGAAAAACATATCAAGAACATGGTTATGCACCTGAAGAAGGATACCCAAGTCATCCATCATCCAGTTATGTTGTAGAGGTTTACATTGTAGACCTTAGATTATAATGTTTGTTATTGACTTATTTTAGATTTTAAATAATATAATATAAAGACTTCGAACAAGCTAATGGTGTTACTTAGTTTTAATACTAAGGAAACAATATAAACCACAACACTTCTATGTAGTCCCAACGACTATAGTTATAGGGTAACAACTACTTCTTTAAATAACGACTAATTTTAATGTTTAACAAATAGGTTTTTAATTCAAAATACTTTAGTGATATCTTTATATAATGGAACTCATTCTCCATATGAAATTTTCAAAATATTGCATTTTATTTGCAAGAAAAAAAATACAACGATTCATCAATAAAGAAGATGTTGGTCTTGTTCAAGTCTGGATATTGGTTACAAATGATCCAGCTTCTACAAATTAACCCCGCAACCATTTTTGGGTCAATGTATTTGAAACCTTTGTTACGGTAACGGGTAATAGAAAGCTAGACCTAAAAAAAATCTTTGAAATAGATTCAATTTCATCAATAGGGAAGTGAGAATATTTATCGCGATTCAGGTTGAAGTTAACATATGAAATCATGGGATGTCTTATAAAGAACGAGTTAGTATATGAATATAAGGGATGATCAGTCTTTCGTCTATATTCGAAGTTAACATAGCTAACTTATTTTTGCTTGATTTTTTTCAGAAAACCACAGTTGGCTTAGGATATTTTGAAGAAAAGGGCAAAACGTTTGAGTATGATGAATGTTATTAACTTTTGAAAGAAAATCTTGCACACTACAATTCTGATGAATGAATATTTGAACGGAATTTCCTTTCTTTATGTACTTTCAAAAGTTAGTTAACATGTAGTATAAATATTTGTAATATTATTAAAGTATAAGTAAATTAATAAAATATTAATTCTAGACCTAACACACTTTCATAGGAATCACAATTACGCATAACATGTGCAACAAGCCTTTTAACAACCAGGTGACCATCACAATTATGCTTAGCATGTGCAACAAGCCTTTTAACCACCAGGTGATCCTAATGGACGAGTTTAGTCTCGTGAGGGTTTACATAAGATGTACCCACAAAATCTAGACTAGAAGTTGCCTTAATCTTCGACTCCATCTTCGGGAGGATCACGAGATATAAGTTCTAGGTTAATCAACGGAAAGCCATCCTTAATGATTATATAGCGTTCAAAATATCTGAATTCTCTACCGGGGTTCCGAAAGTAATATGTTCTTCTAAGTTCCTACTGCACAAAACATTAGTACAAAAATTGGCTTAGGTGACAATTAAAAACTGTCATCAAACTATTTATGTACAGTTTTGGAAAAATATGCACTGTCACCAAATCCTCTGTTACGAAAGGTCTTCAATAAACTGTTACAAAATTATGACTATAAGGTAACAGTTTCTTAGTAAAGCTGTCATTCATGACGACTTACAGTAACATTTTATAAATAGAATTGCCATGTCGCAAACCCAATTTTTTTCACATAATATGACTTACGGTAACATAATTTGAAAACAATTGTCATGATCAACACTTTTTAGTATGGGTTTTGTGAACAAACTGTTACATGAGCAGTACTTAAGTAACACATTCTTGGTAAACCTGTCATAGTAGATAACCTGGAAGAATTTATTTTGTAAAATTGTCATCGTAAACCCTAATCTATGACAGTTTCTTCAAGGAACATATCTTCCACTCAATTGCTTCCTTTTACAATTAGGTAGATGGTCGATATCATCACATATAATACGAATACATGAAGAAAAAAAATAGAGGAATATGTTGATTTATAAAAAAATATTTCCACATACTCGCTTGTACAAATAAATGTCTTTAAGAAAGGCTAATAATATACAAGTAATTAGCATCAACAATCAAACATTCGTATCAAAACGTAAAAAAGGGGAAGAAAAAACTATCGAACACTTGTAAGCTCAAGACCATACAAGATCAAAAGATCCTTCACAAGGAGACACCTACCCAGCAAAGTCAATCCCCAAGCAACACTTCTTGAACAAGACAGCAAACTGGAAACAACACTTTAACATCCATATTTTTGACTAAGGGGTAACATAGTAGTTTTATACATCAATGCGAAGTGGTCACTCAAGGGTAAAATAGTATTTTTATACACCAATGGAGAAATGATCACTCAAGGGTAAAATAGTAATTTTACACACCAGTGACGAAGTGGTCACTCAAGAGTAAAATAGTAATTTTACACACCAGGGGAAAAACAGACATTCAGGGGTAAATCAATAATTTTATACACCATGGGCAAAACGGTCATTCAGGGGTAAAATATTAATTTTATACATCATGGGAAAAAACAGCCACTCAGGGGTAAAACAGAAATTTTACTCACCAGGGGCAAAACGGTCATTCAGGGGTAAAATAATAATTTTACCAAAAGTCGAAGATACTTACTTGAGGAAACATCACCGCCTCTATGTTGCATACTCGATAGCTGATTATAGTGCTAAGGCATTATTATGTCGTAGATGAATGTCATCTCCCTTCTATGTTTACTTGTAGAAATGCGAGTAAGACATATATAGGGAGGAGGTGTTGGAAATTCATGAAGCTTACTCGAGGATGTTTATCCAAGGAAGCATCATTGTTCCATATAGCTTACCCGAGGAAGTATCACTGCCCTATGTTGCATACCTGAGAATGCATTATAGTGCTAAGGCACTATTATGCCGTGATGCTTACTTGAGGAAGCATCACTGACCCTATATCGCATATCTGAGAATGCATTATAGTGGTAAGGCACTATTATGTCGTGATGCTTACTTGAGGAAGCATCATTGAACCTATGTTGCATACCCAAGAATACATTATAGTGATGAGGCACTATTATGACGTGATGCTTCCTCAATTAAGCATCACTGACCCTATGTCGCAGACCCGAGAATGCATTATAGTGCTAAGGCACTATTATGCCGTAATGCTTACTTGAGGAAACACCACTGACCTTATGTCGCAGACCCGATAAGGCATTATAGTGCTAAGACACTATTATGCCATGATGCTTACTCGAGGAAGCATCACCGACCCTATGAAATGTACTCGAGGATGCTTACTCAAGAAAGCATCCATGTTGTTATGAAGCTTACCCAAGGAAACTTTAGTGATCCGTGATGCATACCCGAGAATGCATCACTAGAAAGTGCAGTAGATGAATGTCCCTTACCCTCCTTTTCCAAACATATGAAAATGATGATAAGACATGTATAGGAGGGAGATGTTGGTTAGAAGTTGATGTTTACTCAAGGAAGCATAACTATCCTGTGAAGCTTACCCGAGGATGCTTACCCAAGGAAGCATCATTGATCCAATGTTGCTTACCCGAGAAAGCATTATAATGCTAAGGCATTATCATGACGTGATGCTCACTAAAGGAAGCATTATTGTCCCGTATAGCTTACCCAAGAACTCATTATAGTGCTAAAGCACTATTATGCCGTGATGTATAATCGAGGATGCATCACTAGTGTGCATTCGGTGGATGTCCCTTACCATTTTTTTTCCAAACATAAGGAAATGCGATCAAGACATATATATGGAGGGGGCTTTGGTTGAATGTCATGAGTGGTAATGCACATATATGCAATGTGGCTTATACGTTGGTGCATACTTGATGCGGAAACATCAATAAACTTGTAGCTTATCCGGTGAAGCTTGAATTATGCGAAAACATCATTCATCCGTGTTGCGTACTTGAGAATGCATACTTGTGCATATCTCGTGAAAATCCCTTGGCCTATACGGACTAGGATTTGCTTTGCCTTTGGCCTTGCGACGCAAGTTGGAAATTGTTGGCTATGTGAATTAGGTATGCCTAAGCATATCCTTCCGAAGCGATTGACCCTTAAAATTGATGTTGGCTTTGCCTTAATAGGCTTAGGTTGCTTGTCCCTTCGGATGAACTACGGTCATGCTTGATCCCTTCAAGGTACGAGTTGGGTACATAGGAAGCCGCAATGCAATGCATTGAGGTGCAGCACCTTGTCTCTCATATCATCTAATTTAGAGTTGATTGCGACATTATGGTAATTCATATCATCTGGCTCAGCAATGCTAAGCAAGAGATGATTGTTACCACACTTGATGAGGTAGTTGCATTCCGTTGATGGATGTTCATACTTCCTATCAATTTATACGATACAAATGGTATATACTTGGTTGATGCACCCTTGGCAAGAGCAAGGTGGGTGCATGCACCCAGCGCATGGTCGGGACAAAGGTAAGGAAAAAAAAATATAGGCCTAAGTTGGCTTAGGTACTAGTCCAAGGCACGACTCAGGCCTGGACAATGCTCGTAGGTAGGTGATGCATGCTAAAGGCATCATCACTGGCTTTTATATCCTTGCACCCTTTGCAGAACAAGGCTAAGTTGGGACGTTATGAAAACTATGTTTCAAATATTATGCTTACAAAGCACGCTTGGAAAGGCAAATTACCTGCATTCGCCCAGCAAGAAGTGAAGCTTTAAATCCCGATTACCGTCATCAGAGTGGCGCGTCGGGGAGCTCCAGCCTTCGCGGCACCACTCTGGGGGAGAGATTTTCCCGGTCCGTCACAAACACACTCTTGCATAGTGGTTCAAAGTGAAAACTCACCAATCAGTCAAATAACGAATATACCTTATGATTTTTGTTGCACAATGGGTTTTTTGTGAGCAGGTTTCTTAGGCTAAAGACTTCTGCTTTTAAGTGGTTCAACATTACCCAATTTCTCCCTATCATTGTTACCATTCTTCAAGGATGCCCTTTTCTCTTTAGTTAAATTACTTGAAGACAGGCAAAAGTGAGCCAGGACAGTACACAATAATAAGGGAAACCAAGAATCCTTTTGGCAATTTGGTGATTAACTTAGACTGCATAACTCAAGCTTTCGATTCTCAGCATCAATGATACAAGGGGATCTTCTCTCACTTCAAAGAAGGATGAAGAGAAAAGAAAATTTGATATTACAGTTGGTGGTAATATAAATTCATTACCTTTTTTTCCTCCTAATGTCAACAATAAGAATATTGATCATAGTAATAAACAAGTGTTGCTGTAGCAGCAGCAAAATGGGGGTCCGAATATCTCAACGGATTCAATGATGCTTGGAAAATTGCAAGTAAGTTTGGTGGAATTGGCGATTGAGGATCATCGTTATTAATGCAAGAAAATATGAATCTTAATATCAATGGAGGGTTTAACAAAGGTTTTTATTTGAAGACGAATAATTTCAAATAGAGTAATACGAAAATCCTTAACAACAACAACAACAAGAATCATAAGAAGAACGAAGAAGTTTATGAAGGAAAATTCGGAAAGAAAAAGAACAACAACATCAACAACAATAGTAACAATAACAACAACAACAATAACAATAACAATAACAATAACAAAAATAATAAGAAGAATAACATCATTAAGAGGTTCAAGAGAATTCCTGCAGTAGAATCTCTTCCTAGAAATGAAATAATTAGTGGGTATATCTGTTAGAGTTAGTTTAGTTAGATAATAATCACATATGTGAGAGTTGTGTGTGAGTCCACATGTGTGAGTGTTGTGTGCACTTGGTCTGTGTAGGTTAGACTAAATGTGTACGTTAGTAGGCTATATATTTGGTAAAGCAGTTTTGCTTCTGTAACTGTGAACACAACATTCAATAGCAAATCACTTTCTCAAATCATCATCAGAAATATTTCATGGTATCAGAGCTACAATCTCTAACGAGTTGTTCTTGATCTAAATTTTTATTTTTATTTTCTAAACTTTCAATTCTACAAATCATTAACATTTCTAAAAAACATTTATAATGGAGAATACAAATTCTTCAACATCAATCAACTCACATTCATCGACAGATGCAACAAATCTTTATCAACAACATCAAATTCAGTTATCTTTTCAAAACATTTGTAATTTCGTTTCTTTAAAACTTGATTCAACAAACTATCTTCTCTGGAAACATCAGTTTGAATCCATTCTGATGAGTGCAAATCTCTTAAGATTTGTTGATGGATCTTATCCAGCTCATGCTTCAATAATTCTATTTATGAGATATTAACATCAAATCCTGAGTATGTTTTTTGGACAACGATGGACCGATTTTTTATGTCATGTCTCAATGCAACATTCACTCAGTCAATTTCTGCTGGTGTTCTTGGTCTATCTACATCAAAAGAATATTGGGAATATCTTAAATCTGAATTCAACCTTCAATTCTTTGCAAGAAAATCAATGCTCAGAGGACAAATTCAATCAATAAAACAAGGTAATCTTTTGGTTCTTGAATACTTGTGTCATATTAAGGAAATCACTGATAATCTTGCTGCTATTAATGAAAAGATATCAGATGATGACATTGTTATGTATAACTTGAATGGTCTAAATAGATGCTTTAATCAATTTGTTGTTTCTTCTCATAATCGAGAAAACAGTATATATTTGCTGAGTTAAGATCTAGACTAGTTCATCATGAACAATGGCTTAAAGCACAAGAAAAAGATTCATCCATTCTTCTTGATTCTAATAATACAACTTTTTACTCAAAGAAAATACCATAGTATAATAGATCTGTACCAACTACTTCTAGAAATTTTGAGAATAGACCTGATAATTTTGGGAATAGGCCTTCTACAAATTTGTCTGCTGTTGAGTGCCAGATATGTAGAAGATTTGGTCATTATGCAAGAAGATGTAGTTGGCGTTATACTCCACCAACAACTAATGCAAAATCTCATGCATCTACTACTAAGTCAAGACTACATCAAGCCTTTTATACTTGTTCTGGAGTTGAACAATTTGCTTCTGAATTTGTGGTTAGTACACAGTGGATTCCTGATTCAGGTGCTACTGCTCATATAACTAGTAAATCTACTTTGTTACATGATTGCAAACCTTATTCAGGCACTAATCAGGTTATGATTGGAAATGGTAAAAATCTAAAGATTTCTGGAATTGGAGAAGCTACTTTAGTCCTTGAGAATTCAGAATTTTTTTTAAAGAATGTGTTGTTGGTTCCACAACTTACACAAAATCTTATTTGTGTTTCTCAGTTTTCTTTTGCAATAATGTGTCTTTTAATATGTTACCTTGGGGATACAATATCAAGAATTTAGAAACAGATGAGGTAGTGGCAGAAGGTGCTGTGTGTAATAACCTCTACCCAATTCAAGTTGCACCACCACCTACTACAACTTTTACTTCAATTCTGGCTTCTTCTTCTCTTTGGCACAAAAGGTTAGGACATCCTTCTTCTCTTATTCTCAAGAAACTTTCTGATGTCCCTTCTATACAATTGTCAGATCAAAACATAGATACTTTTTGTCATGAATGTCAACTAGTAAAACATGTTAAACTACCTTTTCAATCATCCAAAAGAATTTCTGTCTCACCTTTATCTCTTATTCAGTGTGACATTTGGGGACCTGCTCCAGTCACTTCTTTGGATGGTTTTAGATATTTTATCATGTTCATAAATGATTTTAGTAGATACCACTGGATTTATCCACTCACCACTAGAGATGATTCATTGAAATCATTCCAACATTTTAAACTTCACAATGAGAAATTCTTGTCCACTCCTATTGTCTCTTTTCAATGTGATGGAGCCTTTGAGTTGGTAAAAAGAAATTTTAGATATTTTCTTTAGCAATGTGGTATTACCTTAAGAATTTTGTCCTAAGACTCCCCAGCAAAATGGTGTTGCAGAAAGAAAAATAAGGCATATTACTGAGGTTGGTAATACTTTGTCTTTTCAAGCTTCTCTTCCAAAGTTCTTTTGGTTTGATAGCTATCTTACAGCAACATTTATTATTAACAGACTTCCATCAAAGGTATGTAATTCAAGATTCCATTTGTTCTTCTGTATAATGACATGCCTGACTATAGCTTGTTTAAAGTTTTTGGATGTAGCTGCTATCCAAACATGTCTTCTTTCAGAAAAGACAAGCTTAGTCCAAAATTTATAATGTGTACTTTCTTGGGGTATAACTCTTTGTAAAAGGGTTACAAGCGTTATGACAATTCAATTAGAAAGGTTTTTGTTTCAGGACATGTTACCTTTAATGAGTCCATCTTTCCATTTGTTGATTCTATCATTAAACCCTCTTCTGTTTTTTATGTTGTACATCTTCAAATTGGGAAATGTGGAAGTTTTCCTTCATCTTTTGTTCATATTGCTCCAATTCCTGACATAGCAAATTCCACTTTAGAAGAGTCACATATATTGCCTCCAGTTGTTCCTCCTATTCCTAACATTCACACAAGGTCAAGAAGTGGAATTTCCAAACAGAAAGGTCTTCTCCCTGATTTTGTAGCACATTACACCAATGGTCATCTCATTTCTTCTGTATTTCTTTCTGTTTTGCAAGCTCCTACATCACCACCATCTTATACAACTGCTTGTAAAGATCCCACATGGATTAAGTCTATGGATGAGGAGTATCAGGCATTAATGGACAATGGAACATGGACACTGGAGCCATATTTGTAAGGTATGAATGTTCTGGGCTGTAGATGGGTATATATAATCAAACTCAAGTCTGATGGCTCAGTTGATAGGTACAAGTCAAGACTAGTTGCTAAAGGGTATCTGCAACAGGATGAAGTTGATTTTGCAGATACTTTTAGTCCAGTAGTCAAAAAAACAACAATCAGGTGTGTTCTTACAATTGCATTAAGCAGACATTGGATTATTTAACAGTTGGATGTTTCAAATACCTTCTTGCATGGTTTCTTGGATGAAGATGTTTACATGGAGCAGCCACCTGGGTATGTTTCTCCTACTCATCCTAATCATGTGTGTCATTTAAAGAAATCATTATATGGATTGAAGCAGGCCCCTAGAGCTTGGTTCAATAGATTTAGTACCTTTGATCTAGAACATGGATTTGTTATGTCTACATGTGATCATTCCTTGTTCATTTATCACACTGCTTCTGAGATGATGCTTCTGCTTCTTTATATTGATGATATTATCCTTACTGGTTCCTCTGAAGATTCAGTAAAGAAGTTCATCTAGGTTTTAAGAGCTGAATTTTTATGAAATATCTTGGTTCTCTTTACTATTTTTTGGGAATTGAGTGTCATAAATCAAAGACATATGAGACATTTCTTCTTACTCAACAAAAGTATACTTTTGAGTTGCTTAAGAAGGCTGAGATGGTTGATTGTAATCCTAATCCAACTCCAGTTGCTTCTGGTCCTAGATTTTCTGTCTATTGTGGTACAACTTTGGTATCTCCTATTTTTTACAGAAGTCTGGTAGGAGGTCTCCAGTACCTGACTATGACTAAGCCTGACATAACATATGCAGTGAATTATGTTTCTCAATTCATGCATTCACCATCTGATTTGCATTTCCAATTGGTTAAGAGGATTATGAGGTATTTTAAAGGGACAATTGGTTCTGGAGTTACTCTTTCTGCTGGAGATGTGGGACAAGTTACAGCTTATTCTGATTCAGATTGGGCTGGTTGCCCAGACACTAGGAGATCCACCAGTGGTTATGCAATTTTTCTGGGATCTTCTTTAGCTTCCTGGTCTTCCAAGAAGCAACCAACAATTTCTAGAAGTTCTGCTGAGGCTGAGTATAAGTCCCTGGCAGTTGCTTATTCTGAGTTTTTATGGATTTTATATTTGCTAAGGGAGCTTCATATGCTTGTTTCCAACACCATGGTTCTCTACTGTGACAACCAGAGTGCAGCTAGTTTGGCTTCCAATCCTGTTTTCCATGCAAGAACTAAACACATTGAGATGGACTACCATTTTGTCAGGGAGTTGGTGTCTCAGGATTTTTTGAAGATTGCTTATGTTCCTTTAAACCATCAGCTGACAGATTTGTTAACCAAGGGATTATGCGCTTCTGTTTTTCGTTCTCTGTCTGACAAGCTAATGTATCTGATTGATACACAGCTTGAGGGGGAATGTTAGAGTCAGTTTAGTTAGTTAATAATCACATGTGTAAGTGTTGTGTGCACTTGGTCTGTGTAGGTTAGCCTAAATGTGTACGTTAGTAGGCTATATATTTGGTAAAGCAGTTTTGCTTCTGTAACTGTGAACATAACATTCAATAGCAAATCGTTTTCTGAAATCATCATCAGAAATCTTTCAATATCTTTGTCTTCAACAATGATACCATGCAAAAGAATTTGCAAAGCCAGCTTTTCGGTATGTCCTCTATCTCTATCTCTCTAGATTCATGAATCTTTATTTCAAAATGTGAGTTCTGTTCTAAGGCTCATGAGTTTGTGATTGTTTTCAGGTCTTCCTCCAAGATATAGAGACTCAGTCAGAGCAATCACATATGAACTGCCTTTATTTCTTTACAATTACTATACCCACCAACTCCATGGAATTTTTGAGGTATGTGCTTACTTTTCTTTTCTCAAATAACATTCCAAATTCCCAGTTCTGTTTCAGGTTGATTGACGAAAACCGAAACCTAAGAAAATTGGTTCCTGTTTAGTTTACACTATTAGTTAACCCAAATATTCAATATTTGGTTCAGGCTTCAAGTTTTGGAGGAACAAACATTGATCCAACAGTATAGGAAGACAAAAAATGTCAGGATAATCTCGTCACCCTGCTCAGGTAATAATCAACTCCAGTTCTAAACATGTCTACTAGGTCTATATCGTTAAACATATGTTTTACCTGGAATTCCTAAATATCAAATTTTAGACTCATACTTGATCCACTGTTTTTCCAGGTTTGAGTTCTTCTGAGGAAAATATGTGAACCACTAGAGGAAGACTCATTCAGGCCAGTCCTTCACCATTATGACGGACTCAAATTCCGTCTCGCACTTAACATATCAGAGGCATTAGCTCTCTTGGACATATTTCCGAGAACAATCCTTGAATGTCAGAGAAGATTACTGTACAAGTATAAAAACTAGACTAGATGATGAACTACAGAAGTA
This sequence comes from Papaver californicum, assembly GCA_023531435.1. Classification (NCBI taxonomy): domain Eukaryota; kingdom Viridiplantae; phylum Streptophyta; class Magnoliopsida; order Ranunculales; family Papaveraceae; genus Papaver; species Papaver californicum. The sequence continues at coordinate 3,122,029 of JAJJMC010008370.1, read as the reverse complement.
ACGCATATGTTCTATCCAATTTTCTTTCCTTTTTGAAACTTTTGACGTGATAATAGTAAATTCAAATTACGAAGATTAAAATCTCTATGTAAATTATTTGGATGGTTTATATATATTTAAAATTCCAATATATCGAGATATTATGGTAGATTATCACTGAAACTCCAAGTCATGCAAATGTTTTCGTTTAAGATATGTTTATTCCCTACCGGTTAAAATCACAAAATCACAATGAGGTGACAGAAGCGAAACGTTATGCGCAAAATGATTGTAATCACATAAAAGGAGATTTTCAGTTGAATAACATATGTGCTTTATTATGTTTCCTTCACATTCTTTTATTTTTTTCGACAGATCTCTAACTGGATCAAAGTAAAAATATAATAAAACTACACCAACTTATGTAACAATATTTTAGCAAAAGTTAGCTACGCACTAAAACACTAAATGGTGTTAGTACCTCATTTAACATAACGAGGATCCAAGAAAACCCATCTGAAAACTTGTTCGTACCGAGCCATGAATCTTTATGTTTCCTATATGTTTCCATCGTTATTCTCAACATCTATACTGATCAACAAAATAAGAAAAGCAATGAGTTAAAAACATTAATTAGCGTAGAAAAGAAGAGGGCTAGTGTGTATTTTTTTAATTTTGATTGTATGTTCGTATCACTTTGATCGTGGTCTACTTCCCATACCATGGGGTTGTTCCATCTAACTAGTTAGTGCATTTTTCCATTCCGCAAAGACGCGATAAAGGGGTTAGAGGCCTTGAGTCATCACTGCATAGACGACTTTTCAAGCTAAAGCAAAAAAAAAAAATTGTGCTGCACATTATTTTATAGAGAAAATGGGTCTATTGTCTAAAATTTTCTAATTCATGGGTCTAATGAATTTATAAAAATTAGGGATGGATCAAATGGACACAAAAGATTTTTGATATTTATATCTTTCTCTTTTATAAATATTTCTTTTTTATCCTTTCTCTCTCCAATTTAAAAACAAATCACTAAAACACTCATAACTCTTAAAATATATATCCGATTTTAACAAAACTTATATTTTTGGAAAGGATTTTAAATTCTCTTCAAAACAAGATCAATTGTTGATAGTAAATTCAGATTATTATTTTTTTCGAAATAAAATAGCTAGGATGAAACTGGTTTAATCCCAGTTTCATCATGTATGAAACTAAGAAAATAAAAATATCCGAATAATAGCTAGGATGAAACTGGTTTCATCCTGTATGAAACTAAGAAAATAATAATTGTATGAAACTAAGAAAATAATTCGAATAATAGCTAGGATGAAACTGGTTTCATCATGTTCAAACCACTCTAAAAAAATCGGTACATGACTCAAAAGTGCTTGAGAAGAAGAAAAAAACTAAAAACAAAACAAAACAGGAAATCTGCAATGTTTTATTGGTGTTACAAATGAACTGTTACAATAAGGCTGTAAATAACCGTTGCAAAGTTGAAAATAAACGTTGTTGATTGGTTGAAGAAACCGTTGCAGATGAAAATAAACGTTACAAATGTGAAAAACAACGTTGCTAATTGGTTGAAGAAACTGTTACAACTGGAAATAAACGTTGCAAAGTTGAAGAACACGTTGCTAATGGGTTGAAGAAACCGTTGCCTTTTCTCTGTTCTTCATCTTCTTCATCAACAGCAGAAAAAAAAATCTGATTTGATTTTTTTTGATCTTTTTAACTTCCTAGGATCGACCCAACCTTCCTAACATCGTTTATGACTCGACTAAACCTTTTTATACACCATTATTAAAAAAGTTAAAAATGATATTGTTGTTGATTACTAATGTATCAGCACATTAAGCGAACAAACAAACGTGAAAACTGAATACTTAAATGCATACTAATGAAAAGTGGAATGAGAAGAAAAGAACCATGTGTTGACCCTGGAAACAAAGTTCCATTATAGTAATCATAAAAATCATTCTAAAAAAACTTACTACGTATGGGAATAAAAGTATGCTATCTTAATCGGGACCCAACGGACAAGAAATAGTCATAAACTAAGTTTAATACAATATACAAAAGTAAAACAAATATCTTCATGGGATGCTTATTAATGGTGTTTTCACTGGTCATGCACTAGGAATCGATGATGATGATTGTTAGATGTTGTTATCATATTCACACAATTATTTAACTTTTATGGGGGTGTTGGGAGACTGTGGGTTGTAAATAAATCTTAAAGAGGGTATTTTAGTCCCATAATAAATAAATATTTGGGTGTAATACCCATATAGGATATTAAAAAAGTATCTTTTAGATACTTGGGTATTAGAACAATATCATAGTTTAACTGTCTTCTACACCCACAAAATAGGAAATGTGGATTATTAAACCAATTATTTATATTTTATATAATATTCTTGGATGCTTACCCTTTTACCATTCACTTTGCACATTTCAAACATATTATATGGAAAAACTAGGTTAAGCAAAAGGTGTACATCTGCAGTAAATACTATCCCATAATATATTAATAAATGGAGCGACAATACTTCAAGATTGCAAATACAAAATTGCTAATCGCTCAAATATTCTTTTAAAATTCTCAACTGCTACAGAATGAGAAAATACAATCCTAATTAAAGGACAAGATACATCATCTTCAATTAAAATCGACATTTATAATCCCCTGATTCATTAACCGGTGGTCAGAGCCTTATGTATTCGCCGACCTAAGAAGATAAAAGAAGATCAGTTTCAGTATATTGTGTTTTTCATCTTGAATATAATTCACTCCCGGCAAATGAAATAAAAGGTACAATCGTATAAGTTCATCTGTTTTCAGTTCTCTTAAAACAAGTTGGATTATCAGGCAACCTAATTCAACACTAAGAAACCTATTTGTTCAGTTCATTCGCAGTAAGACAACATATGATGAAAATAAATTAAACGCTTACTTTCAGTCTTTCTACAGCACAATACGGAAGATAATGCAATTAGGATGAAAAAACGAGTCAGACGACGTTTATAGAGGGTCTTATGTACAAATTAGTATGTGCATACATATATAAATGCAATAAGCATCTTAAAACTTCTGTCCAGCCTTCACAAACTGTAAACTTAAGTATGAAATGATATTGTTTCGTTCTTCACCATCTCAAATAAAACCACGTGCATACTACGTGTTCAAATAAATAATTCAACTTATGAACTTGCTGAATTAATAGATGATTATCCACTAAAATTTATAAAACTAATCGGAAAATCAACTTAACAAAAAGCTATATTGCAAAAGAAGAGTTCTACAAAATAAAACTGCGTTAAAAATGTAATACACAATCTTACCAACATCTGAAATAACAGTAATCTATAACATGTGAATCAACAAAAAATAAAGCTTATTGTGGAACTGAAAATACTTCCACTCAATTCAAGAGTGCAAAAGGCAGACTAAAACCAAGAACTAATCTTATCCAAATACTAACCAAAACCTATAACTAATTATCTACTCTCACTCAATTTAAGAGTGCAAAAGGAAGATGAAAAAGAATAACTTAAGAGGAACAAAAGTAGCAGCTTTGACAACAAGACATGTTACTAAGCCCTAACCTTGAAGAACTAACTGCAGCAGAAGAATTTGAAAACTTAACAGTGGATCTAAGTCTATCAGATGAAGGCAATAAACTTCTAGTACAATTCTCTAAACCAATTACTTATACTGACGCAATTACAATAATCCTACACGACAAATAAAAAGCATAACTCCTTTTCATAGGTATAACTCAAAATCAATACTTTTTATGATAGATATTAGAAATAATTTATTAGGTTAACATTGAAAAATTGGAATAAAAAATATTAGGGCAAGAAAACATGAAAAAATAAATAAATATTTAGGGTTTCAATAGTAAAAAAAGGGACGATAACCTTTGTATAATCCATGTTGATTGCTTCATCTAATTTGGTTAGAAGTTTGATAATCTTCTCATCCCTGTTGATGGAGATGAAAAAGAAAATTTTTTGGGAAATAAAAAGTTCGAGATTGAGAAGGTTAATAGAGTAGAAAGACAACTACATAAGGATTTAAGCAAAAGATGAGATCCCAGATTTTGCTAAGAAAAAAAACCAAGAGAAGAGAGAGATATGATCTGCCTAATTTTTTTGGGTGAAAAATTATGTTTAAGCTTCTTTTAGGGTTTCCAAGAAAAATGAGAGACGAAGGTGTCGAGAGACCCACTATCAGAAGTTACAACAGTACATCCCATTACTAGATAATGACTAGTTACCGAAACCAACATCTTGTGTTTGCTTTATATCAACTGTTTTCAATCAGTATTTGCACTATAAATGGAAGTGGCAGCAATTAAAGTACCTGTCATCTATAACATTATACTTTGATAATAGTTCTTATATGAAACAGTTGCAACAGCTTAAGAATAGTAAGAATTTATAACTGATATTATACATCAATGAACACTAACATTTTTCTACAAAAACTGTCATCATATAGTTATTCAGTAACAGTTAAAAAATTGTCACAATTTTTCACCATTATTGGCGTGAGTTTTGGTAAGAACCTGCCGCTTATATCTCATAGATTATTCTTCTGTGACAGTTAATTCGTGAACTGTCATGAATTAGAATTTTGAAATGTCACCAAATCCCATATTTGTACTAGTGGTACAAACATGAACTAGCTTGGTGATTAAATGGAAGAACTACATTTTAACATATGTAAATCAAATTAAAATACTAACAATGATTTCAACTGTTATTTGAGGAGCTCTTGTTCTATAAAATCGTCTTTGGATAGCTAAAAAGAGTCTTATTTCCTTTTCAATGACATCAACCCTATTTTGTATAACCTGCTTAGTTCTTTGATGAACATTCACAAAAGCTTGAATATAATTGTTGTACACCTTCTCCCAAGAGTCATCAGTTGGAACTAGGTGGCGTATAACATCAGATTGAAGTGCAGCATAAACCCAAGCTTTGGAGATTACTACATCTTCTTCGACAAAATACAAATCCATGCTTATAAATAAATTCTCGGAAACCTTAATAGGAGATGAAAAGAGAATTTTAGAGGATATATAAAGGATATATGTTTTTCTGATTATGGTGCGTGTTGTTTGATGGAGATCTGGTCCAATTTATATGATTATGTTTAAAGCAGTCATAGAAAATGGTCGTAGGAGAGCCATTGTGTTTTGGATTCAATAATAAGATGTAAATAAATTTTAAATTGAGTTTTAAGAGAATTAAAATTAAATTAAAAATATTGGAACTTAAGTAGTAAAGGGAGAGAAAATATAGCCGTTATGTTGTCTGATTCAATAGTTACAAACAACAATTAGATTACAAGTCCACTTCAATAAACAGTAAGAACTAACCTATTTACTGAAGAGATTTTGCACTAAGAACTAACCCACTTTCGTAAGAATCACAATTACACTTAGCATGTGCAACAAGCTTTTTAAACCCCAGGTGAACCTAGTGGACGAGTTTAGTTTCGTGAGGGTTTACAAAAGATGTACTCACAAAATATAGACCAACAGTTTTCTTAATCTTTGGCTCCATCTTCAGAAGGATCGCCAAATGTAAGTTCCGGATTAAACTCCGGAAAGATGTCCCTTTGAATGTTGTACTGTTGTCCTGAAAGTAGATATATTTAGCCGTTTCCTCCTACAAAAAAACATAAAGATTTAGTTTAGTGTTAAATTGGAAGAATAATATTTTAAGAAATGTAAAAGTAATATTTTAAGAATAATATGTTTCTTTGGATTTCAACGTAATTTGTTATTGCCGCTCTAATAAGAGCAAGCCCATTGATGTGGTCGTCTGCACGTCAAAGTTATATATTACTTTCTCACTACTTAAGATTTATATGAAGCAAGGTAAGAAAGAATCATTCCCCCAGGAAGGTCTTGGTCTTTATATGATTTCGATATCTTATGTGAAATACGATGGATTTTTTGATTTTAATGAAAACTAAACTAACTAAAGCAAACAAGGAAATAAAGCAAATGAAGATAAGAATATTGGTTAAGGTTTCATCTTCAATTTTAAAAATTTACTTAAATGAATGATTAGAATTCAAATTCAATCTCTAATTTTCAAAATCCCTTGAAAACCTTGATCGCAAGAATATCCCGCAAATTTCCTCAAGTCAGCAACAAACACATTAAAAGATGCAAATATGAATTATACCAAGAGAACAACCTGACATGTAAAAGCACTAATCAAGTTCAATTCCCATGGAGCATTAAGATTTATGAAATTAGGCTAATCAATGGAAATGACGTGGAAAACACACTAATCAATTTAACAAAGGTCAAATTGTACATGCAATTATTAGGATGCATCACTACAAGCAATAACCACATCATGCTACATGTATTCAAGGATTATCACTTTTGCGTATAATAAACCCTAAATGAGCTATAGATATGGATGTGAGTCCAATTAATTCTAGACTTAACTAAAAAAAAAACATCCAATCATATTGCAAAACATCAATCATGCAATTGTTATAAACGATAGAATGTGAACGACAATAATGAGAGAAAACTAATTCTTCAATCAAATAAGGTGCTTGTAAAATCCAACTACATCTTTAACCAATAAAAGAAGTTAGCTATATATTGTGTTACTAAAATCTATGGAAAAATAAATATTAAATAAAATTAATCAAACTGAATACGTGGGAAAGATAATCCTACGCTCCAGCACACTCTAGCTTCTCCTATTAGACCACAGCCTCCTGCGTAGTTTTTCTACATCCGAAAGTATTTTTCTGTGTATGAAGTTATTTCAGGTTGGTGTATTATGACTTCTATTTATAGAGATTATTAGCCGCCTCTCTTTTAGATTTTTACTTGAATAAGAGTCTTGATAAACCTTAAAACATACACCGACTACTATACTTTCGTAATAAACACGGACTCATCCCCCTCACACACGCTTCAACTAGGTTCCACCACCATCTGAATTTTCTCCTTCGAAACTGTATCTCACTCAAACTCTTTGTGAGATAATAATATATGAGGTACGCGTGTCCAAAAACTATTGGAGAAGTAACGAGCTATGATGAGATGGGAAACACTGGAACAAAGCCTGTTAAAGCATTGAATTGACAGCTGCAAACTCGATAAAGTTCGAACCTGACAGCATTAACTGCTCGACTGACAACAGGTTGCGGGAAAACATGACTCAATAAAGAGTAATAATGAGTATTGATGCATGATCAACACGTGGGTTGCGGGAAAATAAAGTATACTGATCAAGACAGACAACATTAACTGCTCGACTGACAACAGGTTGCGGGAAAACATGACTCAATAGAGAGTAATAATGAGTAATTATGCATGACTGACACGTATCGACTTATAAGCTGCAGAACAAAAAGAACTAAAGCATGACGATTCACTTTAAAGAACTACGTGTCAAACATGCCATGATTCAAATAAGGCCGCAACAATCATCCCAATCCAAAAAACGATAACTTAGCTACAAGATCGCAGAAGAGCTGCGAGATAACCAGTGAAAAATAACGAAAAGTAAACAGAACGCATGCTAAGACTTGCGGGAAGAACGATCAAGCCTTGCGGAAATTGCAAATAAGCTTTGCGGGACTACATATCACACCAAGAATAGATAAGAATAAATAGGTGGAAATGTAGATTGGTAGGACCCATCAAATTGGCTATAAATATCAAACTCCTAAACAGGAAAAGGGGTTGGAAAATCTGGAGAAAAATTAGACTGAAGACGTTGAAGTGATAACAAAGAGTTTAGGTATGAATTTATGTAAAACTTTAAGTTTAATTTTACTATGCTATTATGTCGATGATTTTTTGATCTATCAATAATTTTTGTATCTTATGATGGTATTTAATAAAAGGAATACAAAAATTATATTCGTGGATGTAAGCAATCTGACTGTTGAACCATGTAAAATGTTTTGAGTCAATTTATTTTCAGTCAATTGGATAATTTTTATTGATTAAATGATCATGGGAGTCGATCTCACGATAAGACATCGTACTGTACAATGATCTAAATGCTTTTGGTTGTGATCCAAAAATGCCATATTTTTGGTAATCACACTCTTCTTCCCTGTTCCTCATAAACTCTCAACTATCTTCACCTAACCTGATCATATCACAACCAGCAACTCTCCGGCTCACTACAGAATCCTTCTCCAAAATAACCACACACTCACATAAAAAGCATTATGTCAACATCGAACATCTTATCTTCATTCTTCTATGTTCGCAACACAACTCGTCCCTGTATTTTTTATTCCAACTAACCCATATCAGTTCCTTCTTCAACTTCTCTTCCATGAAGCCATGTTTGAGTCTCACCAATCATCGTTAGTGACAATAGCCGTCAAAATCACTTCCACTAATTACCTACACTTCTATGAACCCTTTCAATTATTATCGAAGTCCTCAAACCATTTCGTTAACTCGCGGCAACCACCTAAGTTTGAAATTAAGCTCATCTCTGCTACTGCGATCATCACGATCAATCACAGCTTTAAGTTCTTCTCCCAATCAATTACTCGACCAACCACTCTGCCCTGATATATCTCAGTGTCCATCATTAAATTCTTTTCTACCAACAACTCATGCACCTTTCAAACTCGAAATCAGGTCCATTCAAAATCTTGATCATCATGATAATTTAAATCTAAACTCATCAAAACTGTTTCGGATCTCTAAATTCATGTCACTCTTAGCTTCCATACCACTTATAATTCATGTTAAGCAACCACAAGTTCCAGAGCCATCATCGCCACCATGAACTATCGGAAATAGTTAACCTAGTTCTTGCTGCTCGGAGAGGGAGAAAGAAGAAGAGGGTGGCCCTCAACCAATATGCTGGTGCTATTAATATTATATGAATATGGGTAGCCCTGATTAAAAGTGGTGGTGCCTTTAACAATAATTGAATTTAAGCTTCCCCTTAACGTACAACGGAGTTCCAATAGTAGTTGACCTTAAAATGACCATTTTTCTCTTAGTTCCCGTTTTTCTTATAACTTCTTTATTCAACTTCGGAATGACCTTGTTCTTTCGCCGTAGGCTTCATAATTCAATTTCATACAAGTTGGTGAGAAGAAATCCTGGAGTTGACTAATTTCCACTGGGTCTTTGGTAATTCTTCCTTTGTAATGCTTCATGTACATTTCTTTTAATAAATATAACCTAACAAAGGACACAAACTACAAAAGTAATAATAATACAAAGTAATTCACACAGAAGCTAGAAAATAAGTGTAAGAAAATGATACTTAAAATATATAGATTATGCACTTATCAAATTCCCTACACTTGCCTTTTTATAGTCCTTGAGCAAACTATAAATCTAAACTAACCTAAATACAACAACTCCCTTTTGTTGAGGATACGGTCACAGTTAGCATGTGTAACAAGCCTTTAAACCTTTAGGTGTCCCTAGTGGACAAGTTATAGTCTTGGGAGGGTTTACAGGTATACCTACAAAACCTAGAATACCAACTTTCGAATACTTCAAAATCACATGATTTAACGAGCTAAGATATAAAATTTCTGCACATTATCACAGAATTAGAGATATCAAAGATCATAATTCTCATGATTAAATCTTGAGTTAGGAGAAAACCAACCATATTAAAGAACCCAGCCTCGTTAGTGATTGAATAAGTATCTCGCCTCGACTTCTGCCTCACCAATAGGGTTTTATGAAATTGTACTCATAAGATGCATTTTATGGTTCTCATGTGTGCAGGCATGAATGAAGATAGAAATCCTGCACACGTTAAATTGTGGGAAGGGGAAAACCTTCTTTTATATTTTGTTGCCCCATAGAAACGTGGGACGATAAGAACATTTTTCTGATGATCTCTAAGAAAAGAAATCAACCACTATGCGAAAATGGGAATGCTTACTTACCTTCTCATCCGATCTACAATCAGCACCACTCTCACAACGAATAAAAACGTCTTCGTCTTCAGCTTCAACTATTGATGATAAACTTCTGAACTTTTGACAACTTTGTACCCGTTTCTCTTTTAATTCTTGTTTCTTGGAACTTCTCAATAGATTTCTTCTCTCCCACGGATTTATTGAATAAATATAAAAATAAATATACACTAAAGCAATATAATAATAAAAAATTAGTTTTTTAATAATATATATATATATTATTTTTTAATAAATATGTTATATAAAGATAACAACTACAAAAATATGGAACTGAAATTAACATGGCCATGGGGAAAAGACTTAAGCACCTAATTCTTCCTAACTTTTATTGCCTTGGAATCCTAGATGCTTTAAAAACTTACATCTTTTGCTTTTCTTTCTGTTTCACTTTTTTTTGTCTTCACTTTTGATATAGAATTTTGCTCTTTTTTTTTTTGCTTGCAAGCGTTGATTGTATTCAACTTTCTTCATGATTTTAATATTGATCCGCTTGTTGATGATGATATGTTTCTATTGCTGCTTTGTCGAGAGAATAGTACAACCTGCAAACAAGACTACAAGATAGAGTTAACAATTTTGATAACACCCTCATGATTGACAGAATTAACACTCAAGAGATCAGAAAAGTGCTGAAGGGGTACGAGGTTGGGTAGCTCATCATTGTACCCAGAATTTTCGCAGATGAAACTTTCTAAACGGACAATGTTGATGGTTCGGTACCTCACTCATATATGGGTAGTCTCCACTAATAATTGATCATCTTCTCTTATACTATATTCTTTCTCCACCTAATTTGCCATTGGCGGTTTAAGTCCATTTTTTTGGCTATTGGCTCTCAACAATTAAGAAAGCCGAATATAATTCTCTAATACTTCTAAGTTCAGTTATTTCGGTAAGAACTCCGTATGTAACCTAGCTAGAAGTATTCTAACTAACTCTAAAATCTAATGAGGTTTTCATGCAAATATGTACAAGAAGTTAAAAATTCTACCTACAAAAGTGAATACTAAAACTCTAAATGCTTAATTACTCCCCCACGCTTAAAATTTACATTGTCATTAATGTAAATTGACTCTTCCAATGTAAAATCAAGGTGGAAAGTTATCACTAATGATATGAACTAAGAAAAATAAAAGGATGAAAAATAAGAGATACTAAACCAATGGGTTGCCTCCTATTTAGTGTTTGGTTTAACGTCGCCAGCCCGACTCTCTGGTCGCCCGTAGACCAACAATCTGAAAATATGGGGATCCACCCATACAAAAATCTGCATTGCAAATAATAACTTCATGAAAATATTAGCACAAGAAAATAATAATGAAGCTATCGCCCGATAGAAGTTTCCCCCACGCTTAGTCCTATCTATACTCGGAAGTGCATAGAGAACATAGAATTCAAAAACTTCTATAGATTCCTCTATGCTAACCTTCATAATATTAGAATCAAATATTTCCAATGGCGGATATTAAGAAGCAAAGTAATTCAACAATACTTCCGAAGCACATACATTCAAGCCGAGGTGAGGTAAATAAAAATGATCAATAGTCAAAGATTTAGTCAAACTTTCAAAATTATCTTGTATTATGGGATCCTTATCATTATTAAAAATTTCTAATGATTTACTTATCTCTTGTGTATTGTGGTCCTCTATTGAACTTTCTAATTGTTCTTCATTATTTTCTGCATCCACAAGAATTTCAGCATCAAAATTATCATCATAAATTTTGGCAAGTTCAATTGGGTCTTCCAAAATATTACTCAATTCGGTTCAATTCTCAACATACTCCTCTTCATTTTCATACTCGCTGCAATAAGAATCTCCATCGGTTTCCTAACCTTTATCAGAACGTCGTCTGAGTTCCATATGCATGGTCCTACTAATTTCTTCGAGAAACTCTTCCGGGGCTCCATCGTCTTCCAACTTGTATAGTTTCTAAGTAAGTTTTCTGACATTTACACGCTTTCCACCATTAACTACAGATGAGTCTCTCTCCGACGACTATTCCCTTTGGATAGGTAATGATCATTATTAAGATCAAGAGGTGAGTCAACTACACAATTATCATCAAATTCAGATTCGGAGTTGGAATAACTTCATAATTGGTGTAAGGATTTTCGAAAGTTTCAAAATCATCTTCGTATCCCATAGAATACATAACGTTTTAGCTACTATAATTTTTGCATATGATGCCCCTTCATCTATCAATTGCTCAAACTTTCTATCAAGTTCTCTCAAACTTGGTAGTCTTACACCATCACTTTTGGTAGTGTTTCTAAACCTTGTCTCCTCCCGTTGAATGGTTAAACGATCACAAATACAATCAAGAGTAGAATTAGCTAAACCATCACAAGAATAATTATCCTCCTCTCCTTGTAATTGTTCACTTACATACCTATCATACATATAGATTGGCATGTATGAGAATAACCAAAAGGGTACATGGAATATTGGTCATAACCAAAGGATTGAGTGTGATTATACTCCACGTATGGTTGGAAATTATCATAGGGTTGAAATTGAAACCAAATTGATTGTTGTAATACGCTCTTTCCATGAAAAATAAGTACCTGAAATAAGAATCTCAAAACTAGGTTAGAGTCAGAAATTTAGAAATAAAAATAAAACTAAAACTAAAAACAAAAATAAGAAATCAAAAACATATAACAATCTGATGCCTCCCGGCAGCGTCGCCAAAATTTGATGTGGCTGTCTGCACGTCAAAATTATTTATTCTTTCTCACTACTTACGATTTATATGAAGCAAGGGTAAGAAAGGATCATTCCCACAGGAAGGTCTTGGTTAAGATTTCATATTCAATTTTAAATATGTACTTAAATGAATGATTAGAATTCAAATTCAATCTCTAATTATCAAAATCCCTAGAATACCTTGATCGCAAGAATATCCCGCAAATTTCCTCAAGTCATCAACAAACACATTAAAAGATGTGAATATGAATTCTACCAAGAAAACAACCTAAAGTGTAAAAGCACTAATCAAGTTCAATTCCCATGGAGCATTAAGATTTATGAAATTAGGCTAATAAATGGAATTGACGTCGAAAGCGTACTAATCAATTTAACAAAGGTCAAATTGTACATCTAATTATTAGGATGCATCACTACAAGCAATAACCACATCATACTACTTCTATTCAAGGATTATCACTTTTGCGTATAATAAACCCCAAATGAGCTATAGATATGGATGTGAGTTCAATTAATTCTAGACTTAACTAAACAAACATTTAATCATATTACACAATGCTAATCATGTAATTGTTGTAAACACTAGAATGTGAACGACAATAATGAGATAAAACTGATTCATCAATCAAACAACGTGCTTACAAAATACGACTACATCTTTAACCAATAAAAGAAGTTAGCTACATAAAGTTTTACTAAAATCTATAGAAAAATAAATATTAAAAAAGAATAAATCAAACTGAATACATGGGAAAGATAATACCACGCTCCAGCACACTCTAGCTTCTCCTATTAGACCATAGCCTCCTCCATAGTTTTTCCTCTGAAAGTCTTTTTTATGTATGAAGTTATTTCAGGTTGGTGTATTAAGGCTTCTATTTATAGAGATTACTAGCCGCCTCACTTTTAGAGTTTTACTTGAATAAGAGTCTTGATAAACCTTAAAATATACCACCGACTACTAAACTTCCATAATAAACATAGACTCATCCACCTCACACACGCTTCAACTAGGTTCCACCATCATCTGAATTTTCTCCTTCGAAACCATATCTCACTCAAACTCTTCTTCTTTGTGCCTCATAAACTCTCAACTATATTCACCTAACCTGAACTTATCACGGCTAGGAACTCTCTCCATCACTATAAACTCCTTCTCTGAAATAACCACATGCTCACGACAAAAGCATTCTATTAACAGCGACAATCCTATTTTTATTCTTTTATGTTCGCAACACAACTCATCCCTGTATTTTCGATTCCAACTAACCCATATCAGTTCCTTCTTCAACTTCTCTTCTATGAAGCTATTAACTGCCATGTTCGAGTCTCTCCAGTCAGCGACAATGGCAACAACAATCAAACCCACATTCACCAATTATCTTCATTTCCATGAACCCTTTCGATCATTATCCAAGTCATCAAACCACTTCGTTAACTCGCGGCAACCACCTAAGTTTGAAATTAATCTCATCTCTGCTGCTGCGATCATCAAGATCAATCACATCTTCAAGTTCTTCTCTCAATCAATTGCTCGACCAACCACGCTGCCCTGATATATCTCAATATACATCAATGAATTATCCAAGCAGTTTTGATGAGTTTAGATTTAAATTGTCATGATGATCAAGATTTTGAATTGACCTGATTTCGAGTTTGAAAGGTGCATGAGTTACCGCGGCCCCTGCTTCCTCATGTGGAATGACTATTTTTCCCTTAGTTCTCGTTTTGCTTATAACTTCTTCATACGACCTTGGAATGACCTCGTTCTTTCGTCGTAGGCTTTATAATTCAATTTTATAAAAGATGGTGAGAAGAAATCTTGGAGTTGACTGAGTTCAACTGGGTATTTCTTTTAGATATATAATCTAACAAAAGACACAAACCACAAAAGTACTAATAATACAAAGTAATTCACACAGAAGCTAGCTAAGTAGGGTTGCACATACCCGACCCAACCCGCACCCGACCCGTTAATAAATGGGTCGGGTGCGGGTGACACCTTCTCTCACCCGACCCACCCGCCCAACCCACCAGAAAATCACACGTGAGTTTGGCACGCGTGACGTGAGGTATTTTCACTTCATCTGTTTGTTTTTCTATCTCTCCCTCTCCCACCATATTCTATAATCTCTTTTACAAACAAAGGAAACCCTATCCTAGTCGTTTCTCCCCTTAAAGAATCCTTTAACAAATATATCTTAAGCTTTCCATCATTTTCTTAGATCTAGTGGTATAATTAATTGGTTCGATTTCAAGCTTCTTTTATTTCTGAACAGATCAATTAAGTGGTTCGATTCTAATACTGGTGATGGTGAAGTAAAAGTCAATACCTTCAAACAAAGAATCGATTTCAATAGTAGTCTGTGTTGTCAATGATAAAATCATTTTCGCGATTAATTGGGTAATTATCTGTGACTCAATCTTCTTCATCATCTTTAATCTCATAAATTTAATCTTTAACATTAGGATTAGGGTAAAATTTCAAGCTTGATTTTAATGATGGTGGATTTCCGGTACAACTACAGACACCCTTGATACAAAATTCATAACTTCTCCTTAACTTTTTGTGTTGCATTAATAAAACAACCAATCTTCTTTTTATTTTCTACATGCCTCTCCCCGTATTCGGTTCAAAAAAGAAGGGACATTGTTGGTTGTTTCTGCTAATGATAATGGTATGAAAGTATTAGCAAACTCAGATGGACGCCGCCTACTACATTCCGTTGAAGGTCCAGGAACATCTGAAGCTTCTGCAAAGGTAACCTGATCATCCTAATTTCTTAGTAGACCATGAATTGAACATGTTATGTGAAAAACGACTTTTTTTTACATGGACCAATGATTAATGTATTGCGAGTTGTGGGTGCAGTTGCTGGACCAAGTGCTGGACTTTAGTGAAGAGGTTTATACTCATACATGAATGGATTGTGTTGTGCAGTTTCATTCAGCTATTTGAATTCTCACAGTGAAGAGGTTATGATGAACATAAGTCGTACTGGGAATTAGAAACAAGAAGCAACATTCAAGTCTAATGGCAACATTATACCAAATCAAATGAGGTATATAATAGTAAGCATTTGGTTTTGTTTTTTGCACTATATAGTTTCGAATACAGTGGATTACTTTGATGACTATGATTAAACAATTTTTACTTGGTTTTGGCAGGAGTTCTGCTTGTAAAATGGTTCAAACTCTGGTTCAGTTTATGCAAACTCTAAGAGGTAATAAAATTCATTATGATCTTCGTACAAAAGTTTTATTCGGTGCTTTTGTAAGCTTCTGTAATGTTATTTTGTTATGTGTTTCAGCGTAGTATTTTGATTTTTGAGGATTTATTTTTTGTGGTAGAGATGATGGGGTCTGTTCAAGCAGATCAGCTTCAACAATTAAAAGATATATTTGCAAGATTTAATATGGATTCAGATGGAAGTTTAACCCAACTAGAACTTGCAGCATTATTAAGATCATTAGGTTTAAAACCAAGTGGGGATCAGATTCAAGCCATGTTATCGAATATAGATGCGAATGGGAATGGATCTGTTGAATTTGATGAATTAGTTTCAGCTATTATGCCCAACATGAATGAAGAAATCTTGATAAATCAAGAACAATTAATGGAAGTTTTTAGATCTTTTGCATTGAATCTGGGCGGGTGACCCGCACCCGACCCGCCGAAATGGCGGGTCAGACCCGACCCGACCCGTTCTACGGCGGGTTGGGTGCGGCTGAATACTTCACTCACCCTCCAACTAGTGGGTCGGGTGCGGGTGGGGCCAAACCCGACGCACCCGACCCGATGTGCAGCCCTACAAATAAGTGTAAGAAAAAATATGTAAATTATGCACTTATCACCGATTTTTTACAACTTGCATAGTTTTTCGATTACCATGCACAAATCGGTGTACATTATTGTTGTGCATCATCCCCCAAACGTTAACAACCGAAACTAGTCCGTGTAGGAAATTAGGTTGAAGTGCAATATGCACATAAGCTCTGTTGATTGTAATATCTTCTTATACAGAATAAGAACCCATAAAGAGGAGATAAAAATAGATTTTTAGAAGATATATAAAGGATAAATGTTGATCTTGGTGTGTTATTTGGATGAGAGTAGCACAATTTATAAGAACTTTTTTAAAAGTAGCCGTTAGAAAGTCACTGCAAGATTAAATAAGATTAAAATTAATTAAACTCGAACATTAAATGGTAGATGAACATAAGATATAGTCGTTTGTATAAATAAAAAACTGGAAACAACTACTACATTACGAGTTTGCATAAAAAAAAAGAAACTATATAACAAGATCACTTAAATAAAAAAATTAATATCTAACCTATTTAATAATTAAAAACTAACCTCAATATCTTAAAACTAACAAATTATAATTAGTACACATAATAATTTTATAATGAGGAGGTTGGTGTCATTGTCCAGGGGGATACTAGTAGTGTTAGTGTTGTGGTGGTGTGTGGAGGAACTTCAAGTGCATTCATCTTTTGAAAAATGGCTTCTTGTTTCATTCCATAGTATATTCCTGTATTTGGGGGCAAACTTTGACAGATTCTTTTCCATTATACATCTTTCTTCTATTTTGCATCAAGACGAATTTGTTGTTGTTGTGTTGATATCAAATTTTGGAAAAAAATAATAATTATTGTTGTTGTTGATGATGAGGTTCGTTCGTTATTCGTGTTTTTTTAAGATATTCAATAAGTTTAGAACTTTGTCGCTCATGAGTGATTCTTGTGTTGATTATGAGGGGATATGCTTGATTGAGAGACCCTTTTCTTGGTTATGGTATTTTTAAGTTGAGCCTTTGACTTGCGTTTATCGAGAAATGTTGTGGTATTCTTTCCATCACCAATTAACGATCTAGGCGTTGTATATTGCTCGGTAGTAGTTGGATCTCCTTCTGGAATAGGGATACCATAAGGAATGTTAAACGTGTTTGGAAATTGATTTCTAAATGGTGTTGAAGGAACTTGGCTTAATGATGGACTTTGGGTATTAGGGGATTGACTTGAAAAAAAAGACTTTGGGTATTATTAGGGTATTGATATGCGAAAGAATAAATACTCACATCTTCTTCCATATCCTCGTCTTCATGTTGATCATATATTACATTTTCAATGTCTTTAAACGATTGATCTTCTACATTGCAACTGAAATGTTTGTTGTTTTCCTTGTAAAATTCAGTTCTCGCAATTAGAACCTGCATTTATATAAATGAAGCAGAAGTTGGCAAGAAAAAAAATACAGGCAAAAACTAATTCAAACAATTGCTACGAACTAGTTTAGATAACTTACCCAGTTAATCTCATCCAGGTTCGGATTATTTATGTTAATAGTAGAAAGACATTTAGAAAATTTATCCACTTCAACCTTGATATTACTAAATCTACCTTGAAATCCAACTAAAATACGATTGAAAGGATTTCCACAACAAGATTGTACAAAATTTTCCATAACTTTTTGTCACAACAAATTCCTATAAATTCATTCTTTTCTTAAAAAACACAAAGCGCAGTAACAATATACATGTCTTCTGTAGAAGAGTATTTCTTTCTCGGAATTTTTCTCGATATTTTTTTTATCTACAAAAGAGATGGAGAAGAAAATGGAAGAGAAACAAAATATTTTGAGAAGATGATTTGAGGAAATTTGAGTGGAAAATCAAGTTATAAGAAGATGATTTGGTGTGATTTGAGAAGATAAACTAGTTTCTATATATATAATTTTCTTAAGATTTAAAAAAAAAATATTCGTTGGGATCCGACGGTGGAGAACATAGAGCCGTTAATAATAATGGATGACTAGTGTAACAAAAAAAAAGTCAAGAAAATAATAATACGTAGAAAGAAACTAAGTTTCTGTTAATATTATGGTGGAAATTTAGTTGTCGTCTCATGTCAAATACGAAAACTGAATTTCCGCATATTATAGAAACTTAGTTTCTGAATTACGAGAGAACACGTTACTATACTAGCTAAGTTATAACTTTTGGCCATTTTATATCTAAAAAATGAGTCATAGTAGTTGGTCTTAGCTATAATGGGCCAAAAACTAAGAAATAGAGGCCACCATATTACTCGGCCTAAAATGTTTAAAGTGGTCCACCTCAACCGCTCTTAAGCAGCCATTGCTTAAAGATCCGTTGAAATATCATTTTACTTGTTACTTGCAAAACCAAAAAGCACATGTCAGTCTAGCAGGCTAACAACTAACAAGGTATAATCCAAATCAAGCAACTGCATTTGTCATATTTTTTGTTAGTCCATTTTAGTTTCGTAGGTTTATCAATTGTGGGTAGAAGCACTAGATGACCGTGTCCATGATGGGTGCCGAATAGAAGGATTTCTTTCGATCGCTTAATTAGCCTTTTGAAATCTTTATCCTTACCAGCCATCAACATGTGGTCTTGTTCATCACAACTAAAAATGAGTGATCATCCGTTATGTGACGCCCTAATAAATCCACCTGTTTAGATATTAAAGTAACAACCTTTACTTGAAGCATTAAAATTTGGATAACTTAATAATTTTTAATTATATAAAGTAACTCATTTAATTTTATAAAATACTTAAAACTGAAACCCTCTCTGAAATTATATAGATAAAATCCTATCACTATGATACAAATATAATAGTATACTTTAAATTACAATATATCTACACAAAATATAAAAACTATAAAGTGATGCACAAACATCAGTGATCGCTAAAGCTTTAAACCACGAAAACGAATATCTTCACTTTCTCTTTTAATAATTGAAACAAAAGTGGAAATGAGTGAGCATCCCAAAAAAATTCTCAGTAGAATCATATAACTTCCAAGTAATCACTATCACTTATTGTCGAGAGATTATCTTGCTTACAGATTTTAAACAAAACTATATTTAAATAGAAATCCAATCAAAATAAATAAATAAATAAATAAAAAGGAACGAATCCTAAATGACGTCTGGTTCAAACCGATAAATGTACGATATACTTGTAAATCCACATACATATACCTAAACTTTCACCTGCGATATATGTATAAAAAAAAGAATCCACATATGTTTGAAACCTTCACCTGCCATACATAAAAACAAAGAAACTATGTATAAATAGAAATCCAATCAAAATAAATAGAGAAAAAGGAACGAACCCTATACGACGTGTGCTTCAAACCAATGTAGTCAATATCGGATTCCGATTTGTACCATTTGAGAGCGATACACTGGTACATCTTTGTATCGGGGAGATTTCGGTTCCAAATATCGACAAATATCGTTCCACACATTTTATACCTATAATTATTATATCAAACGTTTTTTTTTCATATTGGACCTATTAAGATATAAAACTAGTACTCATTTTTTTAAAATACCATAAAAAACATGAGTAACAATTGAAAACCCTAGAACAAGGATAAGGAAATTCTTTTTTTTTTGGATTTTTTTTTTTTGGATTTTTTTAAATTGAAAACCCTAATTTTGGTCGTACCGGTCCATATCGGCCATTTCGGTCAACTCATACCATTCAATATTGGCCGATATATTCGGTCAAATACCGTTCCAGCGGTATAGGATATTTCATACCGGGTGAGGCCCGATGCCGGTAAAATCGACGGTATTTCAGCCACACCGGCCGAAATCGACTATACTGCTTCAAACTTATATATATATAATTTACTTGCAAATCAACATGAATATACTTGAATCCTCACCTGATATATATAAAATGAATTTTTATTTTTTATTTTATTTTGAAACATTGTATCTCACTTGTTATAGCAAGATTAACTGGCTTATAAAATTAAAAAATATATATATGTAAGTAGAAATCCTATTAAAATAAATAGGATTAAAAGGAACACATCCTAAATGACTCTGGCTCGAACTGATATATATATATATATATATAAACCTTCATCGACGATATATAAAAAAGAATATCCATATACGGTTAGACCTTCACCTGCAGTACACATACAAAATTATTGAAAGTAAAAAAAGGGAAAATGAAGCCCAAAGAATAAAAAGTGGAAGAGCTGGAAAGGCGGTAAAGAAAAGAAAGAGAGAAATGACAACTATGTTTGGGTAGAAGATTTTACAGAAATGTTAATTTGACATTTTCCATGACTCAAAATTGACATTTCTTACTTTCCATGTCATCATTTTTTGTGGGGTCCACCCACAAAATACCATCCAAAAAATACCATAAACATCTTCAGAAGATATAGCCGATTCTTCATCTTCTTCTTCACTGTATCAATTCTCCCATTTTTTCCCGTTTTTTTTCTCTCGACAAAAATACCATAAACCAGGTTAAGATCAGTGAAGGTGATTTTTATCAATCTGTTGAAGGGGTTTGGCCTTCAGTCGATCGTGATTTTTATCAATCCGTTGAAGGGGATTTTTATCAATCTGTTGAAGGGGTTCAGTCGATCGTGATCACATGCCAAGATCTTGATTTGATTTTCAACACCAAACAAAAGTGAGGTACAGTTTTACAACTACATCTCTATTTTGGTTGTTATATTTGTTTTGATTGATTTTTGAATCATTTTTTCTACAATAACAAGTTCATGATTGACTGTAGAATGTGATTTATTTCGTTTTTTGTGATTTATTTCATATGATTTAGAATGTTTATGTTAGGGTTCCATTGACATAGCGAAAACTAAATGAGGATAATGGCACAATCTACTTTGTCAATTCTCCCTTTTTATTTCATGTTAGGGTTCCTTGAACTTTTTCAATTCTCCCTTTTTGATGAGCTTGATGCATATATTCATGATCACAATTGACAAGTATAGGCTAGTTCTCATCACACATGCACATTGTTAATACAAGACCAAATATGCATGTACAGTACAGTGTATTGAAGAGGGCAGCAATTTCTTTCTTTCTTTCCTTACAGGTTCAAAAGCATGGATTGTGATTCTTGTGAAGATGAAAACATTGTAGTAGATGCATCAAATGATGAAATTGTAGATGTATCAAATGATGAAATTGAAGATGAAAAAAATTTAGAAGAAAAATATTTTGATGTGGGTATGCAATATTATAGAAGATTTGTCGTCTTCTCCGGATTTCCGGTTAGAATTAGATCATCGGCGAAAGTGAAGAAAGTGAGGGGTGTACTCGATTCAGATCAGCCACTCGAGTATCGTACACTTTGTTGCGCTACAGAGGGTGTATCAAAAACCACAGCTCAAATATTCTAAAACCACCAGGAACTATTTGTTGTGGATGCAAAGCGAGGATAACCGCTAAGATGTTTTCACTTGCAGATAATAATGACATATGGGTGGTCACCAAATTTTGCAATGAACATAATTATATCTTGCTAAGTCCTAGTAAGTCTCGTCATCTTCGATGCAATCGACATATTAGTACACAAGTAACGAAGAAAATTGAATTAAATGATCGATCAGGAGTAAGGCCGAATAGAAATTTTTCTATAAATGAAAATGGTAGATATGAGAATATGTCTTTTACTGAGAAAGATGTTAGGAACGAGTTGGATAAGTAAAGGAATTTACGATTAGGGGATGAAGATGCTTCAGCGGTAATGGCTTATTTTTCAAAAATGGTGTTTCAAAATTCTGGGTTTTTCTTCGAGGTGTTAGTTGACGATGATAATCACTTGAAGAATATTTTTTTGGCAGATGGTCGATGTAGAGAAGCATATAGGGATTTTAGTGAAGTAGTCACATTTGATACAACGTTTTTAACAAACAAGTGTCGTATACCCTGTGCCCCTTTTGTTGGGGTTAATCATCATGGAAATTCAATATTACTTGGATGTGCGTTGATTGTTAATGAAGATACAGAGACGTTTGTTTGGGTGTTTAGAACGTGGCTTAGATGTATGTCCGGGTGTGCTCCCCAATGTATAATAACGGACCAAGATAAGGCTATGCAAAACGCGATTGAAATTGTTTTTCCAAATATAAGACATAGTGGTGTTTGTGGCATGTTATGAATAAACTGCCAGATAAGTTCTCTAAAATTAAAGATCGTTGGGATATTGTTCCTGCAATCAAAGAAAGTGTGTATAAAACGCAGTGTTCGATAGAATTTGAAGAACGTTGGGCAAGTATGCTTAGAAAGTTTAATTTGGAAAAGAATGTTTGGTTAGCCGGGTTATAACATAAACGACGTTGGATACCTTGTTTTCTTGGTGACACTTTTTGGGAAGGGATGCAATCTACTCAACGAAGTGAGAGTATGAATTCTTTTTTTGATGGTTATTTTAATTCGAAAGCTACATTGAAGCAGTTTGTCGAGCAATATGAAAACGCATTGAAGAGTAAAGCGGAAAAAGAGATTATAGCAGATGTAAAATCAGATTCCAAGTTCACAAAAGTCACTCCTTATGTAATGGAGAAACAAGTTCATGACGTATACACATTATCAATGTTTCGAGCGTTTCTAAAGGAGCTTACTGGGAAAATATATTGTGACATAGTTAATTGGGAAAATGACGTGGAAGGGTCATACAGGTAGACCATTTCATAGTTAATATAATTGATATATTTTGATATAAATGTTGTCTTATTTGATTTATGCCATTTTTTTCTTCAGATATACCATTGTTGAGACATATTGGTGGTGCTATATAAAAAAGAAGAGGAGGTGTTATGTAAGTTTCGAAGAGAGTGCTTGTGAGATTTTGTGCAGTTGTAAGATGTTCGAAACTAAGGAATTCTCTGTAAACATGCACTTTCGATTTTGACTAAGCATGATATCAACTTACTACCAACGAAATACATCTTGAGAAGATGGAGAAAAGATGTGAGGAGAGCCCACACAAAGATAAAGGTAAATCTTGATGATTGGAATAACACTATTGAACATAAACGATATAATGAGCTCCAGGAATTGTTCAGTAATGTTGCAGACATGGCAGTTACAGTTGATGAAGAATACAATGATGTAAAGGTATTGTTAACTAATAAATTAAAGGTTTTAAAGTTGCAACAAAAATTCAAAGAAAAAGACATAGAATCTCAAGTTGACAAAGATGCCGAAAAAAATATGGTTAACCAAGTCAATGAAAAAGGTGAATCAAACGCTGAAGAAACCTTGGTTACAGAAATGAATGATGTGAAAACAAATGTACTTGATCCAATATATACGAAACGGAAAGGTCGACCACCGACTAACCGAATTACTGGTAGGCGGGGTAAAGGGAAAACGAATTCTAAAGGAAAGAAGACAACATGTAATGAAAATGTGAAGGTATGTTAATTATTTCAAGAATTTGTGTCTCACATTCAGCTTGCATTTTTGTTATAAATGAATGAAAATTCAATTTTTTTGCAGGAGAATGCTTCATGTGAGCTTTCACAATCTCAATTTAGGGATGCAAATAATGGACAATTATGGGTATCTTGTTTCTTTTATTATACTAGTATAGTTTCTTACACATTAATGTTTTTTCTAATTAAGTTCTTGTGATCCTTGTTATAGATGTCACAACCAATGCCTAATAATGTTTCATTTGGTCCTTCTCAATCCATATTCAAACAATTATCGGTAATCTTTGCTTTTGTTTATATAATATTGTATATGTTTTCTATTTTCCCTAAATAATGATGTTGTGTTCTTTTTATAGATGTCACAACCAATGCCTAATAAAGAATCGATGTCGCAACCAATGCGTCGTAACATATCCTTCAAGCATGGACATATGTAATCATTTTTTTCCTTGTTGTAGATTCCACAATCGATGCATCATAATGAATCATTTGAGCATGCACAATCTCATCGATTTGGACAAGCATTTTATCGCGGTGGTGAAGGTTATAATTCGATGTTGAATCTTGATTTGAATCTAAATGAACATAAACATTATGGATCAAAGTGAATATTTTCATTTTATATTTTTGGTTCATGAGTATAGGTTACCTTAAATGGTGCCTGCCTACTGTTCTTTTTATATTTTCATTTCATTTTTGTTTAAATTGTTCACATGGTTTTGGGTCCCTATGTTTTCTATTGTTCCTGGTAGATTCTATTGTTCTTTACCTCCACTGGCCGTGTACTTCCTGGTAGAATCTATGGCTCTCTTTCACTAAGTTCACTACATTTTCATGATTTGAGCCTCTCAAAATTATGATGTTGACAATGTGCTCTCTACTTTTTCATTTCATTTCTTACTTACTGCTGCTGCTACTAAAACACTGTGCTAGTACTTGTGAAGAATAAAAAGAGGTGAACTTGTGAAGAATGTGTGTTTAAAGAGGAAGAATTAGTTTAAAAAAATTTGGTGGACCCTACAAAAAATGATGACATGAAAAGTAAGAAACGTCAATTTTGAGTCATGAAAAAATGTCAAATTAGCATTTCTGAAGATTTTATACTTATCATGTGAATAGGACAAAGATATCTTATTTTTTTATTGATCTAAATCTTTTTAAATGGGGCCAGAAGTTCTAAAGATTGAATTTGATTCAGCTTTTAACCACAACAAACGATTACATAATAAGATTTCTTAGTTATTTTTTTTTTGAAAATGATATCCCTACATTTCTCAAAAGTTAAGTTATTTGCACAATTCTTAAGTTAAGAAGGAAAGAGGATACTTATATGTATTTTTTTCAATTACACCCTTAGGATACTAAAATAGTAAAATCTAGAAATGACATATGTCTCAAACTGTGCCACGGATATTTGAAAATGTCATACCGTATGAAAGTATTTTAAAACACCTATGTAAAAAATATAAATATAACAATCAAATTATATATATTTCTTATACTAATAATAACTAATCAAAACGCTAATTTTGGAAATTTTGTCTAGCTTAATTCTTAAGAAAATTTTTTTTACAATAAATATAGTATAACTTCTATGATATAATACTCGATAATATAATATTCTCGCTAAAATAATAAAATTTTCTGATCTCGATTCGGGCCTTTAGTGCTATAATAATAAATTCGATAATATCATAATATAATATGTTTCCAAAGTTCCCCTTAAACATTAATAGGTCCCAGATATTATATAAAATAATAATTCCACTAGAAAAATTAAAAATAATTTTCATACGTATCAAACTTTCTCAAAATATGATTCAATATTGGTTTGTTTTTCTTTGAAGTTCAAATCAAGTTGTATTTCATCTCTAATAATTCGTAGTGCACTCAAAAGACCCGGAGACGTATTATTATATTGCAATAAGAAGTCCTGTAGTATGATTGATGCTTGAAGTGCATCTTTTCTTGAAACCGGTATCATAGGCTCGACATCATTTGAATACTATTTGTATTAGTTTAGGGTTTGTGAATATATTGTACGTAGTATAATATCAATGTTTTTACAATTTCCAATGGTTTATTATCTATAAACTTCTATCAAATTAAGTCAACTATTGTACATCCTAGATATTTTGTATCATATCACAATTATTCAAATTCAAAAAACTAATTTTTTTTTAAATCAATATTTTATTAATATATCTATAAAATAATAAATTATTAAATTATTGATTATATACTTCATCCTTTTCTGAAAAAAAGTTACTATCACTTTTTTAATTTAATCTATTTTTAGGTTAAAATAAAAAAGTGATAATAACACTTTTCTATAAACGAAGGTAATATTTTTTAATATAATATTATTAGGATAGTTTTAAATTTATTATTTCAGAGAAATTATATTGTAGTTCAACTTTTAAAAAACTGATGGAGTGTTTATTTAAAAAAAAGGTTAACTTTAAGGAATAACTCCGTCACTGTCTACTCTGGAACGAGACCCCAAATCCGTGTCTCCTTGACAGTTCACCAGAGAATTACATTACTAGTAGATGTTTCCAATGAGTTCAAGCTCTCGTTAGATTTTTCTACTAAGATGTAGTATAACATTGTCCCCATTGTGATTTTATCTATGGTATACTAAACTGATATACTACGTTTAGGTATCGTTTCAGCATATATCAAGATGGATGCTCTAAGAGACTAAGAACATGGCAATGGTGCCAAAATATATCACATTGCTAAAATTTTGCTCACAGTAAACGCAACCAGAGCTAAGTTATAGCACATATACAGCTCGGGACTGAGCTATATTGGGCTGCTAAATTTGGCATTTTGAAATAGCTCATTTTGAGAGAGTACCTTGTAAGACTTCTCCAAAAAGGTTTGACAGTCCGGTCAGATTTGAGACGGAGCGTGGCAGATATAGGGCTATATTTTGGGAGTTAGGTTTGATTTCACATATGGCCTACAGAAATGTTCCATCTCAAAAATAGCCTGGTGTGAAACTCATTCTGAGATATAGCTTGGCGTAAAACTCATTTTGAGATAAGGCCTGGACAAATAATTTCTTCTCGCTTACTACGAGCCCTTGCATGCAAAAACCAAATTCAAAACTAGAGCTTTTAAATTTAGCTTTTACCATACATCATTGTGGATTAACATATTAATAAATATTTACAAAAGTTCACACTTTTGCAACCTTTTCATTTCAAGTTGTAGGATGCAGAAAAACCAACTGCACACAACACCGACAATATGGAAAACTATATTTTAGATTTGGATCAAGCTTCGTTTGAATTGATCTTGAAAAATGGCTTCCTACAATTACTTCAAGACTCAAGTTTGAACGTTTTTGTAGCTTACTGCTTACATTAGATGAACACAATAGCAAGCGACCACCATAATTTTGATTTACTAAACAAAAACCTCTTACAACTAAACTCGTACATTCCAAAAATTATTTATTCCGTAAATATGTTACATACTTTGCACAAATTCATGAGATCCATTTCTCCACCTCCATCAACTGTACACGAAGCTTTCTCTGTTCTAAGGACATTGCCTTTAACTGGCTTCAATATCGAATTAAGGTTCATCACTTACAAATAACACATGCATTCAATTCATCGCTAACAAATAACACATGCATTTGGGTTTTCTTCTGCACTCTGAACATAGTAGTGAGTGGTCATATGTGGATTATAGGCTCTGTAAGAATTGACAAGCTCGGCAAGCTGCTGATTCGGATCCGGCTTCTTCTCTTCTTTCTTTGGTTCTTCTTCTTTCTTGGGTTCTTCCTTCTTCGGTTCCTCTTTTTTTGGTTCCTCTTTCTTGGCTTCTTCTTTCTTCGGTTCCTCTTTTTTGGGTTCCTCTTTCTTCTCAGGCTCTTTAGCAGGCCCAATTGAAACAATATCAGTGTGCCAGAATTTCCTTAACTTGCTAACAATGTCCACAGGATCAACACTTCCGATCACTGTTAATTTCTTTGTTTTCATGTCCATGGAGATTGAATCTATTCCTAAATACCAAGAAGAAAAACAAATCAAATTTGCTACTCCAACAGCAACTAATTCACAATGTCACATTCTGTGTGTCCGTTCCAAGTGGAAAGCACTAAACAACAAAAGGAAAAAGGAAAGTCTATACTGATTGAGAGAGTCTGACATAGACAATACAAAATAAAATCCAAAGACAGAATTATCTGTTTTTGACAGAAATCATCTGATTAAAGTAGTTTCGGCAATATATATGATCATATTTAGCCTACGGATTGACCCAACTTATGATAAATAATTCAAAATCACTTCAAGAGCTGTAATCAAGCAGACATTAAAACAAAAAATTAAGATAAAAAACAAACTAATAGAAGAGTGTGATGACGCTGAGTTTTAAGTCGAGCTAAATGAATCGAGACATACAGATTAGGTAAATACTAATTAATAATAAACCACTACACCAATCCCAAATAACACTCTCTTAAAAATCCAACTGATCGTAGTTTTCAACCTCAACTGAAATTCCCAAATGTAGACAGTGGTTAGCTCTTTGAACTAGCATAAACTAAGAAAGAAGATTGCATAGTGAAGTGCAACTTGATTTCCAATAACTTTAATTTAATGATACAAATTCAACGGATATCATGTTAAGAATTATGCGGTTACACTTGATAACTGAAATTCAACTAAACAATTATGTAAATTAAGATGCATTATCAGAAACAGAATTCCAAGAGAGTAATATACGATGATACCTGAGAGAGTAGAGACCTTCTTCAAAGCCTTTTGCTTGTCTTTGTTGTCATGTAAATCCAATGTCAAAATTAACTTCTGTTTAACACCCAAAAGATGATGAAATCAGATTCTTCACATAAAGAAGGTAAAACAGAATACTGTAAGTGAAAGTAGTAGTATATTCAGTCTAAATCTTAAGTATATCATTAACACAACTTTCAAATCCACATAAAAACTGAAACCCAAATGGTGGATATCCACTAAACCCTCGTTAAAAGTAATTCCATAAACAAATAATCTATCACTTTTAAAGATAAAAATTAACAAATACCCATAATTTCCATAAACATAATGTTTTAAAATCCTCGAATCCATAAAGAAAAAGAAAAAGGGATTCCAGGTGTTCAAGTAATTAATTATGCATACAGAAATAGTAAAAACCAGAAAGAAAAAAAAGTGATCTAACAACTGGTCTAGAGATACTAATCTGACCTTCATTTTCTTCTCAGTTTAACAATCTCATCCAGAAATGGAAGCTCTGCGGTAGGGAAATTACAGGGGGGAGAAAACGGAAAATAAAGAAACGAGAGAGGGAGTGGAGGAGAAGAAGAGAAGTTTTCAAGAGCTTCTTCCTTTAAAAGAAGAAAGATTGGTCTATAATGAAGCCTCAGTCAAAACAAGACATAAAGTCATAAACTATAGGCGCAAAATTACTGTCAAAAAAGTGTTTTAACTTTGCTAATTTCTACTTTTTTACGAAGAAATCAATTAAATGTTGTTCGTACCGTCAGTTACCAGAACCACAAGTTAAATAATTGCAAAGAAAATAGTGCTAGTATTTGTCTATGGATTATTGCGATCAACGCGTAGATACAACCGCAATGAACATCAACAATCAATTCACAAACCGAATGTCAAACTATTTATCTGCCCTTCTGTCCTATGACTCCTACTTGTAAAAGCAGAATTGGTCAAATCTTTTAGCTTAAAGGTAAAAAATTGATTTTACAAAAATTCATTATTTTTTTAGTTTTACTTTTAAGCTTATTTTTAACATTATACTGTACATCATAACATTATACTATACATCATAAATAAGAATATATGTAGAAAAAAAATATCTTAAAATTCAAATTTTATATATCTAAGAGTATCCCCAAAAGTAGCTCGAAAAAATCCTACATGGAGGTTATTTTTAGACCCTCAATTATGAGGATCTTTATATGTGACTTAAATAAAACCCTTTGTCTTAAAACTTAACTCTTTTAAATTCATAATTTTTAGATTTGGATAAATATAAATAAATTGTTTAACTAATTTATATTGAAATAGGAAATTTTGATTATTAAAATTGATGACATGGAAATATTTGAGGGTCTAACTAAAAGTCTAGATAAGACTTTGTCTTAGACCTTTTATTGTCTATGTCATCACTCTAGTTTATAGGATTTAACTATTGAAAATGAATTTTTATTAGATGGGTCTAAAATAATATATCATATAAAAAAACTAAAATTACACACACTATCGGAAATGTTTTAATGGGACAACAAAAAACTAAAATTTCATCTTTACATGTGGGACGAAGAAAATATATATTCTCAGCCTAACACGGATTAGTGAAGCTGAACATTTTTGTTCTGGTTTTGTTTGGATCGCTAATAATTTTAAGATATATTAAAAATCATGTAGTTTGTCATTTTGAATATTTATTCACCTATCCTGGTTGGAATTTTAAAGCTTTTAGAGAGTTAAAATCTCTAATTCCCAAAGTGGTTTCTGATCAGGACAATGTGGATCTTACTAGACATGTGACCGTTACCGAAATTAAAAACAATCTTAAGCAGTTTGGACCTCTTATGGCCCCAGGTCCTAATGGTTTCCATGCCTGTGTTTTAACTAATTATTGGCATATTTCTAGCCCAAATGTTATCGTATGATTAGAGACTTCTTTGCTACATGCAACATGAACATGGAGCTGAATAGAGACTTTCATTGTCTTAACTCCTAAAGTTGTTATCCCTTAAGATGTTAAGGAATTTAGACTCATCAATTTATGGAATTTTTCTTTTAAACTTATCACCAAAATCTTAGTTAATAGGTTGAAAACTCACTTACATAAACTTATTTCTGATTTCCATCATGCTTTTGTCACTGGTAGATCATTCTTTGATGCTGCTGTTCTCACTAATGAAATTTTTTTGTTCATTTAAGAATAAAAATGGAAAGAAAGGTCAAACACCCTCAAACTGGATTTTGAAAAGGCATATGATAGGGTGAGATGGACCTTTGTGGTTGACGTGCTTAAGCATTTTGATTTTTTAAAAAATTGGATAAAACTTATCTATACTTATGTGTTTACTATCACTTTTCAAGTTCTCGTTAATGAGCCTCCCATTATGTTTTTTCCACTTCTAATGATCTAATACAAGGAAACCCATTTTCTTCTTTTTTATTTTAGTATTTTCAGAGGATCTCATACTCTTTGTGTGATTATAGTATGATTTTCTTAAATTTCATTCATTTTAATGCCTTAACTTTAAAATATGCGTTGGATATGTCTTGTAGGTGGTCATGGCAGATGTGTAACTTTCACAAATCTAACCTAGTTACTTGTGGGAACCTAAATAAGAAGGATTCTATGTGTTTGTTCAAACTCTTGGAGTTAAGTATTTCAACGGTCTTGGTGTGTTTCTAGGCGTAACCCATGTAATGGGGAAAGGTAGGTCTTAATATCTTTCTGGTTCAACTAATATAATAAATGTTATATTTCAGGGTTGAAAATACAATATTGTTAATTTTGCTGGCAGAACTACTCTCCTCAACTATGTTATTGACCCATTACAATCATGTTAGTAATGTTGTTTTTCATGTGGGTTTGATTAGTATGATTAATATATAATAGGGAAATATAAGCTTCGCTTTGTTGGTTGGAATAAAATATACAATCTACTAGATGGTGGTGGTCTTGGTGTGAGAGAATTGTCTAAACCCAATCTTCCCCTTCTTCATAAGATGTCTTAGATGACTTAAAGGCGTGATTCTTTGGTCTTTAAGATTTTGCAGGCTAAGTACTTTATGAATTTTAAGTAGTGGTGTTGCGAACCTAAAGGGAAATATTTTCTTATATGGAATTATATAATTCAAGGTAGAAACCTCGTTAAAAGAGTTTAAGATGGAATTTAGGAAATGAGAAACAAATAAACTTCTGAAAAGACAAGTGGGTCAAGAAGGTTCCTTTGGTATGTTTGGTTAATAATGCCAATATTTCAAACATTATTTTGTAGGTAAAGGATGTTATTGATCATAATAGAAGATAATGGAATATCAAAGAGTCTTGATTCATGCTAATGTTGTGCATGATATTCAGTCAATTTATATTCCTAACTCAGCTTTTTTTTTGCTGGATAAACAAATTTGGTCGTATTATCTCTGGAAATGTTATTGTTAGAGTGCCTATGATATCTCCAGACGTACTTCAATCCTAGATTCACTGTTAACAGAGACTGGTGTTTTATTTGGAACTATCCTATCCATATAAGGTTTATACTTTCATCTGGATGTTATTACTTGATATAATTCAAGTTAAGGAAAATCAATTAAATATGGTCTTGTGTTGCGGATCCTATATGTAGTTTATGCTATCAAAGTATTGAGTATATATAGCTTCACCTACTGTTTAACTGTAGTAAATTTCAACTTATCTGGGAGATGTTTTGGATAATTTGGGGGATTAAAATGGAGTTAGAACCTTATTCTCCATCTTGGTTTAAGAAAATCCTTATGCTTAAAAGCGAGTCTATTAGTGTGAATTGGAAAACTTTATTTTCGTACTTATTTTGGATATTTGGATTGCTAGAAACAATTTTTATTTTAAGAATAAGGATATAAACTGTAGGTTTATTGTAAGCAAGACTTTGAAGAACTCTATTGTCTTTTAAAGTGCTTATGATAACAAGAGGAAAATACATCTAATCTAAGAAAACTTCTAATTAACATATCTCTCAAATTAGAGATCGGAAATTTATAAATTTTATGTCGTTGAAAAAGATTTTAGAAGATATATGCAATAAGTATAAACATAAATGCCGAATGATATATACTCACTAAAATAAAATCTAATAACACAAATCATTATAGTGGATTATTTTGGAAGTATATCATATAAAAAGGGAAAGTATTACTTTTTATGGAAAAAAAAAACACTCTTTTTGGGAGAAGTATATAATAATTTAGATATTATATTAGTCAACATAGCAGTAATAAGATAACAAAATATGTATTGGATGCGATAAAAAAAATTGTGAAACATTTGATATGTTATGTCGTGCTTTACCATGAGGTGTTGTGCTTTCTTAACGTATCTGATGTGTTTCTTAGTATATTGTGGTGTCTCGCATTTTATGATGTGCTTGTGCTTACACATGTCGCATGTTGTGTTGTACCGATGTGGGATGATTACTTGGCTCAATATAAGACACGGTGTGCTATGGTGTGTGTGCATGTCGTATCCGACACACTTTACAGGTCTAATTAATTTACGGATCTAAATTTGGCTGAATCTAAGAGCAAGTATTATGGAGAGAAATTTCCCTTGGCTTTGGCTACATTATAACAAAAGCAACCACTACAGTTTTTTTTGTTAGAGTGTACAATTATGCCAAGCCTTAGCTAGTCGGTGCTAGAGATTTGCAGTACTCATTAGCCAAGAGATAGTTATCGGAACCTGTGTATTCGTAACATGAGAAAACTCAGTTTTTGTAAAGTACTTCCAGTTTTTTATGGAAATTAAGTTTTCGTCTTCAGTTCTTTTTAGTTATTTGCCCATAATTTATGTTCTTTTTCCTATTTATATATAGAGAACCAACACATCGGATCAAAAAAGCAACTCGAAGGAAACATAGTTTTTGTATGTCACTATCATAAATCAGGAAGCCATAGTAGTTAATTTTGTTGTGTCTGCAACAATAAAAATACTGAAACAAAAGATGTTAACGTTAAAATAAAATATCTGAATTGAAACACTAATTTGCACACAAAGGATAGAGTCATCTGCTCAGCAAATTGTCCTTAACACAATAGTCCGCGGGTACTCCTCAAGAATGAGAGATGACATACCCCCATCGCGGAGATGTGTCCAGGATAGAACTGCCCGTTATGATTTGTATAAGCATAATACAAATCACCCACTCAACGAACTCAACATCAATAGAAGAAGGAAGGAAATAAACAAGCAAAGTGCATAACAAAGCAAGAAGAGGGGAAAAGAGCTAGGGATAGTAGTCTGCTCTGGGATGAGTTGAAATGAAAAAATCAATTTGTTTTATAGGAAGAAATCAGTCCAGCAATCAATTATGAATATCGACATAATGGTGTAAAGATGTTGTACAGAGAAAACGGCATAAAAAATGTCGATATTATGTTACAAGGAAATTATATCCGTCGGGTCAGACGCCCCCATTAAGACAAGATTTTATTTTTGAAACTCAAATTTATTTAGAAAATATTTCAAAAGAATTTTGTCCAAAAAGATAAGTCTTGGTTGACCCACACCCGAACCCGAGTCTTGCGGCGACGTGCATGCTTCGAGGCGAACCACCACGCGTGTGTGAAATGTGTGGTTCACCAACTAGCCCATTGCCTAAGTCCTCTCCCTCATACAAAAATGTGTTGACCCCAATGGGCCACTCTTAGATGCAATTTTTTTAGTAATATGGAGAGGCAACATCTTTAGTTTCTTCTATGTTATGTGGGACTAAAAGTTTCATTCACAAATAGTAGAAATAAACTAGTGTCTTTAGTGACCCCTTGGTCTTAAGTTCCAATTAATCTAAGACCATAAATAAAACACATAAAATCATTTTCTCCAACAAATTTATCTCTTGGTCTCGGCTTTGCTACGTCTATGGCCAAAAAATATCCCCCAAATTGCTTGCTCTAACACCCTTTTAACATACATCCTCTCTTGTGGAAGTAGTGGGACCCTACCCTTCCCACTTGCAAGTTTGCAACGCCCCACCCTAAATCTAACCACTCTGGTCACTACAGCCATTCGATTGGTGAAGCGCCAAAGTTTCATGATTCTGTTGAGGTGACGTAATATGTCTATGCTGCATTCTTCATGTTGAAATATTGAAACCATCTTCATATACTTTTTTCATCAGTAGGACCTTCCAAATTGGTGGCTCTCACACCTATATACAATATATTATATATTATGCTAGAGAAAGGTTATGTAGTGGATGATGATGATAAATGTGACAGATGCTGCTGATGGTTTTTGTTTAGCTGATTCACAGTTTCATACCAACCACGATTTTACTGTACTTTTATAAAAGCTTTCAAATGCTGATGCTTATCTTATTATCTGTAGTTGCTTCCAGTCCGGACCTCGTAAGGTAAGACATAAGTTAACTTTGGTAAGAAATTTAAGCCTGCGCCGGGCGAGTAATCGTTTTTCTACTTGATGATGGATAGTAAGTCAGCACTTGAGCATTATTTTTGGAAGCAGCCCTTAAAAGTAGGGCGCAAAAAGGAATTTTAGAGCTGCATTTAAATATCAAGTGCAATTTTCTTTTGATGAAAAGAAATGTAAATTATTTTATGATACTATATATTAAAGAGTTACATATAATCAAAATGGGGTGAATGTTGACCAAGGTTATTAGTAGTCACTTGCTGGAATTCATCGTGAGCCAGAAATTCAGTAGAGAAGTAACAAATATTTAGTCTGCACACCTCCTTCGCTATCGAATCTGCCAGTTGGTCCAAATCTAAATAGAGATTCATCTCTTTGTGTGGTGGAATGGGTGATTGTCAAGGAAATACTTGGCCTTTTAGGAGTTGTGCCCAAAGTGCCGAAGGCTGTGTAATGATCTCCATGCTAGTTGAGTTAGGAGGGACAGATTAAACAATCAAGATGGAGTGCCATGATTTTGTGTAGATGCCTTTGGAGGTCTCATGAGATTTGTTCCATCAGAAATCACCCAGAATAATTTTTCCATTGTTCGGAGAGCGTTTTCTGGTAAGACCATGGATTGCATCAGGTAGCAGAGCTAATTTATAAGGACAGTTAAACCTATCTGGGATCGTGCGATACCGAATGCTGATCGACGTCTTATAAACATTGGGAAAATGTCTAGTTTTACAAAAATTAGCTGGCCGGATCAGCTATAATGTTTGACCATGGCGTGGTTGTGTTTTCTTACATTACGACGTATAGAAGAAATAAAAAAATGACAAAGAAAATACCCGGCCTGTATCCAAATTAAGGCTCATATTTCAAAACTAACATGGTAATGCTACTGCCTGCTTGGAGTCGCATGTGTAGACTGATGAGGTCAGATGATTTCCATATTCCTTGAAACCAATAGAGCATTAAATCTAGCTGTTGTCACCTCCAAGTTGAACTTACACCCCTAGCTTAGCTTGTTCTCGAAAGACAAAAACTAGAAGCACCAGAAATGTAACTGTAGAATCGACAGAATTTCAACATTCGCCTAATACTGCGAACAACATCCCATAATTGGAGCACAACCACATAAGCTTTCTCAAAGATGCTCACATTTTGTTAAATCACCTTGCAAATTCCAAAAATGCAACAAACAGTTAAAAAAAAACTTTTCCATTAACATGATATGTAGGGTGGCTAGACAAATGTAGCTTATCAACCGGCAAAAAATGCAACCCCTTGACCTAAACCAGATAAATATTCTCATCCTCCTACATCTCTTCAATATTAGGATTCTAGGAATATCAATTCTGCCAGTAAGTTCTCTCTCCCTCTGTTTTGAACATTTTGTAATGATAGTGTATTTCATTTAGTTGGGAGAATTAGAGGCCCAATAATCCAAATACCAGCAATTAATATAAAAAAATAAATGACAAGGAAAGCTTTTCTTAGTTACAAATGAGATGTTTCAAACCTTTTTTATTTTATTTTTTGAGATAAAACACCTTATTATGAAATAGAAATATGAATTAGAAAATCTCTTTTACACCTCCAGATATTTAGAAAATCTCAAAGAAGCTCACATTTTGTTAAATCACCTTGCAATATATCATCTGAGTACTCTCATTTGAAGGAAAAACATTTCAGGACTTAAAAATTCAAAATTCAAAAGGTAAGAAAATTAGTGCTCATGAGTCATGTCAATAGTTTAGTTGAATAACATGATCAATATAGGGGGATACCCAATTCCACAGGAAGTTACCAAACCCATATGAAACAAAATAATCCTGGCTGGTATGCCCATAGACCAATCCTGGAATCACCAAACTAAAGGTATACACTTAATAGTGACAGAATTTATTTAATGGCTATACTGTTAATATTTGCCACTATTTCAATTTCTATGTTTATATTTGGAACCTTAGTCATCCTTAAACTTCAAGGTTTTTATGTTGTTCCTCACAGATTATGCTCGGATCTCATCCACTTTGTAGCTCTTCAACAAGATAAGCAGCAGCTTTCGCATTTTCTCCATCGTGATCAGTGCTTCCAGGTGCACAACTAGGACTGCAATGATAAACATGATTAGCTATTAAACATAAATAAGTTGGTACTAAAAAATTGAAATCACATCAAATTGAAGTTGAATCCTAATCAACTGAAAACTACGAGGATAAAAACACAACTGAATAGCATGACCAAACACGGTACAAACTAATAAAAAGCAATTTAATACTATACGTGGAAAGAATACCTAAAAAACTACTAAGCATCCAAGAGTTAGCATAAAAGTTAGTAATGTAAACTGACATGCTGCATGCCGAGTTCACATTTTTTATTTCCTGAAACGGAAATGACTCAATTGGATGGCTAAAACATAATTGAAAAGAATATGTCAACAAGACGGACGTCCTAATTGGAATGATATAACCGCAGAATAAAGCCTAGTTCTGATGTGGAGGCAGAGATACTAGGTCGTGTTGTGAAACTATGATTTGTGACAAAACGTACTTGGCTGATTTGTATTTTTACACAAGGAATCAA
Organism: Papaver californicum; assembly: GCA_023531435.1. Classification (NCBI taxonomy): domain Eukaryota; kingdom Viridiplantae; phylum Streptophyta; class Magnoliopsida; order Ranunculales; family Papaveraceae; genus Papaver; species Papaver californicum. The sequence goes on along the minus strand of JAJJMC010008370.1, from coordinate 3,084,379 downwards.
TGATGCACAATAACCATTTTCACATTATTAATTCTAATGCTTGTGATATTCTTTGTTCTTTTTAAGTGCATAGTAAAGTGAGAGCCACACCAAATATAAAACAGCTGCAAGTACGTATCAGTCTTCCACTTACAATCAATCACAAATATGTTGCTAATCTTATAAAGAAGATTGCAAATCTAGCTTGATCCACACAAAAAGGGATTATCTTTATCAGTTTCTAGTATTAATGTGAATTGTTTTATGTTCACGGCAGTTAGCTACAAATCATGTTTGAAGTGCAGAAAGTACAATTCAGACATCACAAAGACCTGCAGATCTAATATTTAAAGTTCAAGCACTATTTTACTCTTAAATGTGAAAGGATAAACTGATTTTTAGTTCACTTCTGCAACTTACAGATGTATTTTCATTTTTTAGCGAAATTCGACATATTATCCATTGATTATAGTACTTTGAAAACATTGATAAAGAGCTCCCTTTAATGTATTAGTTAATAGCCGATCAAAAAAACTGTATTAGTTAATAGATGTGAAGACTCAAAAGTACATCTAACTAATGTGAATAAAAATTCTAAACATGTAAAATGATTGCTCCTATGTTCTTAGAATATTCGTTCTTGTATATAAGACAGAGGTTTAGAGTGACATAAGGTTGGAGAATAGTTATGCTTCGGTTATTAGGAAGGCTTATTTGAATACTAGGACTTGCTGTCAATGATGTGCATACCTGAAAGCCAAAATACCTTTTTATAATTCTTGTGTTCAATTTCAGTCCAGTTCGACGGCTGGCATCGTTTGGTTACACCACACCTATAGAAGAAACAAAGACATTATCACTTTTTCCAGTATATTCAGTAACACTAATGGCTATCTCAAATGAGCAATTGAGGGTACAATTGGGTGGCACCATATTATCTATAGAAGACAACGAGGAGATTATCAGCCTATCCAGTAAATTAGTAACACCAATGCTAAGTTAAATGAACAATGGCCTTGCTAAAATAATAGTTGAGATGTTGAAACGCAAGACAGGGCCGATGCTGGGAAAGACACTACTGGGATAACCGACTAACACATAGGTGACAATGGTAATGATGACAGGAAAACAGAAATGTATGGTCATTACCAAGTTTACCTTAAAATAATGACAACAAGAACAACCAGGTTCTTAGTTCTCCCTTCATTTTCACTAGTATAATAGTCTAATGGTCAACTGTTAGAATACTAAGGCGTAAATGATACAAATTCTAGTCAAGATTTCAACTGTTAATGTCGAAAACATTTTCATCTAACTGGAAACTACTCCTTACTTCTCTTTCCCAGTTTAAGAAGCGAAGCAACCTAAGTGCATAAAATATAAGTAGTTATCATTTGATTAGCATATTAAATTATTAATGGTCAAGTCTAAGTGTCTAACAAGCAAAAAGTCATTGGAACAAGAAATGCTGAAAATAAAGATGAATGGATTCAAATGTCAGCTATTAGACACATGCAACGAATAGATCAACCAAAAAAAGATAATACTAAACAATAGAACCATCTCAAAACAATGTGTGTTTACAGATCTCATAAGAGTGTAGTAGGTTCTGCCTTTTGAGCCTAATTATAGAATTCTAGGTGAGTTAGGGATCTGGTGCTGTTTTTTTTTTCGGTTTAGCAACAAATCAAGATTAGTTTGCATCAATCCGAGATTAACTTGAGATAGACTAGTATTAGTATGATTAATGCATGACTAACAGACTAAGGTTCTTAATCATGTGACGAAAGGTTAATGCTACAGTAAGCTAAAGTAGCTAATGAGATGTCATGTGTAGCCTGGTGAGTTCTCTACAACTCCTAATGGTTAGAGGACAAAAGGCAAGCATGAGTAGGACTCTCTTCTAGCCTCTTGTATAAATAGAACTTTCTGATTCACTACAAAAAAAGTCTACGCCATCAAATTTATTAGAAATAAGGTTCTCGTGCTATATACTAGTAGATGTTTGGTATGTGAGAGTGATTATCCAATCTGTTTTACACTCATTCTTGTAGTTAATTGAAGCTGTAAAATATGTGGCTTACGTCTGTTTCAGCATATCATAAAGTTTACTAATAAGTTAAAGACCAAGTAAAGATGATTAAGGAACTGTATTTCTAACATTCCGAACTCCTAATAATATAGAAGAACTTAGTATCCAATGAGAAATCAATCATTATACCAATACTAGACAGATTAAAAGAATTGCTTACAGCTTAGGATGAACTTGTAACATGTGCTCAAAAAATAGTCAGTAGTTACCTTATCTCCAGTTTGGGCGGGAAGAACTTTGGTGTGGGAACGGATACAAGTATGTGTGTGAGAGGAATCTGGTCCAGCTGGGTTGCATATATGGGTATGTGTATAGGCATTATTATCTCTCAGGAATGGAAACTCATTCAAAAAATCCATTGAGCAATCATTCATATTCCAGTGTTGGCTTGCACAATCTAACTCTCCACCAGTTTCATCAGTACCCACATTATCCAACCCAGGATGCATGCAATCAACCTTATTATCACATTGAAGATCGCACAGATTCGCCCTGAGCGAGTTAGAGGGTGGCATGTTCTGTGGAGTCCCATGTATACCCTTGGTTTGTCCACAATCTGGAAGCTCTTCGTTTGATATATTGGTATGCTCAAAACACTGCCCATATCTGACATCACAAGGCCCACATCCTTTATTGTTGGATACACCAATTTCCTCACTAACCACATTATCCAATCCAGGATGCATGCAATAAGCCTTATCATCACACCGCAGATCACAGTTGTTCATCTCATACACCCCAAGCAAGTTAGAGGGTGGAATGATCTGTGGAGTCCCATGTATACCCTTGGTGGGTTTCCTATAAGGAAATGATCCAATTTCCCCTTCAATCCTTCCCCGAATGTCCACAAGCAAACACTTCAACCTAGCAACCTCTGCCTCAAGAGCAGCTTGACCTTGTATCCTTGTCATCAGTTGATGATTAACAGCTCTCAACCTAACGACTTCATCCTCCAATGAAGCTTCTCGAGCCTTCTTTTTTTCACGGTATTTACGAACTGCTTCCCTATTACCAGATGGGCGTTTTTTAGATTTTGTTTCAGAAGACTCTGCTGTATCGTCAGTACTTACCTTATCTCCAGTTGGGACAGGATGGATTTCTGTACGAATACAAGTATGTGAGTGAGAGGAATCTGGACCAGGAGGATTGCAGATATGTGTATGGGTTGATGCATGAGCATCTCCCTGGAAAAAACGGCAACTGCTTGGTACTTCATTATCCATATTCAATAATTGGTTTGAAAAATCTAACTCTCCATCATCCATAGTTAACACAAAGTTTAATCCCTGCAAAAATTAAACAAAATAGGTTCGAACTGAGACTTGTATATGCAACCAAATTGAATAAGCTAATCATAGGAGATCATCAAAGGAAGCATCTTTGTTACAAGTGAAAATCGTCTACATCGAGTTTTAAGTGGATTAAAATAAAGATTTTTGCTAAATCAAATTAAATTATTAAGCAAAAGATACCACACAATCAAGTAACTCCTACAATACAAGTGGATTAAAACATAAAACACAATAAGATACAAATTAAAAACAAAACCATTCGTAATCTATTTTTCTCTGTTAGGAATTAAAGTAGTTCAGTATCAAACCTTGTAAAAGTTGCAGAGATTCTTTCAAGCTTTTTAGTTTCTTTCCCCAAATGAAAACAAAAGGTGAAAGGTCAGGTTGACCACAAAAATCTACAACCCTAATTTATTTTTATTTTTTTCTGTCAGAAGCTGTTGCTGAATGAAAACCCTAAAACCTAATCAAAACATCTGAAAAGTCTTTATGCATGGCAGAGAGTGACGAAGAACGGAGGGTCTGAGGGGTTCAAATTTGTAAACTCGAACAAAGATACAATTTAAATACCTAATTTAAAAAATACTGTAATAAATATCGGAAGGACCTTAAATTTATTATTATTTTTTTATTTTATTTTATTTTATTAAGATTGTAACTTAAAAACCATTCTACACAAGATAAAACATAATAGGATTGTCCAAAAGTAATTTCTAAATTCCCTAAATAATTTATAAATGATTAAATTTTTTATTTTTAATTAATCCTAATTATATAATTAGTTATATTAATTAATTAAATTAGATCAGATCAGTTGAATATTAAAACTAAAAAAAATTGAATAGAGAAAAGAGATTTTGGAGGGATAAAAGTGATTACTAAGGTTTAAAAAAATGAGCAATTCTAATAGATGAATTAACGTCGAAAAAACTTAAAATAACAAAGATGATTGTGTTAATAATAGTGTTAACTTGAATTATTTATACAATCATGAACATAAAATATGAGGTTCGCAACATGCCCTGAATCTTTGATGTAAAATGTGCTCTTCTCAAGTTTTTTTGTTGACATAGTATTTTATGGATAATCATTTTATGGTGATAATCGTACACTTGGTGTAGTGTTAAGGAAGTTTCATGCATAAAATATACATTAATTAAGTTTTCGATAGCATAAAATGTGGAAACAAAAAAATGTGCATTCATTAAGTTTTTCGCTAGCATGATATTTTATGTTTTATGGTCTTACTCTTTGATGTAAAATGTGCTCTCCTCAAATGACATCATATTGTATGTTGATGATCTTATAATTGGTTTGTTGTTAATGAGTGCATAAATGGTCAATCCTTTTGCAGCACATTTATCATTTCTTTTTTGGAAAATGCTAATTTCTCCGAAGATCTTTCCGAATGTTTTCCCGAAGGTTTTCCCGAATGTTTTTTCGAATAAGGGATTCAATGGTCCTCATCTAATCTCTCTATCATTGGGATGGTAAAAGATGAAGATGGGTCATCCTTTTTATCTCAGTCGGAAAAAAATTCGGAAAAGAATCTTCGGGGAAACTAGCATTTCCGCTTCTTTTTTGGGTTAGTCAATAAACCCGTGTTTTTTCATGGGTTTACATAACTTGTTTTTTCTCTAAAACATCGAGGAAACTTTACGCAGGGTGATGACAAGAGATTGAGAATTGCTAATAAAGGTATTGATGGTGCTGGTTCAAGTGTTGTTGGTGGTGTTAATGTTGATGTTGGTGTTGGTAAAGTGCTTCTAGATTTGGCCAACTTTGTGTTGGATATTTCCGAGCTTGGTCTCGGAGAAATGATTGTGGGAAAATCTAATGAGTCTGAAGTTGAGATTAATAGGACGACTACCGATGTGCCTCTGTAAGAGCAGGGAGCAGACATTGGTAAGTTTCTGCCTCAGCGAGGTGAAAAAAAGGCTGGTGGAAAGATGGTAACGATGTGCCCACGACGTATATCTGAATTACAGTTGTCCATTAGGGGTCCTTCTCCTGCTCTGATTTTGCTGCTGAGTGGTCCTAGTGGTGCCCCAGCGAGTGTTGCTCTGTCCCTATGAATGTGGCCACTTTGCTTGCAGACTTATCATCGACCTCGGTGGAAAGCATGGATAGAGCCTCGTTTGAATTCTCTAGCCCGCTCTTTAGATGTGAGCCACCATGTTTTGTTTTTCAACCTGGTGAGTTGTTTTTCTTCGTGCAGGATTTGTAGGTTTTCGAGTTTGGTATTTATTCGATGAGTACTTTGCAGGCTTCGAACCATGGCTTGCTGATATTGCACTCCTTGTCTTTGGTGAGGCAAAAAGATGAAATGGACGAGAAGCGAGCTCAAGAGATGGCCCGAGAAGCTGAGTCTGCCAAAGGTATTCTTTATTTCTTTCGAACTTGTAGCTTGTTTTCCTCTGTTTGAGTTCGAATATCATTTCTCGGATAGGTAGCTTCGACGAGATGTTGCTTATTGCTCAAAAGAAGATCATAATGATTTTGAGCGAGTCAAGGACTGGATGAGATGTTGCTTATTGCTCAAAAGAAGATCAAATCACTCCAAGAACACCGAAATGCATACCGGGAAGATTCTATAAGAATTTCATGAAAGGTGGATTCTAGCAAGGAAGAGATTCAGTCGGTATGCTTTGATCGAGATCGATAGGTTCATTAGAAAAATGATATGATACAATCTTAGAAGCGAGAGAGACAAGATTCTCTTAAGAAACATGATAAATTGGTGAAGCGATATGATGGGGTTGAACACCGAATTGAAGGAGTACAAGGGTCATGTGTTGGAAAAGACTATAAAAACTTGTAGTAGGCTTGATCATGAGCATATGGAAGCCAAGAGAAATTTAAATACGATGCTAGAAGGTAGATTTTTAAGGGAGATCTTGTTTGCTTGCTTTTGTGATGGTTTTAATCGTGCCTTTTTAATGTTTGTAGAATCCCAAGCTGAAGCTGAGCGACTTCGTGAACAACTAAAGAAGCATCGGAAGGAACGAGATGCTTTCCAAAAAAAGGCGGATCGTTACAAGGCCCAGAGGGATGAAAGCCACCGTAACTTGCAAGGAACTACAGAGAAGTCCCATTTGTAGGTGAATGAGCTTGCTAAGAAGTATCAGCTTCAAGTCGCTCAACTCAAGATTACTCTTTTTGCTGCATCTGATTCTGTACATGTTTTTATCCCTGCTTCTAGACAATCGAAGATAACTGAAGCCTCGAGGCCAACCATTCAACGTGCTCAAGACAAGTACAGTTGCCTCGCATAGAAGATATTCGAGGTGAATCTCTGGTTGCTGACGAGGTCCAGATCAAGGATATTACTGAGGGCGAGACTCATCGTACTAAGAGAGCCAAGTCTATCTTTATCTTCTTGTTAAATATGGTGACAATGATGTTAATGGCATCTCGGCTCAATAAATTTCCTTTTCTTGTTGTTGAATTTATTTTTGATGTTGGTATTTTTGTTGAACTTTTTCTTTGTGGTTGTGTGGATGATCATGATGATGTTTTATTGTTGTGTCTTTGCTTTGCACAAATGAATGAATTAATATTTTTTTCCTTGTAAAATTCCTTGTTTGTGTCTTGATTTATTTTGAAGTTTCAGGATGCTTTTTATTTACTGCGAGTACCATAGTGTTGATGAAATAGAAAACAATCTTTGGAGAATTTTCTTTATATTTTCACATATCTTGAATACAAGGATTACAAGGCTACTTATATTTGTACAACAGTTCCTAGAATAGGAAGATATTAACAATAAGAAATTATAGATATTATGGAATTTGATTCCCTAAATATTGTCATTTCCATATTAATATTTCTAACACTCCCCTTCAAGTTGAATAGTAGGATCACCAATATTCAGCTTGCACAAAACCTCTCTGAAAATCCTCCAATTTACGTCCTTAGTGAGAATATCTGCTAGTTGATCTTCAGAACGTACAAAAGGAAGAACGATAATCTCATTCTTCAATTTCTCCTTGATAAAGTGACGATCAACCTCAACATGTTTCGTGCGGTCATGTTGTACTGGATTCTATGAAATACTAATGGCTGTACGTTTGTCACACATCAACTTGCATGCTCCTTTCACCGCAAACCCAATCTCTGCTAGCAACTTCCGTAACCACAACACCTCTGCCAGACCTCGAGTTATCCCTCGAAATTCCGCCTCAGCACTTGAAAGTGCCACAACCTTCTGCTTCTTACTCTTCTAGGTGACTAAGTTCCCTCCAACCAGAGTGAAGTAACCTTAAGTTGACCTCTTGTCCATCGGATTACCTGCCCAGTCGGCATCTGTATATGCTTCTACATCCAAGTGACCATTCTTTCGGAACAAAACTCCACTGCCTAGAGACCCCTTCAGATATCGAAGAACCCTCAAGGCAGCCTCCATGTGATCAACTTGTGGCTCATGCATAAACTGACTCAGAGCACCTACTGCATACGCAATATCAGGTCGTGTGTGAGAAAGGTAAATCAGTTTCCCTACCAGATGCTGATATCGAGTACGATTTGCCGGTTTTTCCCCTCCACTATCTTCAACCCATGATTCACCATAATAGGTGTATCTACAGGCTTACAGTCGAGCAAACCTGTCTCAACTAAAAAATCCAGTATGTACTTTATTTGAGAAATGAAGATACCTCTTTTTGAACGTAGTACCTCGATCCCCAGAAAATACTTGAGCTTTCCCAAGTCCTTCATTTCAAACTCCCGAAATAAATTCCGCCTGAGCTGAGATATCTCCTCAGAATCATCTCCTGTAATAATCATATCATCAACATAGATAATCAAACATGTCACCCGGCCTTCTCTTCTCTTGAGGAACATTGTATGGTATGAATTGCTCTGCCTGTAGCCATACTTCTTCATAACAAGTGTAAACCTTCCAAACCATGCCCTAGGTGACTGTTTCAAGCCGTATAAGGCCTTCTTCAGTTTACATACATCTGAATCTCGAAATCCTGACTTGAAGCCTGGAGGTGGATCCATATAAACTTCCTCCTTCATATCGCCATGCAAGAATGCATTTGTTACATCAAACTGATGGAGTGGCCAATCACGATTGGCTGTTACTGAAAACAGGACTCTGATAGTGTCAATTTTATCAACCGGAGAAAAAGTTTCTGAATAATCGATATTATATGTCTGAGTATAGCCTTTAGCTACCAATCTCGCCTTGTACCTCTCGACTGATCCATATGCACGGTGCTTCACAGTGAACACCCATCGACATCCAACTGCTCTGTTTCCATGTGGTAGAACACACTTCTCCCAAGTCTTGTTCTTTTTTAATGCCCCCATCTCTACTTTCATAGCCTCACACTACTCTGGATTCTCAAGCGCTGCCTCTACTGTTCTAGGAACCTCCTGAGTGTATATAGATGCAACAAAGGCATGTGCAATTGGTGATAAGCTCCCCATGGCTAGGTTCGCTACTGGGTACCGACTGGCTTTCGGACTGTACTCCGGTTTATACCGAACAGGAGGAATGCCTCTGGTTCTTCGTGATGGCAACACATACTTCTCCTGAGTTGGTTCAACCGTTTCCTGTATTATTGCAACCTCTGTACTAGTATCATTAGAGTTATGTGCGTAAGAGTGAGTATCTGAAACAGAAGCCACAGTAGAAACACTAACCTCAGGGATATTATCCGGGAGTGACGTGTCCAAGCCATCAGAAACTTGTACTATGGGAGTCAACGTCTCGGTGGTTCCGCCTACCTGCTCTGTTGGGATTGTTTTGGGCCACACTGGACTGCTCAACCAATCTAATGGATCACTAGGACTCAACCAATCTAATGGATCACTAGGACTCTCCCCCTGGAAAGTAGATTAGGTGGAATAGTAGGACTAAGTTTCAAGGAAATCGCAATCCATCGTGGTATACATACGATGAATGCGAGGGTTATAGCGACGGTAGCCTTTTTGGTGGATCCCATGCCCCATAAAGATACATTTAATAGAGCAAGGATCAAACTTAGAGCGTTCTGTTTTAGGAATATGGACAAAAACAGAACATCCAAAAATACGAGGTTGGAGTGTCAAGGATGTCGGAACACTCATATGAATGGATAAGGCTTGAAGCGGAGTTTGAAGATTTAATACCTTATTAGCTAACCTATTAAGGAGATACACTGAGGTCACAACCGCTTCAGGACAAAAAGAGGTGGGAACATGTGACTCGAGCATAATTGCTCTTATCACTTCAAGAATGTGATTATTCTTCCTTTCCACTACGCCATTTTGTTGAGGGGTATTCGAGCAAGAAGTCTGATGAATGATACATTTTTCTTGGAAGAACGGCTTAAGAGTAGAATTAAAAAATTCTCCTCCGTTATCCAAACAAAATACATGAATCTGGGTATGAAACTGAGTTTGAACTAAGTTGTGAAATTCTATAAATTTAGACGAAACTTCAAATTTATGTTTGAGAAAATATACCCAAGTCATCCGAGAAAAATCATCTATAAAGAACACAAAATACTTGAAACTACTGTTTAACATGCATACACCGTTATTCGGGGCGGGACCTGATGTAATTTTAGAAGTGGTAAATAAAGAGGTTCGATTCTCGAACT
>JAJJMC010008370.1:2899485-3074413 GCA_023531435.1 Papaver californicum | reverse complement strand
AATAGACACACAATCGAATACTAACTCACTAGAAATTAAGGTGCAATAGACACTAAAATGTGTCTATCAGGACCCCATACGTCCGAATGAATCAAGGAAAACACATACTTAACTCTAGGTCTGAATGAATGACTAGATAATATGGAGCCGGATATGGTGCAACAGTATGCCGAATTCCCAACTAAAAAAGAACTCTGGAGGGGGCTGTTTGCGACTTACAGTAAGGGAAAAGATGGCGTTCAACTGTTAGATTTAATCGTTTGAGCAAACAACACCAGACAAGGAATTGATTCCCTTGACACTCTGTACGGTAAATTACAGAGGCTATGGAGGGACATTGAGTTACGGGATCCATATCCTATGAAATATCCAGAGGATATAACAATATGGAATACAAAGCTAGCAGAAACCAAATTATACCAGTTTCTGAATGCTGTCAGTGACGAATTTGACCAAGAAAAACGAGATCTGCTCCGAGAAAACCCATTACCTGAGGTGGAATCCGCATATGCCACTATACGATCAGAGAGGGACCGGAGGCGCGTTATGGGTGTTGCAAAGAGGGACATTGAACCATCAACTGTGACCTCCAGCACCGGAATCAGATCTGGATTCTTCGTCACACCTCAACCAGAATAGGGAAATTACACTGACGCTGTAACGATCTACACCACCAAGCCGCAATCAGTCGTCTGTAGAGGGAAATCATCTCGCAGCGGCGGCGTTGACCAGAAAAACATGCGGTGTAGTCACTGTGGAAAATTCCGTCATAGCAAGGAGGAGTGATATCAGTTGATTGGGTTTCCCGAAGGCTGAAGGAGCCAACAGAAGGAGGGGATAGGCGTCGGGAACATGGCCAGGGAGGCGATTGGCAACCAAGGAGGAGAGAAGGGCGACGACAGTGAGAAGGAGGAGCAGCCATGTATGTTTTTTTTTTGGGAAGTCGACCTGTACCCATCAAGCCTTTGCAGCTCGGGTATCTGAACCTAACAAAACTAATCGCTGGCTATTTGATTGTGGCGCTACTGATACTATGACATATGACAGAAATGATTTTATTAGTCATTCGGTACCGAATAGGGAAATGATTCAGAGTGCAAATGGAGATATCTCACAGGTTCATGGAGCGGGAACTATTGCACTGTCTCCAACACTAAAATTACAGAACTGTCTTTATGTGCCAAATTTTTCTTGCAAGTTACTCTCTATTAGTCATGTGACAAAAGAGTTGAACTCTATGGTACTAATGTATCCAAGTTTCTTTTTTGTTATAGGATATTCAGTCGGGGAGAGTCATTGGACGTGGTTCTGAGCATCAGGGACTTTACTATGTGGATGAGTGGCTCAACACGGAACTGCAGCGCTTTCTCACGGGATAGTTGACAGGCAACAATGGTTGTGGCATCGAAGGTTGGGGAATCCATCTGCAAGGTATCTCCATAATTATTTCCTAAGTTGTTTTCATCCAATAAAAAAATGTCCTGTGAGACATGTATACTTCTCATAAACAGTCTTATTCACAGTCTGATTCTAGAGCTAAGTATGTATTTGTCCTAATTCATTCGGACGTATGGGTTTTCTCGGAGCAGATCTCATTTTTCTTGGTCAAATTCGTCACTGACATCATTCAGAAACTAGGTTTGAGAGTAGTGCCTCCAATTGAGCCGCTAGCGTCGTATCTGTTGTAGCGGGTTCGCCGGTATGGACGCTACCGTCTTCAGATCCTTCCATGACTGCAACAATACTGATGAACGATTGGTAGATGATGAGCGTCGAGGAAGATCGATTGTTAATTGATCGAAGAATCCTGCTTTGATACCATGATGAAATAAAAAACAATCTTTGGAGAATTTTCTCTATATTTTTACATATCTTGAATACAGGGATTACAAGGCTACTTATATCTGTACAACAGTTCCTAGAATAGGAAGATATTAACAATAAGAAATTACAGATATTATGGAATTTGATTCCCTAAATATAGTCCTTTCCATATTAATATTTCTAACAAGTGTGGTGAGCATATTGTATCAATGTTAGATTGCATTTGAATGTATCGTGATTGTGCGAGATTACATTTATATGTATCGTAACTGTGCGAGATTGTACTGTATAGCATTGAAGACATCTCATATATCAATCAATAATGGCACCGCATGTTCGTGGGATGTGTATGAGAATAGTGACTTAGACCCCTCCTAATGAGTTCACCTGGTGTCCCTCTTTTATAGTCCACACAATGCAAAGGATGATTGCATTGTTAATAACGTAGCTATCCTAACGGGGTGTCTTTTAGGGAACAATACCTCTGCAAGAAAATGGTATCAAGGGACAGTTAACTGAACCGGGTGGCAGGTACTTCCTTTCTAGAAGGGCATCGCCCAACCTTGCTCTACTTTATCAACAGATGTATTAGATCCTATGGCGTCTACTTTATCAACAAATGTATTAGAGCCTTACCACCCAGCATTGCGTAGAGGTTTGAACCTTGGAGCGGCATCTGTCGAGAATAATATCCCTTTTATCTCGCTCGGTATTAGTTCGAGATAAAATGTAAGTATGGAAATCATGATGTAACCAGAATTGTACCTTTGGCGGTACTGTGCTTGATTTCACTTGAGCCGCATCTAGTGTATTATGGGAAGTATTGTTTGAGGAATTTGAAGTTCCATGGTGTTTCCAAACGACTTCTTTTCCATATCGGAGTACGTAGAAACCTTTTCTGATGTATTGATGGACGAAACATGTCCTATCCAAGGTTGACCACAATTTTCCCATATGTTCATATGGTTGAATTTGCCGCAGGACCAGTTCTTCGAGCTGAAATTCTCGGGGTCGGACTTCTTTTTTATATTCGATTCCTAATCTCCGATGATAATTTTCCAATGCTTGAAGATCAATTTCCCTGTTTTCCTCCAGATCATCCAACTTTGACAGAATTATTTCGGAGGTGAGATTCTTTTTCCATCCCTTAGACTTCGTAGTCGGAATCAATACCTCACTGGTTATCACTGTTTTGGTACCATAAGTTTAAAGAGAAGGTGACATGCCTGTAGGTTCTTTCATTATTGTGCAAGAAGCTCAAAGTGTGTTATGAAGCTGCTCACACCAGTCTTATTTGTACCCATCCAACTTCTTTTGAGATTTTCATCTATAGTTTTGTTTGTAGCTTCAGTTTGTCCATTGCTTTCCAGATAAATGGGTACGGATTTGATATTTAGAATCTTGAAAGTATTCAACAAGAGATCAATGTTCTCGCACTAAAACTGTTTTACATTATCCAACATGTGCTTTAGGGATTTGGCTTCGACCCATTTGGTGAAGTAATCTGTAGCCAATATCAAGTATATCCTTTCTTTTGGTCGTTGTTGTAGGGGTCCGACGATGTCGATTCCCCATTTGGAAAATGGTTAAGGACTAAGAAGTGAATGCAACTATGTATATGATGCTTTGTTTTTCCATGGGAATCATTGATACTCTTCGCAGCGTCGAGTCAAATACATGGCATCGTATGCATGTATGTCCAGAAATATCCTTGAGTTTTTGCCTTCTGTGCCAGAGATCTGGAAGCATTGTGGTTTCATGCATCCCCACAATGTATTGCATAAAGGATTTCTAACCCTTCTTTTCGTAAAAGATATCTTAACAGTGGTCCGAGAAATGATTTTCGATATAGGAAACCATCCCTAGTTTGATAGTTGACTGATCGACTCTTAAGCTTTTGAGCAAGCTTAGGTTCTTGTGGAAGTTCTTCAGTTTGCAAATATTTCAAGATTGACAGCCTCCAGTCTTCTTCGGCCTCGACAACATCCATAGATGCGATTTATTTTTGGTGTTTTGCCAACCATTGGTCGATATAACCGATCAATCTTTACTTATTTGATATTCGAATCTTTTATCATGGAAGCGATGAAAGCCAATGCATACGCATGTCTGTTGTCTTTTCGATAAATGTGTCGGTATTGAAGAACTAGTATTCGTGTTGAGTAATGCTTGGTTATATTCAAATATTTTTGCATGACTAGATCCAGCGTTTGATATATCCTGCTGATCTGTTGAACCCCCAACTGTGAGTCACAGGTTAGTCTTACTTCCGAGATCTTCATCTCGATGATAAGTCTTAATGCATGGATGACTGCCTCGTACTCGGTCTCATTGTTAGTTGACGTAAATTCTTGTCGGATGCTCTGAACTACCTTCACTCCTGATGGAGAAGTAAACAAGATTTTTATCCCTGATCCCTCTCTATTGAAAGATCCATCTACAAATACCTCATATCGTCTCATGTAGTACTTTTTCAGGATATCGCCTGGGTCTTCTCGTTCTTCTTCCATGCCTGGTATGTCTTTCACGTCCTCTTTCTTGGATAATAGGAAGTCGGCCATGACCTAAGTTGGTGTTGTTGCTCTCGTCTCATATTTGATTTGAGCATTCCACTTGGACAGTCTTCCTGTTCATGGAGCACTCTCTAGGACAGATTGAATCAGACTCTTGGTTAGGACCTTGATTGTGTGAGCTCAGAAGTAAACTTTTAACTTTTGTATCGTATAAACCGGAGCTAATATCAAAATGTTCCATTTGGTGAAGTTATTTTCCGTAGATCTCATTGTTTTGATGATGAAATAAATGGGCATTTCTTTTCCTTCCACCACTCAAACCAGAAGAACACTTATGGCACCCGAGCTTGCTTCTAAGTACAGATTGAGTTCATCTTCCTGCTTAGGACTTTGTAAGATCGGGATTTCTACCACATAATCTTTTATCCTTAGAAAACATTTTTCGCATTCTTTGGTCTATGCAAATTTATCCCCTTTTCTTAATTTGCTGAAAAATGCTTTGCATCTCTTCGATGAATTTGATATGAACCTACTCAGTGCTTCCAATCTCCCATTTAGCTTTTGTACATCTTTTAGTGTGGTCGGGGATGTCATTTCTCGAACGGCCTGAACCTTGAGTGGATCCACCATCATTCCTCGCTTAGTAACCATATAACCCAAAAATTTGCCTACTCTCACTCCGAATGCACATTTGACCGGATATATCTTCATGTTGAATTTTCTGAGCTGCATGAAAATCTCCTTTAAGTCCTATGTATGGTTTTCTTTTTTCTTTTATTTTAACAAGCACAATATCCACTTAGACTTCAAGAGTTTTGTGAATCCACTTATCAAACATTTCTTCCACCATTTTTTGTATGTTGTTCCTACATATTTTAGTCTGAATGACATCCGATTGTAGAAGTATAAACCTTTTGTCTGTGTTTTCCTGATCTTCTTCGGCGAGCATGATTCTATTATATCCTCAATATCCATCCATGAGAGAGAATAGTTCATTTCCCGAGGTCGAATCTATCGGACGATCCAAACTTGGTAAGGGAAAAATATCCTTTGGACAGACTTTGTTCAGATCGCTGAAGTCGATGCACATGCGAAACTCCTTTGTTCTTTTTTGGCACAATTACCATGTTGGATATCCACTGTGGGTAGGTTGCTTTTCTGATTATTCATGCCTTCTTCATCTTCACCATTTCCTTTTCCACTGCATCATGATATGCTAATACGACTCTTCGTATCCTTTGTTTAAATGGTTTAGCTTTTGGATTGATTTTGAGGTGATAGCATGCGACTTTTGGGTACTTTTTCTTCCATTAAAACTTCTTTTCCTTCCTTCATGAATTCTCCATGCTTTTTATAGTACTCATGTCTTTCCTTCTTGAATATTTCTTCCTTTGCTTGTTTCCACACCCTTTCTTGATCTTTCTTTAGGTTTGCCCTTATATAGGAACTAGCATCATTCGAATCTCCCAGTATTTCTAGTATGCCCTTCAGTGAAGGGAATAGAATTCGTTGGTGATATGTTGATGTGATTTCTATGAATACGTGGTCTTCCAGTAAAATGGCTTGATATGGTGACTTTAGGTCCACCATGTAGAAAGCTGTGGTTACAGCCAATCTTCGAACATGGATTTTCAAAGTGATTTCGCCCTTGGGATTCGAAATGGAGCCATTGAATTCGTAGATATTGTATGTTGAAGGAACAAGATTATCATCAGAGAATTTCATTTGCTTGAAGTATCATAGAACGAGATATCCACCGAACTTCCTTCATCGACGAGTGTCTTGGTAACTGCCCATTTTTTTATTTTCAGTTTGATCACCAAAAGATCATTGTACTTCTTGCCATTGGGAAGAGCATCTCGTGCCAATTTTTTTTTGGTTGCATCATTCAGTTTTTCATTGGTGGCTATATTGCAACACTATAAATTTCCTTTCCTTCCCAGTGTCGCTTATGAATTCGAGACAATATCTTCTTGTGAAAGTCATACTCTGAAGTATATGAATGTTTTAGGAGTTGGTAAGTTATTGGGCTCTTGGCTTGATCACGATCTCATGCACTGCTGGTTCTCCTATGTATCTTGCTTTGTATGGTATCTCAATAAACGCGTATATCATCAATTGCATCTTGAACCACAAACTACAGACTTCTCCATCTATATGTGGTATGACCTCAGTATCAATGATATGCACAATATTATTTGTTTTTGGCGCTAACGCGAGGTTGAATGCCTTTGTTTGGTGGGTAGTTGACTTGTATCCCCTCTTTACAATATCATTAAATGCCTCACTCATGGGTGCGTTGAGTTTTGTGAAGGTTCGATTCTCAAAATTTCCTCTATTGATATTTGGATTCCATCATTTATATTCATTATTCTTTTTTTACGGTGTTGCCTGCTTATCCTGTTGACTATGTTGATGATGATATATTGTCGTTGTTGGGGCCTTGTATGGTGCCATGGTATAGACTCCTCTGGGTGCAGATACTATTGGGAACTTTCTTGAATCTCTTCAAACCCGACGTGATGTTCTTGGAGCATTGTAGCTCGTTTGTTGTTATTATTGTAGGGGTATCGGACATTGCTACAAAAATTATGTCAGTCTTGTTCAACGATTTCGAGAAACCGAATATTTGCATTTCTACTGAGACTTTCTCGATCTCCGGACACATATTTCTCCATATGACCACCAAAGACTTTAGCATCTCTCGGGGTCTTCTTTTAAGAGTAAAAAATTTATCCATCCCTGGTCGAGTGCAAATGGCTATGCATGTAAGATTCGAGAAATGCTCGAGAAAGCTCTCTGAAGTTGCTGATTGATCCTTCTGGAAAAGCATCATACCAGTCCAAAGCTTCTCCGTTTAAACTTACAAAAAAATACTTGTACATAACCACATCATAATCTTTTCATCCCAAGAGAGATAATCTATAAGATCAGACATGTTAAACATCATCTTTGATTCCATCAAAGATGATGGTAAATGTTGGTAATGAACATTTTGGCGACATCGTTCGTAGAGAAATTTATAGAATAGTGGTGATCTCTTGTCTTCATCCATGATCTCCGTCAACCTCCATGCCCCTTCTTTTCCCTTGGATGCTTTTACCATGGCCTCTGGATCGTTCAGCTTCTTTATCAATTCTTCTATCTCGACGATGTCGATTCCTCGATCAATTTGAAAAGTTTCATTTACTTCCTTGGTTATTTCTGGTTCTAATCCGACCATGATCTTTCTGGTTTTTCTCGTAGCTTAGGCATCATATACTAGTTTGGCTTTCAACTTGTTATTCTCTCATATCAGATCTAGGTTCTTTTTTATTATTTCTTCCACCAACCTATCTTGTTCTTGTTGTTTCTTCATGACTTCGGCGAGAATAGCCTCCATGCTTCTTTGGTATGAGACTACAACCTTTCTTTGGTTTTTGAAGTGATCCATTTTGACCTCCTAATTCTTTTGTATGCCCATCCTGATCCTCCAGTTCGTTTTCGTGATCCGAAATTCTTTTAGTTCCTTCTTATTTTCGTTCTTATTGTCTCTGGCTTCATCACCTTAGACGTTTTCGTTCTCTTTATCGTTCTCGTGGATCGGATTTGGCAATATTTTCTTGAGTCAATGGTTAATGATTTCTTTTTCAATTGTTGATGTGTTCTTGTGTTCTTTCGACTGCCCCCTCCTCGTGTTATGATGTATCTTTTGGCGGGTATGATTTCTTTCGGGATCGTCTGATCCTTGTTGGTAGTCATGACTGGATTTTCCTGAAAATTATGAAATGATCCAAGATATGGACCCCACTAAGTAGTTAATGAGATTTCTGACTATGTCAGCTTCTCAACTGTCTTTTACAAGTACGGATCTGTCTCTCACTTGTCAAAAAGTGATCTTTGGCAAAACAAAAATTGTATTTTCTTGGAGAAATCAATTCGTGTTGTTGAAATAAATATTCAAAAATATTTTTTTGGTTTTTAAGTGTGTTGATCTATCATGATGAGAATAAATAAATGCTTGAGAATATGAAAAAAGATTTTTTGCTACGAGTAATAAATATAAGAAGTAAATGCTTTAAAGATAAATCTGATTATATTCTCCTTCACTTAAGAAGAACTTAATATTCAATAAGAGAAATTAGATCTTGAAGATCTTTGAACTGAATTTTCGATCTAGAACTCCCTTAGGACTTATCATCTTAAGAACTTTCAGATCTACTTATATAAAGTAGGAAATATATGTTTTTAACTCTCAAGAACCGAAAACCTTTAACCGTAGATCAGGTGAAGCAAATTTCTTTAATCAGTCTCTGTTTCTAGCGCCAAAATGTAGTAGCATAAAATTCTACGACCCAATATACATGAATATAACTACACAAATAAGGATGCAATATAAGAACTAATGAGATAAAACATATAAGTAAAGACGTGAAAGATAATGACACACCGAGATTTTACGTGGTTTGGTTGTTAAATAAACCTACGTCCACAGGGGGTTTGTAATATTTGTTATGAATGATACAATATAAAGTTGAGTTTTAGATTACAAATGTTGATATAATTTCTCTCTCAAATGATCTTGCAAATATGGTTTATCTATGCTCTTAAACACTGTATTAATCTCACTAATAATTTTGGGTATTTTCTCTCTCTTTTTCATGTTGCCTTGGATGTGAATAGTTAATCTCCTTTTATAGCCCACGCGTGATCTCGGATAACAAATGTATCGAGTAACACTTTTATCCTCGATCCTATACTCGACTCCGATCATCTCGCTCAGACAACCCAACATGTTATATCTCTCCTTGATACGTCCCCTAGCTACTTGGTCTTCCACTAGTTGATTAGTCTGACTCCTCATTTAATGCTCTCAACGTTCTCTTCAATCCTCATTGTTCTCTTTCACGTCGCTTTATACGTGTTTCCATCTCCTTATTTTGGTAGATATATCGATTGTAGCAAACACGTGGATGAGATGATATTGTACTTGTGCACATACATCTTAATACCTTGCTCCTTTTTTTGGATGTCCTCCACGCGTGCTACAAATGTACTCCCCTCACATTTCTCTTTTGCTGTTTGTTGGTGTTTAAGTTGAGCTAATATAGAATATTGAGCCATCATGCAAACCGTTTTCCGCCTCAAAATCTGTATATACATGTTCTTCCATGTTGGTTTCTTGACGGTTTAAACCCTTATTATATTATTATATTGTTAGGTATCACTCGGCTTACGGCTGGGGCTTAAATTTTTTGATTGGTTTTTGTTGTATGACTAGCGGACAATCTTTCAAATGTATTATATAAGTTCTAGCAGCAAATCATTTACAAAGAAAATACGTGAGAGTTGGAAAATGATGAAAACTTATCTAATACCAAACTTTCGTATATTCTGAGAATACGCTATTTAGATTTTCGCTAACATCAATACTTGGTGGATGGTGGTAGCTTTGCAATATTCAAAACGAAACTTGTATGTTCTCATCCAAATTCTAATTGAAATTTTTGAAACTTGACATTCTTTGTTGAATTGTCCTGAGAGATCTTAACAAAAAGCAACATCTACATCATAGAATCCTTTTATTTTCATTGGGTTAAGATACCCCTTAAGTACCTTTTTTTAATAAATTTTCTTTTAATTGATCAAAAAAAATAATCATGGAATCCTAACACTTTCATACTTATGTTCCTCTTCAAATTACATATATTTCAATACTACCCATCTCATGACAAATCTTTTAAAATATACAAATATTAATTCAGTGATCACTAAATTATTTTCTTGATAAATTTCATGTTTACTTGAACCGATCAGTCATTTCTTACATCAAGAAAGCATCGCTCCAGTAAGTACTCTTTAATAATTCTATAAAGAACCAACTTTTTTTGTTATATTACTCAATAATAAGGTTGGGCCAAAAGTTTCATTAATCTACTATAGTGAATGAACTCAAAACTGTTTTCAAGTTATATGGTTTAATGACTATGATTTGATAAAACAGTCGACATAATAATTTTTTTATGGTTGGCAGTGCAGATACCCAACTCATTTCTCACTGGGAAGAAATCATACTGAAAATATGATATTAAATCTACAGATGTTTAATTTATACGTGCTGCAACTAATGTACGGTAAATCGTTTTGGGGTTTTTGGCGTTTTTGGCGAAAGCATCTGCAGTAGGAGGTTCCAATATTGTAATGGACTTGAATTTTTGAATAATTGAAGAACTGCACTGCTGTGGTAAATTATAATATCGAACACTCTCTAGCTCTAGTAGTTATTTTTACACTGAAAGCTCATATATGGAATACAATTAAGTTCAAACGTTACAATATCAAAAGGCTTTAGCCTATAATGACTCGAGATTAGGTGTTTCAATCAATACATCGACTTTCATCTGCGGTAAATGTGATGCCTGGTAGGACAAAAACAAAAGAGTGCAACAAACTAACCACGACACTTATCCAAAGGCCCAAACTGAAAGCAATCATTCTCTATCATATTCAAATATATCTTCCACTGCAGCCAACCAAAGCTTCATTTGACAACCTCCCCCAGGAGCTACTTCCACGCATAAATCTGGATTCCTGTTAAAACTTCTGGAAACCTCCAAATTATCTATCCTCCATGTTTATGCCAAAATTCTTATTAACATGAACAACCAATGATTCGATAAAATACTGTAAATAGAAAGATTTTAACTAATATTTTGATACACAGAATCCTTTTTAAAATCAGTTAATTAGAAAGGTTTCAATTAACCATTTATTTACAAATCAAACATTTGATCAAATTACAGTATCTAATTCATAATCTTTTTAAGTATAGAAGATGAATCATGAAAGTGAAGCTTTTAAATAATATCTTACTCAATGAATACATACCTAATGATCTTTTCTTTCTTCTCTGATTACTCTTCTTTAGCCTATTCTTCTTTCAATTGACCGACCCCCTCTCTGTTGAATGATCTCTTCTATTTTTAGATTATCTAATGGGTTCCTCTTGTCCCGATACCTTCTTTCGTTCTCCTTATTATCTTTAGATCGGGATGATTGTATGGTTGACAGGTCATGCTCTTCACTTTTTGGTCCGTTACCTTGTATGGTTAACACGTACTCTTCGTTCTTTGAGAATCATCTTTGTCCCGATCATATGTGTCAATCATGTAGTTAAAGTAAATAAAAGTAATTATTGCCTTTACTTTCCCGTTCCAGATTCATTTATTACACTTACTTTCCCGTTCCATGTTCATTATTACTCTTACTTTCCCGTTCAATAAGCATTTAATGCTATCTGTTTCGATCAGTGTGATACTACTTTCCCGATCTTATGTGTCAGTCATGCAGGGATATATTCAGTCTTTCACATCTGTCATTTACTCGATCCTTTCATACGGCTTTGATTGTGTGCTTCTCGTTCTTCTTAAAACCACTGCTTCTTTCCTTAATCATCTTACACGTGTCTTCCTCCTTTTATTTCCTAACAACTTGCCCCCTTTTTCTTCTTTTTTCAAAAACTTTCAACATTCGATCCAAGGTTTTGGAAAAAAAAAAGAATAATTATCATCTTTTGTTTTACCATTACTTCTTTTTGCACGTTATGCGAGTTTTTCGAAGCAGTAACTTCTATTATCACGTTTGTGTCAGTTACCTTTTTTCGAGGAAATCAAATCTTTGCCTGAATTAATACCTTTCCAAATTGTGACGGTTTTTATTCTTTTCTTTAAATACGATGCAGTCTTTTCCACCTCTGTCTTTACTTCTTAAAGTTGCTGCTCTTTATCTTCTTTAAACTTTTCAAATACTTTCGTTCTCCCAACTGTTCTGGAGCTTTTAGCATCAATCACATTTACTCTACTTTTGATCAAGTAGTTGTTTATCTTCTTTCTCCATGTATATTGAGGATTTTAACCTCCAGTATCTTACTTTGATATTTAACCATGATTAGCTTTTAACAGATATGATTGAACTAATAATTGTTTTTGATTTTATGATTGTTTCTTTTTGATCTATGATGATTCCTTCAAACATTGATCTTTTAAAATTTTCTTTTCAGATAAAAACATTATGTCTTCCAGAAATCCCAATGCTGCTGGTGATCACCAAGAAACTGGAAGACCTTCAAGAATTCCTTCTTCTATATATGTTGTGTCTCGGTGTGTTCGTAACCCAGCTCCTGATGCTTCTATAAGTGTTAATCCTGCCCCCAGAAATAAGCGGGCTCATGCCACTTATAGTTATCGGTCGATGAATATTGAGGATTTTAAGAGAAGGCATGCTCTTGAGGGATTTAAAGTCTCATTCTATGACAAAAATAATGATGTACTGACTTTACGAACAATTCAGAGCTTTAACTATTCTTCCCATAATTTATTAATTTCAGCTGGTGCTTTAGAGGCCGGACTTCGTCTCCCCCTATATGAAGAAGAAAATCCTTTCCAATTCGAAGTTCTTGCCTCTCGTGGTGATTCTCCTCATGGTCAAGCTCGATCCATTACACAATATAATGGAAATTGGTGGCGTATCCTTGATGAGTGTAGCCTCCGAAGTGAAGGGAGAACTAATCTTACTTGTTACGTTCCAAATTTTGTAGAACGTGACAATTATACAGTTGAAAATTTTCATTCTACATACGGAGATGGTGTCAGTGTCGGGAATTTTGTGAAGTGGAGCGTTAACCCTGTTCGAAAGTGTCTTACGGGATTTCCCTTATTATATGAGGTTGACGATCCAAAAATCAAGTTTATTCCATTTACCAAAATTGATTTTCCCACAAAAGAAAGAATTCGTCAAGATCATGACTATAAGTGGTATCGTACTCCAATTATAATTGAAGGTCCTTGGGTTTTGGTAACATCTCCAAAGATGAAATTCAAAGGGTTCGTAAACGTTTCCCAAGCTATTGTCCTTGGCGGTTAAATTTTGATGACTACAAGTTTGAATATAAGGTTCGTACTCTTCTTTCTTTTAGTATTGTCCCGAACTACCCTTGAATTTTTTCTTACGGGACAAATGTTTGTGCTTCAGGTTGAACCCGATTCCGAACTTCAAACTGAAGTTCCTCCTCCTCGCCCAAGCCTCTGTATTCAGATCGTTGAAGGTAGGCAAAGAGTTGAGGAAGAAGTTATTGAAGGTAAGAGGAAACGAAAATTGGTTCTCCCTGAGAAGAAGAAAAAGAAACCAAAAAGACCGTTGTACCCTTCTGAAGTAGAAGAAGGGGAAATTAGAGATTGCTTTGTTGAAGGGAATAGCAGTTCCGCTCTTATCTTAGCTGCGGGACAGAACGTTAAAGGTTCGGTCCAAGCAGAAGTTTCGGAACAGCGCGTCATCATTGATGATGTTCCTGTTAGCGTGGGGGAGCCAATTATTTCTTCGGACCAGCCTTCAGTAGCTCAATCTATTTCTGAAGTTGTTCCTACTACTGCTGCTCCTACCGGCTTCTATGATTCCTTTTCTCCCCTTCCTTATAACTTCGACATAGAGACAATCGCTTCAAATAGTGGTACAATGACAGTTTTTACTGGATTACCTTAAGAAGAAGCAGATGATATTGTTGTTGAAGAGGAAAATGTTGAAGAAGTGAATGAAGCTGTTACTGTTGAAGAAAATATTGAAAAAGAAAATGTTGTTGTTGATGTTATTGTAGAAGAAAAGACAAATGAAGTTACTGAAAAAGCGTATGTTGAAAACATAGCTCCTAGTACTTCAGTTACAGATGTCCCTAATATCCCGAACCTCCTTGCAGATAAAAATGTTTCTGGAGTCATTCATGAATCAAATGCACCTATCGGGACATTGGTTCATTCTTCCACTAATGCTGATAGGGCCGATGTTGACATGCCTGATGCTGAACCTTCTGCTCAAAGGTACTTCTCTGAAGTGAATCTAAATATGGGAATGAATGAAGGAATCAACCTTGCTGGTGATGAGGATGAAGCTTTCAAGTGGTTTCTTTCTAAAGGACTTCTGAATACTTCCGCATGTCCCGAATCATTGAAATCTGATAGTTCTTCGATGTCTAGGCTGCGGAATTCACTTGGTGTTGTTCCACTGGAGGATGCTCGGGACGCCTGGTTCGAAAGTTAATCCTACGATCAATCGTTCCCAGTAAATCCCCCTTCTTCTTTAAATGAAGTTCTGACTATTGCAGAGGGTCCATCATATTCTTTCCCGCAGCAAGCTCTTGCTCAACTTAAATATGGCACCGATTGCCTATTCGCTTCGTATAAGTTTTATAACGCTCGGGCCACAATGATGGAGCTATTGTTCAAGAACGAAGCAGAGAGGGTGAAGCGTGGAAATGATGATTTGCAGCAAGAAAATGAAAATCTCAAGCAGCAAAACAACTATCTTCAACAACAACTTCAACAGCAACAACAACAACGACAACAACAACAACAACAACTTCAAAATTTTGAGGATCAAAATCAAAGGCTTCAAAATCAGAATCAAGGTTCGTTCCTCTCCCCTTAGTTCGTTCCTATTTGGGTTCGTACCTCTATAGGTTCGTACCATTTTATTTATTTATTTATTTTTATTTTATTTTTAATAAAATTTGAATTTCATTTATGGGATCAATAGGAGACTTGGAATCCCTATTTAGGTTCGAGCGTAGGATGATTCAGTTGAACAATCATGCAAAAGAAGTAAATATGGAAATGGAATTGGTTAAAGGGAAATTAGCACAGTTGTCCGATTTGAGTTGAATTTTTCTCGCTTCTTTAGAATTTGAAGGCAATATTTTATCTTGTAGATATTGATGAATCGGAATCCTCCAATATGGTTCATTGGGTTGATCATCTACTTGTTGAGGCATAGGTGCGGCATTTTGTATTGCGGGATCATGAATTTCTTCTATCACATCTTCTTCTATGTTATTAAGTGTTTTTATTTGTATAGATGGTTCACATATTCTTCCGACTTTTATAGCTGTGATATTAGGATCGTTTACCATGGAGGAAATGAATGCCAGTGCATCAGCATGTCGATTTTTGTCTCGGGACAGATGCCGAAAAAATAATGTTTGGGATTTGATTTGCTAAGGTTTGAACAAGGTTTTTACATTGTACTAAATCTTCATCAAGTGTTTGATATTTTAATTCGACTTGTCGAATTACCAATTGTGAATCACTTGTGAGTCGAACATTGTTGATTCCTAGCTCTATGATGAGTTTTAGAGCATGAATCACAGCTTCATATTCTACTATGTTATTTGTATGTTCTTCAAACTCAAGACGAAATGAATGTGTCATTCGTCCTCTCATTGGTGCAGTAATCACAATGCCAATTCCCGTTCCTTCCTTATTTCGGGACCCATCAACAAAGACTTCCCACCTTTGAGAATTTGTTGAGTTCAGAATATCTTGTGGGTCCTCTTCCTCGCATCCTGGTAATCCTTTAACATAGATATACAAATAAAAAATGAATTATTAAAGTGATGAAAATTTTAGTGAAAAAGTTTTAAATAAGTTAATTTTTTTTTTGCACTATCGGACCTTGAATTTCATATTCTTCTTCAATCGGGAAATCCGCAAGGAAGTCAGCTAAAACTTGAGATTTTTGTGCGGTTTGCAACTCATAAATGATGTTGAATTGTTCTAGTTGGGCGTTCCATTTTGCGATCCCCCTACTATTCCTGTATTCTTTAATACTGATTGTAACGGTGCCTTGCTCGGGACACGAACATAATGTGTGAGAAAATAGGTACGTAACTTCTGAGTGGCAAAGATCAATGATAAAATGAGTTGTTCGATTTTAGTGTAATTTCTTTCGGCTGAATTAAGGGTTTTGCTGATGTAATATATCGGTTTTTCTATTTTCTCATTAGTACGTACCATCACTGCGCTGATTGCATCTTCCGTTGCCGCTATGTACAAAGTTAATATTTCTTCAGGTTCCGGTTTCTGTAATGCTGGTAATGTAGCCAGATGCATTTTTATGTATTGGAATGCTTGTTCACATCGGTCGTTCCAATCAAATTTATTTTTCTTCTTCAGTATATCAAAAAAGGGTTTGCACCGTTCTGATGATCTAGCAATAAATCTGCTTAAAGCGGCCAAACATCCATTTAATTTCTGTACACTTTTAATGTTGTTGGGTGATGGCATATCTGTTATTGCTTGAATCTTTGCTGGATCAACTTCAATTCCATTTTTTGTAACCAAATAACCCAAAAAAATGTCCCGAAGTAACACCAAAAATACACTTCTCCGGATTAACTTTCATCTTGTATTTTTGTAATGCACCAAAAATTTCAGTGAGGTCTGGTAGATGATTGATAGATAATTTACTTTTTACCAACATATCATCCACATAAACTTCTAGAATTTGCCCGATCCAAGGTTTGAATATTGCATCAACCAGTCGTTGATATGTTGGTCCCGCGTTTCGTAATCCAAATGGCATCCTGGTATAGCAATACAACCCCCGTGGAGTGAAAAATGCCGTATGTTCTTGATCATCTTCTGCAAGTGCAATCTGGTTGTATCCCGACTGACCATCCATAAAAGATAATGCCTCATGGCCTTCTACAACATCTACCAACTGATCAATGTTGGGAAGTGGATAACTATCTTTCGGACATGCCTTATTTAAATTGGTGAAGTCTATACAGATTCTTACTCCACCGTTCTTTTTTGGAACGATCACCATATTAGAAATCCACGTTGGATATCGTACTTCACGAATGAATCCTGCATTTAAAAGCTTTGCTAACTCTTTTTCTACTGGATCGTGGTACTCCGGTGCAACCTTACGTATCCGTTGTCGAAATGGTATAGCATCGGGACGTATTTGTAAT
Organism: Papaver californicum; assembly: GCA_023531435.1. Taxonomy (NCBI): domain Eukaryota; kingdom Viridiplantae; phylum Streptophyta; class Magnoliopsida; order Ranunculales; family Papaveraceae; genus Papaver; species Papaver californicum. The sequence continues at coordinate 3,057,295 of JAJJMC010008370.1, read as the reverse complement.
TCATTTTGTACAATATTTGGATCTATCCCGGGCATGTCTTCCATGTTCCATGCAAATATATCTACAAAATCACGAAGTAGCTTGATCAAACTTTGCTCCATGTCTTCTTTCATCAATGTTCCAATTCGCACTTGTTTAGGCAATTCTGAAGTTCCAATATTTATAATTTTAGTTTCTTCTACAGAAGTGAAAATTGGTTTAGGATTCCCGATTGAAGTTGGAGTCCCCTTTAATTGCTATGATGATCCTTCGAACTGCTGATTTGTTGAATTTTCTTGATTCTTACTGCTTTCTCCTAATTCATTTATTGCTTTTTGTTCGATGTTTCTTTTCAAGTATTGATTTATCTCCTCTTCCTTTGCTTTGATTTTACGGTCTTTCTTCCTTTCCCGCTGTTGTTGTTCCCGTTCTTCATTCATTCTTACTTCTGTTATTAAACAAAACTTTGCATCATCTTGATCTCCCTTGATCTCCATTTCTCCTTGCGGTGTTGAAAACCGCAAATATTGATGATAAGTTGAAATTACACCTTTCAGCTGGTGTACCCATCGTCTCCCGATTATTGCATTGTACGGGGATAGCATCTACTACGCTGAATCTTGTCAAGATGTTAATTGGTCCAGCAGATACTTGCAAATCAACATCTCCTTCGGGTCTTGAAGCCATTCCATTGAACCCATAAATAACATATCGGGACGGGATTAACTGATCTTTTTTTAGTCCCATTTTGAAAAATGTGTCATGAAACAACACATTTAAAGAACTTCCCCCATCCAAAAGAATTTTTCTAACGTTCCACCCTGACATAAGCAATGTAAGAACCAAAGGATCATTATGCATCTCAATTTCTTGATTTACTTCTTGTGCCGAGAAAATTAAAGGGGATGCCATCCAGTCTTCCCAAGCTTCCGTTATTCTTCCTGATACTTTAAAAATTTCATGGTCCCGAATCCTCCTGCGTAACTTTTTATTGATTGCAGCGTTCATATCTGTATCTCTTTCTTCTAAAAATGATATCATATTAATAGTTTGTTCGTTATACGGGATATGCACTGCCTTGCCTTTGTCTGGTCTTGCTATTGGTTCGGGCCTTTGAATGAATTCTTTCAACTCTCCTGCATCAATCATTCTTTGTACCAGTATAATAAATTCCTGCAATTATCTGTTGTCTGCCCTTTATAACTGTGGTACTCACAATAATCTTTTGAATGTTGTGTGAACTCAGGCTGATTGCCTCTTGATGGTGGCCACTGAACATCTGGTTTATTTTTTATGATTTCGAATAATTCAGAACATGATATATTGAGTTTTGTGAACACTCTTTCTTGAAATCGCTGAACAAAATTTTTGTTATCCCCTAGCCGTGGGCGTTTTGATTCTCTTGGTTCAGATTTATGAGGGAATTTCTTTTTTTTTTCTGGTGATACTTCGATTGAATTTGTCCTTTTTATGTTTCTTTGATTTCGCGAATTACTTCTCGGACCTTGCAATCTTGCACATGTTGCAATCTTGCACATGTTTCTATTATTTCCCTGAGTTGTCCCTCAGTTTTGGGATTGTTACGATGAATTTCAATAAAAAGTTGACATCTCCGATCAGCGATTCCCCACTTATAATGATTGATCGATGTACCTGAATCTACATCTCCAATTGCTTGGCAAATTGTATGCCATCGGGCCGTATATGACCGAATCGTCTCTTCTGGCCATGATGTAAGGGAATATAGTCTGTCCACTCCCGAATCAACGGGCTTGTTGTACATGTATACCTCGAGAAATTTCCTCACTAATTGTGGGTAACATTGAATAGAATTTTCTGGCAATCTGGCATACCATAACAATGCTAAACCTTTCAAACTCGATGGGAAGCATTGACACATTATTGCTTCGTGTCCTTCCCATCGTGACATCACTCGATTATAATATTTTAAGTGTGACGTCGGGTCCTTCGTACCATCATAACATTCAAATACAGGGATACTGTATTCTCTTGGCAATGGAACACATGTCAACTGTTGAGCCAGCGGTGTTCGTTTGGCTTCCTTCAGCACCTCTTCAATTCTTCCTCCTTCTTTATTTTTTAACCATTTATTTCTTCTTTCATTTGCTCCATAGCTTCAATACATTTTTGCCATTGTGCACGTTGAATTTCTTGATTTTCCCGTTTCCTCCTAGCCTGGGATGATGATCCTGCTAATACCATTCTCTGATCTTGATTTTCCCTTTCATTTCTGGGTGCATGCCTTCCAGAAATTGCTTCTTGACTTTGTGACCCTGTTGCTGCTAGTCTTTCCTCACGTTGAATCGCATTTTTCAAAGCTTGATTTTCTTTGGTTAATAATGCAATTTGATCATTACTGGCTCTTTGTTCTCTTCTTATTTCATTCATTTCTTCCAACAGATTTTGAAGATGATTTACTTTATTTCGTGAATTCTCATGACGTGACGATTTATTTTGAATAATGGTATTTGGTGTTAATTCCTGATTAGGTGTATGATTTCCTAAATCACTCTGTTGTTGTTCTGGTTCACTCTCTTCTTCCCTTTGTCTGTAATTTTGTCTGTCGTTACTGTCTTGATTTCCGGAGCCTGCTTCTTGAGACATATTTCTTCTGGATTCTTTGTTTCTTGATTGTTTCTTTTCTCTCTTGAATTCTAATGATCTTTAAAAAATTAGTCACATAATTTCTTAACAGACTATTTAATAAAGAAAGAGTCAGACACTAATTTACTGACCTTCTAAAAATCTATCTATACTTTTAGTAAAATAATTTGTATCATCTACCATGAATCTTTTAAAACTCATATAAAAGGAAATCAAACATTTAAACAGATCCATAAAAACTTAAAACTTTTTCTTTTCAATGACATACAATTTCCCTTTTACATATCACATATAGGTTATTATGCAATAGAAATCACTTGTTGGCAAAGATTAAATTAAGCCAGAATGTTGCATAGAACTATCAAATTCTTCATACTAAATTTCTTTACTTTTTGAAATACATATATAACAAAAAAATCCATTTTTCTTGAACAGGTAGGATAAATCCTTTGACACAATCCCTGTTTCTAGCGCCAAATTGTTTATGCCAAAATTCCCATTGACATGAACAACCAATGATTCGATAAAATACAGTAAATAGAAAGATTTTAACTAACATTTTGATACACAGAATGCTCTTTAAAATAAATTAATTAGAAAGGTTTCAATTAACCATTTATTTACAAATCAAACATTTGATCAAATTACAATATCTAATTCATAATCTTTTTAAGTATAGAAGATGAATCTTACTCAATGAATACATACCTAATGATCTTTTCTTTCTTCTCTGATTACTCTTCTTTAGCCTATTCTTCTTTCAATTGACCGACCCCCTCTCTGTTGAATGATCTCTTCTATTTTTAGATTATCTAATGGGTCCCTCTTGTCCCGATACCTTCTTTCGCTCTCCTTATTATCTTTAGATCGGGATGATTGTATGGTTTGATAAGTCATGCTCTTCACTTTTTGGTCAGTTACCTTGTATGGTTAACACGTACTCTTCGTTCTTTGAGAATCATCTTTGTCCCGATCATATGTGTCAATCATGTAGTTAAAGTAAATAAAAGTAATTATTGCCTCTACTTTCCCGTTCCATATTCATTTATTACACTTACTTTCCCGTTCCATGTTCATTATTACTCTTACTTTCCCGTTCAATAAGCATTTAATGCTATCTGTTTCGATCGGTGTGATACTACTTTCCCGATCTTATGTGTCAGTCATGCAGGGATATATTCAGTCTTTCACATCTGTCATTTACTCGATCCTTTCATACAGCTTTGATTGTGTGCTTCTCGTTCTTCTTAAAACCACTGCTTCTTTCTTTAATCATCTTACACGTGTCGTCCTCCTTTTATTTCCTAACACTCCAGACACGAACCCAGACAAACAATTGTAAGAAAGATTTAAGAATGTTAATTCTTGAAGGCATATATTCGATTTAAAGAACCACAAAACTTTTTATCATTTTATATCTCATCTTCCTAAGAGTGTCACTGACTAATGCTTAATCAAAATGCATATCCAAAAATAGGTTGTACGTTTAACAATAATAATAAACCATATTCTATGTTTTCTACGTGGATTTGAACCTCAGTTTTGTGATTATTCCACTACTGGGGAATTTTTTTATAGCCCAATTTTATATCAAAAATCCACCCATAAGATATACGAAAAACTCAAAGTTAATTATAATAGTACTTAGATTATAAAATTAATGTTTCAACTAAAATATACTATCCCCGTTTCTGGAAAAGTATTACTATCACTTTTTCGTTTTAATCTAAAAATAGGTCAAATTGAAAAAGTGATAGTAACACTTTTTCAAAAACGAAAGGAGTATATAATTCGATTTTAAATATATAATTATTATTAAAAGAACTTATCTTAAAAAAATTCCTAAAATAACTCCATCATTTATCACGTTTTCTCCTTTATCTCTTCATAAAATAAATCACTCAATTAACTTATTAAAATTCTCACAACTAACAACGAATATTAGTATTTTAATGTTTAAATTAAGTTTGAACATACCAAAAATAACTCATCTAATCAGAGGTTAAAATGAAATTTTCCTAAGAAATTTTTTAAGTAAAAATTAAAACTCACCAAAATTGTTTTATGTGAAAACACTTTTTTCACTCATAATATTGGTGAAAAATGAAAATTTTCCGAGAAATGTTTTTAGTGAAACATAATTTTTCACTATAAAATAGACGAAAATACAATTTATCACTCAAAAACATTTGTGAAAAATAAAATTTTCTCAAGAAATGTTTTTAGTGATAGAATTTTTTATTTATAATTGGCAAAAAAAAAATTTATCACTAAAATATTAAGGGCGAAAATATAATTTTTCATCAAAACGTAGGTAGAAAAAGAATTTTACACGTGAAACGTGTTTGTTTTAAAACCTTACAAGCTCAAAATAAAATGTGCATAAGCAAAGGAGAAGGGAAATAAAATAGGAAAAAATTCTAAAATTAGATAAACTTCCAGAAGTTGCAAAGCCATAATATTGAAAGTATGAAACCGTTTCTCCCACAAATCACGCCCTCTAATAATACTTAACTGTAACAAATTATAAAATATGGTACTTTTTTTTGTTTATGTTAATCAACTATGAAATAAAAAAGGTAATATGGTCCCGTCGAAAATCAAATAATGATAAAAAAAAATCAAAAACAATTATTTTTAACCGCTAATTTTATATTTAAGGCTATAATATAAACATATTTAATTATGAATTTGTGACAGAGAGAAAGAATGAATAATTGGGTTCTTGAGATATTATCATTATTTTTATCACCAAACTTCACAGCTGATTGTGCAAGATTTATCACAAGCTTGAAACCAAAGTTTCTTTCAAACCAAGTACGTAAAAAGAATAAATGTAATCAGTACGTTTGTGAAGACCATATATAAGCACATAGAGCTGATGTGCTAAACCTTTAGAGTTTAATATGATACATCCTAGTCAAAAAATCTGCATAAATATCTAATTAAATTCAGACATCCAAATACTCCAAATACAAAGCAAAAACGTAAGGGTCCAATCACCAGTTGAGAGCCTAGATTTTGGCCAAGTTATCTGCCAGCCACTGTGGATACCTAAGAGCACCCACAGTGGTTAGAGTAAATGATGGACCAAACCCAAATTTGATTTTTGGTCTGTCCAAATTTAATCACAATGGGACGATTAAATTTATATTTTGATCCGGATTTTTTACAGTTTGGAATCAAATTCGATCCCAGAACTGGACTAAACCCAATTATAGTGAAGCGTTAGCCTAGCCGTGCGTCTTGTGCCAGGCGTGACGCTGGCTCTCCGTCTGGTGCCAGGCGTTTAGCTAGAAGTGTGTTTTATTTGTCAGGCATGAACCAGACTCCGCCCCATCAGGCGTTCATCCAATAAAATTTCATCTTCAGTTCCAGGGATTATTAAGGCAATAAAAAAGAGTCCAGAGCACGTCCAATGGGGCGTGACGCCAGAAGCACGCATGTTAATCATGCGTTCTGCTATAATAACGCCTGTATTGGGTGTTTGGCTATTACAACGCATGTTGTGGACGTGCGCCTAAGAGCGCCTATGTGTGGGGCGTTATTCTAAGTGAGCGCCTACTCTTTTATCCGTTGAGGTAGCGTTGAGATTTGTTACCATTGATTTCTTACTGTTGTAACGACTATATTTTGGTTATACTTTGATATACCCATAAATTTATATCTTTGTCTGATGAGTACAAACTATTATTAATTACCCACTACGCTGGAACAGAACATAGTTGTCAATTCTTAAAATATCATGCTTTAATCTTTTATTGAATATTGGAAAATTATTTCCATTCAAAATGGGCCCTATATATATCCTTTCGTTTCCATTTGGAAACCACACCTTCCACATTTCAAATAACCTAATACAAAGACTATTTTTATCTCTCCTTTTCATAATTATGGCTTACGAAAATTTTAGTATTAATGCAGAGAATTTTACCATAGAGGAAGATTTATCTATTTGTCGAAACATGGTATTATATTATCCAACAAGGGGTCATGAACGTCGGATGAATGGTTCAATGAGCATGGAATGATTAGAACATATCCATGCTAACTTCTGTGATGAAACCGGTAACCCCAATAACCGGAACATAGCATACCTTTTTTGTCTACTTCAGAAAATAAGTAGGGCAGTATTACAATTTTCAAATTTAACTGCCAAGGTGAACGAAATAAGAATTAGGAACGAAACTGATGACGAAGTTGTTGCCAGATGTATGGAGGAATGGAGAAGATGGAAAGGTTCAGATTTCAGGTACCAACCTCATTTCGAGATCCTAAGGGTGATGGGAAATACAACCCTTTTGTGCTGATTGTTCTTCAAAGATTTTAAGATCGTCATCCAGGGCGTCATACCACTTGTTGAAGGTTTGGTTATAGGTTTTATGGGTATATCTCTTTGTAAACTCTCACGAGACATAACTCGTATGTTGGGGCCACCTAATGGTTTAAAGGCTTGTTGCACGTACTTAGTGCAACCGCGACTCCTGCGAAAATGAGATATCTTAACATCTACTGACATAATGTTGTTCTGAATAAGTGATATTGGTTATTTATGATATTTCCGTTAATTTATTCATTACAACGTAGTAAGCATATTGATAATACAAGAGCTAAAAAATAGACCTAAACTCACTTTCGCAGGCATCGCAGCTGCACTTAGCATGTGCATCAAGCCTATAAACCTCTAGATGCCCCTAGCAGCCGAGTGATGTCTCGGGCGGGTTTACAAGAGATATACCCACAAAACTTATCCGCAGGATTTAGAAATTGTTATTCCTCACCAAAATCTGTCCATAAGTGTTCGATCAAGTCATTTCGCAAACGAATATGCGTATCTTTGTTGTGTACTGCACGTCAGCGTTGCTCAACTCTCATTCTCGAAAGTTCAGTAGTATGTTGTCTCGAAATATTTATCGGTGCATGGTTGCGGCGTTGATCATATTCATGTGGCCAATCACCAGGTAAACGCTCATCCTCCATTATCATATTATGTAAAATGATAATAGTTTTCATGATATATGCAAGTACGTCTGAATTCCACATTCTTGCAGGTTGCTTGACGATGGCAAATTGATTTTACAGTACACCAAAGCCTCTCTCTACATCTTTTCGGCAACCCTCTTGCATTGCTGAAAATTTCTTTCTTTTTTTTCTGGCAATCTGGATGTTTAATAGACATCACAATAGTAGCAATCTATGGGTATATTCCATCACCAAGATAATATCCCATATCATATTGATGTCCGTTTACAACAAAGTTCACTAGGGTGCTTTCCCGTTGATAATCTTTTTAAAAATATAAGAACGGTTCGTCAATTGATATCATTGTTAGAACCAGGCATACCAAAAAATGCATGACAAAACCAGAGATCATATGACACTACTGCCTCCAACACAATACTTTCACTGCTTTTGTACGCAGTGTAAGCCCCTGATTCCGCCGATGGGCATTTATCCCTTTTCCAATGCATGCAATCTACACTACCCAGCATCCCTGGAAATCCCCTATCCTTGTTCTCATTAAGCAGCAGTTCAACATCAAGCTCAGTAGATGTGCGTAAATATTCTTTCTCATGCAAATGCACAATCGTCTTACAAGACCTACGAGTTGCTTCCAAAACATTGGTTTCTCCAATGAGTAAGTACTCATCTATTGCACCGGCCGCACATCCATAAGCTAACATTCGTATTGTTGTTGTAACTTTTTGATGAGGGTTTAATCCAGGAACGCCACAAGCATCTTTTTTTTGAACAAAATAATTATTTATAGCTACGACATCTCCCAATATACGGTTGAAAAATTCTCGTCGCATTCTAAACCTTCTACGAAATACATTAGGTGGAAACATAGGATTTCTACAAAAGTAATCTTTCCATAGAAGTATTGCATCGGCATTACGTTCTCTTGGTATTTGGATACGAGTATGTGTCCAGTTCATACTTGAAACGATCAATCCCAAAGTGACTGCTTGATTATTTTGGATTAATGCAACTAAATCTTCGTCTGATGAGTACAAACTATTATTATCATCATCACCAGATGAAGAAGAAGAAGAAGAAGCATAATATGGATTTTTATTCTCATAGTATGCCATTGGTTGGTGATGTTTGCATATTTGGTTTGTATAATTAGAGAATCGAGTGTCAATTTATAGGCATATTAAGATAAGTCTTTGAGTGTTGATATGACTACACACTCTTGGTATTTTAAAAATTAACTGAGTTGGGGCAAGTGGGGTGAATAGACGTATCAAACATAAGAAGTGTCGGTTGAGAAGACAAGACCAAGCAGAAAAAAAGACAAAGGAAAAATTAAATATCTTTTTGAAATGACAATACAAATGAGATATAAAGGACAAAGTAAAGATTATAAATATATCTGGAGATAACAACACAAAGCAGGTAAAAGACAAAGCAAAAATAAGAAAAGTCTTTTGAAATGACAATTCAAATCAGATAAAAGATATATCAAAGAAAAAAAATGTTTGTTCGAATGACAATACAATGCAAATGAAAGACTACCCATCTGTATCATGGGTCCCGGGCGTCGAGTGCGGGGGCATAAAAGGAGGCAAAGATGATCTCGATGTGTAATTAACTGATTGCATTGTTGATGATGATCCCTGACCCATGATATTCCATATTTGTGGTGGCAAAGTTTGAGAAAAAGTGCCAAACCCAATGGGTGGTTTTTGCGTACGAAAATGGGCCAACTGTGACTCCAAATTGTTGATGTGATTTTGTTGACCCCGTATTTCTTCATCTTTTGCCATGATAAACTCCATCCTCTTATTCGTTTCATTTAACGTAAACTTACGAAACTTTTGCATAAAATCAGCATATTGTTAAACCAGACCATAAGCTTCGACATGTTATGAAAAAAAATAAATCACATTCTCACGCATTTTTATAAACTAAAAAAAAAAGGTTTGTTGTATAATTACGTATGACAATTGTTGTTGAGGCGGAATGGGTACCCGTATGTTTCAACCTCCCAATCGACTTTGGTGGCATATTTCTGCAAGTTAGTTACATGTCGCCAATACTCCATATACAAATCATACGTAACAACATGCACTACTTGATTTGCAGGGACCAAATCGTTTTCCCTCAGCTCATTAGCTTCGTTATTGTTGAGGTTGCTAATACGAGTAGGTAGGCTGCTGGGAACGCCAAAAGTACAATGGTTTTGCCTCCAACATCGTCCGTACACGTTATGCTGTGAAAAGAAAATAACTATCAACAAATAAACCAATCAACTAACCAAAAATCCAAGAAAAAAAAGTCATATCAAAATAAATTATCAACTCACAGTGCCTAGCCAAGAAAATGTAACCCTTTTCTCTAAGAGCTCCGATGCTTTCCGTCCAATATCAGTTTCAAGGACTAAGATGGCGGAATTCCACGGTTTCCAGGTCATATCGTCTACAGTCAACTGATTAAGAAAATTCCTAGACCGAACAATATCAATACTCTTCATTCTTGTACCCTTCCACTGAGAACATCTAGGCCACACTGCTTCACTCTCACTTGTTGGGTTCTTTGGTCGACATATGCCCAGATATTCGTACCCCAAAACTAGAATGTGAAGACAGCCAACGAAATAAATAAATTACCAGCAAATAAACATTTAAAGGAACTATAAATAGAACTAGAAATTTACCTCCAATATTTGGAAGGGTCCGGCTAGTGACTTTTGTCACCTGCCAGATGCGGGGAGTCCGGAATACAATTTCCCAAAAGCACCACTACCCTAGTCATAATTGCCAACTGCATTTAAATCCTCAAAAGAAGCTAACCATCCAGCATCAATATAGTTTTTTGCATTGGAAAAGAAAAATTGTCCCAAAACATACATATAAAAGGCTCTCACCACTCTCTCAACAAGTATGTTATCTTCGTTAGCTGCAACCAACGTTCCTGGATCAAAATATATGCTCAAAAAAACAACCGTAATTGCATCTGAAACCCACTGGGCGGGAATATGTTATCTTTTACAAACTTCACTATCTTTAATTTCTAGAAAAATATGCGCCCAGACATATTCAAATTGGTACTTCGCCGAGTCATACGAAATACGACTACCAACACCAATACTTAATCCTGTCAACATGACCCAATCTCACCAATAGAGAAGTGAAAAGTGTTCGTGGTATCCCAAAAACGCTCAACAATGTAGTCAATCAATGCATGTGACGAATCTACTACATCCATGGTCAATAAACGGTCTCATCCTGCCTTTTCAATAATGTATTTAACCCTAGGGATGTGTTTTGTAATACCTGCATAGGTCTGAATGACCGATTTGAGGGAACCACGATGTAAATACTTGAATTTTAAATCGTTTGAATATGTAATATTCGTCGAGGTGTGACCCTGAGCATCTTCCACGACAGTATAGTTCGCCAACCCGGGAACATCGACCATTTATTCAGTAGTAGGGTCTACTTCTGGATCCTCAAGAATTTTAGCTTTCTTGTTCCTCTTTTTTCGTCCAACAAATCTCAACGTGACATTGCTCAACATATGTGCAAACGGTACATACAAGTTTCAAAATCAAGAGTAATCCTCACAATACACAAATATAAAACTCTACATTAATCCATAAATCCACAAAAATACCAATTTCATCATTACAAAAGTAATTCTCTAATTAGATAATCAAATGTACAAACATTCATAAATCATCCAAATTACAAAAATCATGATTCACAAAATAGTCTACTACTAATCAAATCATCAACTTTACAAAAATTCATCATAATTCCCTAATTTTATAATTCCATAAACATTCATTATAAAACATAAACATTCATAATTCCAAAATTTCAAAAAAATCATATCAAATCAATTAATCATAAAATTAACCACAACCCAACTCAAATTAACCAACAACTTAATCAATTCTAACTTCAATTCAACAAATTATCATCAATTTTTATACCCAATTTAAAACTTTCATAAACCCTAGAAATATACCCAATTCCAAAATTACAATTTATAACCTAATATGTCTATTTCATAATCATATGTTTAATCTTTAAACATATATATACAAATTTAATTAACAAAACATTACAATAAATCATAATCTAAACCTATGAAATCCATTAAAATTTATATCAAAGTTTGAGTTTATTACCTTGCTTTGAAGTAATCCTAACTTAGATTAGTTGGTATCAAATCTGCCAAGCTTTTGTAAATTTGAAAAGAGGTTGAGCTTGATTTGGAAGGAGAAATGGGTTTAGCAAGTGGTGTGGTAGGCGCTTGAGTGGAATGCGTCTTTCTGTGAAGTGTTCAGGAGAAATGGAGAGGAGAAGAGAGATGTGCGAACATATATTGCTCCGCCCCATCAGGCGTTCACCCAGCTCTCTGCCTGGTGAGACGCGCGTTTGTCTAGGGAAGCGCCTGATGATTCAAGTGTATGTCTAAGCGTGTGCCCGTCTTCTTTGAAAGACGTACCACCTGCACGATTATACTTTTGACCGGGCGTGTTGCTAGGATAACGTCCCATCAGGCGTTCGGCTAAACACACGCCTGTCGCTGGGGCGTGCCGCTAAGCGTGCGTCTATCATCAGACGTTCATTTGGGTTATGCCTCTCACCGAGCGTTCATCAAGAGTCCGCTCCAACCAAGCGTTTTCACAGGCATACGCCCGTAAAATAAAATTTCAACAGACGTATACTTGTACATGCGTCCAACGCCAAGTGCTAGCTTAGACAACCGCCCGATCAAATTTTAATCCATGTCCGTTATATTTCAAACGGAGTAAAGGTTAAAAATTTTACTTTTTATTTTTTTGGTCTAGTCATATGACCGTGGATACTCCAGTGGATGTTATTTGTTTGAATTCTCTAATGGATGTTATTTTTTCGATCTGATTTCTTATTCTCCATTTGGTCAATTTTCTAATACACCAAGTACACTTAAGTAGAAAGTTATGTATGATTTCTATTTTTTATGGTACCAGTTGATCACACAGGCTCAAAGAGTTTTTACCTATTGAAATTCAGTGAGATATCTTTGGGCATGTTTAGATGCAGTTGGTCGTTCAATAAGCTCACTCAATCTGTATAAAGAACTCGATAATCTAATGCGTTCATAACCTACAATAGCATTAAAAATACTAAATGCATAAACTAATATTTATTTGTTGCACCTAATGTACGATGAATCATTTAGATGAATGCATCTACGGGAGGAGAACGAAACATCACAATAAACTTAAATTTGTTATTGATTGAAGAGCTGTACTGAATTACAAAAATATAATGTATAGCCTGTTATTCTTCTCCAATGTCCACCTAATATGTTTAGGTGCTTGCAATTAATGCATGGTGAATCGTGTTAGATGAATGCATCTGAATAGTGAGAATTCTGTGTCCAGACTCCAAAAGCAACTAATGTCTCGTGTTATAAATATATAACTCACTGAGCTGCAATATGAACAATATCAAATCCACTTAGAATCAAGCGAACCAATCAGCTAAAATGGACCTTTTGATCAAACTCAAATAAAAACTGTCTTCAAAACTGAGTTAACTTAAAATACTTTGATTTTTTCCCCAAATAAACTTGTTCGCACAATCCTTGCTTCAAATGTAAGCAGGAAAAAAAATGAATCAAGATTCAAACAGAAAGATGAACGACAGAATGAGTGAGAAAGAACACTAACTTCTAGACCTTGGTCCTCTTTCTACTTATTTTTCAAAGGTTGTGAAATAACCTCCATTGATGATTTTGAAGCTCCAACTTGTTCATCCTGACAGATTGAAGGACACAAAATCTGATAGTAAATGTATAGAAATATAGCAGATAATTAAGAAGATCCATTGATTAATTGAGGATAACCTTTTTTAAAATAAATTAGAAGTTGTACCTAATAGTCACTTCCAATGGGACTATGGATATGCCACATGAATAAATGCTTTTATATAATACTCCATCCGTTTCAAGAAAAGAGTTACTTTCTCTTTACATTTTTGTTCCAATAAAAGAGTTACTTTCATTTTCAATATAACAAACTTTTAAAACTACCCTTATTATGATATATGTAGTATTAAACTTTTTGTTAGGGTAAATCTGGAAATAAATTACAAAAATTATTCTCTCTCATCTTGCCTTAACAATTGTACAAATAGAAAAAGTAACTTTTTTCGTGAAACGGAGGGAGCATGATATTTGACGTTAACTTTTGTGTGTTATTTCATATTTGTAAATTAGCTCTGTGATTGTAGATAGGATATGAAGCAAAATAATTGATGCCAAACATCAGTTGTGTTTTACTCCATTAGGGACGTTGTTCTACAAACATCAGTTTAGCCAGAAAGGTAAAAGTCTAAACATGGTGCTTGCCTTAGTGATAGCGAACCTCAATTATGCACCTACTCGCATCTCTGTTGTTATACCAAATAATAGAAGAAAATGGCCCTTTTCGGGTCTCTTTCAATATTTATTGTGTCTAAAATAATTGCATGTTTTGGCAGAGAAACAGGACACATTACCACTTAAGGCCCACTAGTTCTGCAGCGAAAAGAGTTGTCTTTTACCAATCCAAAGTGTTATTCGAGGATGATTAGGAAAATGATTCACTTCTTGATTTTCTACACCGGTTGATCCAACCCACGGAGATTTTAAAACGAATTCTCAATTAAAGAATACTCTAAATTGAGGATACTCAAGGATTTATGGATCTGAATTTTAACTAAGAGAATATTTTTTTACTATTTTATTTTCCATGGCTCGTCGTTCATGAGGTAATTTCTTTCCCATCTTTCTTTGATTTCTTAGATCTGTTAAACAGGGATGGAAATCCTTTACTTTCAATTGTTTATTGATTTTCATTAGGGAAGACGAACCTATATTGTGCCCTAGATATGTTTTTTTATGGATGATTTTCATTTGTTGATTTAGTTTTTAATTGATTTTTGGTTTTAAAACTGCATATCATAAGTTTAAATTTAGGGCTTTTCGATTTTAACACCTTTTGTTGCTCAGGAATTTTAAAAATGTCTTCTTTCTATGTGTATGTTAGAGATTTCCTTTGCTATGTGATTTTCGTCATTTGGATACTTTTTTAGCTATTTGATGTGATGAATCCATTTTGCCTGAGCTGTTTGATACTTACCAAGTTCTTGTTCTCAGTGGGTGTGATTTGAATTACAACAAGTTTGTTTTAAATACCTGTAAAAAATGATGTGTGTAAATGCAGCTGCTCGTGCTCCTCCCCGTTATTTTGGTTGAGAATAATTAAGCCAATGATCAATCAAGAAGATAAAATTTAAATCAAAATCAAAATCAAAATCAAAATAATGTATTTATAAATCAAAATTAAAATCTAAATTTAATCTTAACAATATTTTTGGGGATACTCAACTATAATTTAGTTATTGTCAAAATTATTTGAATAAAGGGTTCTTTAAATTACTTCTTTTTTTATTATTTTTTTTTTAAATATCCCTCAATTTATAAGAGTATTCTAAATTAAGATTCTTTAAAAGCTTGGGTCAGGGGTTAATTACCGAATGAATTACCTTACAAAAAGAGCTTAATGTTTGGTGCACATCTTGATATGTTCTCTTAATGAATAACCTTAATTTTATATGTTGATGCTTTATCTTTATTTAGACATATATGAAAGTCACTTTTCGAAGCTAACTCCTCCGAATCAAACAGGAAAATGTGTTTCTAATAAAAGCATATTATTTAACTGTGTATCATTTTCATTTAACATGTCCATGTTGATGCACGAAGAAAGAAGTTAATTAGATAGGCTGATGAACAAACACTTTTGTTCATAAAAACAAGTTGCACCAGAAAAGCCACTTACAACCATATCTGGTAGAGGCATTTTGGTTTTCATTAGCATAATTTTGCAATTGTATGCTCTTGGCAGGTCAATTCGAAAAAGAAAAAGGGACGATATAAAGGAGATTTATTTGTGCCTTCATATAACTTCTAAAACGTGCTAATTCTTTTCCAAGTAAAAAGGAAAGAGAACAAGAAAAAGAAACATACTCCCTCTGTTTCACGAAAAGAGTTACTTTTTCTATTTGTACAATTGTTAAGGCAAGATGAGAGAGAATAATTTTTGTAATTTATTTCCAGATTTACCCTAACAAAAAGTTTAATACTACATATATCATAATAAGGGTAGTTTTGAAAGTTTGTTATATTAAAAATGAAAGTAATTCTTTTGTTGGAACAAAAATGTAAAGAGAAAGTAACTCTTTTCCTGAAACGGAGGGAGTATATATGATGAAGGATAATATCTCGTGGTACATATATTTTTTTCACAGTTTGTCAAGATTTTCTTTGGATCTCAGATTCTCAAATAGAAAAAGTAAATTCATCCGAGTAGAAGTTGGAGTTGTTGAAAAAGGTACATGTTGATTAATAGAAAACCCTTTCATCAAAAAAAAATCCAGCAAGAAACGTAACAAAGACAAACTATAAATAAACATATTATTGTACTGAACTGGAGCTCAAGTGCAGTCTCTCACCATATCACTAAAATTGGTATATGTGTAAGCATGTTCAGTTCGTAAGCTGGACCAATTGGTTAAAGATTTCATATATAACTGAAACTGAAGAAAGATTTTTAAAAAATAATAATTAATCAAACAGTAAGAAATAATGCAGCAAAAATCTGATTCATCATCACTATAATACATATTAAGTTATAAGAGTAAGCAATACAAATCTGATTCATCATCACTAAATCACATATTAATTACAAAACACACTAAATCTGAATCAGTTATTTCGTCTTAGAAGGTTCTGCCCGGGTCACAAATAACATTTTGAACGTCCATTTTAGCACTTGCGGACAAAACACCCTCCACCGGTATGCTTACTCGAACCAGCTTGGATCTATAACATATCTATCACCCTTATCCGCGCTACCTAGCTTTTCTGTAGCACACTGTTCTGCTCGTAAAATCAATGTTGGTTAAATCACACTGTACATAATTTAACATGTAAGGGTTCACGCTTGTCATATTTTGATCTAATTTCATACTACTATGTTTGTTAGGAATTAACCTGGAGTTGTTAGTCATTTTGATGTCACGGGCAAACTCCACTCATGAGCCATCGAAAGAAACTTATGATTGCAGCTTCCCTAGCCTGGAGAAAGAGATGAAGATTGTTCAATTTTTATGAGTGCAAACGAAATGAGTTAATTTACTGTCCCTTCCCAGCAACTTGGAAAACAAATAAAGTATGATCTCATATTAAAATTCCTTAAGCATAGTTCCTTTTAACCTCTTGTAGATTATTTTCCCTCTGTTTAAGCTCTAACAGTGTATGTGTTAGTGGTTCCAAATTGATGAACTTGTTGAGCATAACCAACAATCAGTTGATGGAAAAGTGAACTCATCACAAAGACACAGATGGGCTGACCATAAAACTCATGTATGCACACAAACTGACAAAGGAAACAGATACAGAACGTCGGGGTAGCCATAAAGTGGTGGTGATGGCGTAGAACACTACCGTATGTTATAAACTAAAAAGTCTAATCTCATCTTGCTGATCAAATAGAACCAGATCAGACCCACATTCACCACCTTTAGATACAATAATACAAATCCTCGAACCTCTAAAATTAACTAACTCTAAAATTCACAACCATGCCTAGAAATATGAAATGTCATACCAGAAACTTGGGTTGTGCCTCGTCGTCGTAGATGTGGACTGTTTGACTTCTTATCCAACTCCTCTCCATCCATTTGTTTAGCAGTTGGAGAACTCATTTCGCCGTGAGAACTAGCCCATTTCAATAGAGTAAAATGTGGATGCTCCAACATGGGATCTGCAAAGCTAGATTTTAGTAAACTGCTTTGCAAAAGAGAACATCCATGCAAAGAAGTACTTGATGTAAAAATATTAAGATAAAAAAGAAGTTATCTATCTGCAAAACCATTAGGTACAGATACATCATCCTGGAGATTTTTCCCTCTCTGTCGGGGTTGGCAAAGCAAATGTTCTTCCTTCATATAACCAAATCTAGAGTTTAGTTTTCCATAAAGATTCAAGCATTTCCATACACTTTTTATTACCTAAATCCAGACCAATTTTAGTCTTTACTCATGTTTCATACTATTTGACTCACGATAACTTAATAAACAAACACATGAAGTTTTCATTGTTTGCACATACTTGTGGTAGAAAATTAGAGGGAGAAGAATCACCAGCAGTAGATTCCGTGCAGGCCAAATTTAAAACGGAATAGCGTTATAAACAACCCAAGTTCATACATGCATCATATGGTGATGATTAACCAATATTAAGGCTTGGGTCCATTTGAACAAAAATACCCAACATGGTATCTTAGGATCTCCTTGTCTAGAGTCACTAATAGAATCTTGCTTTATACCATTACAGATGACCATCCAATTTACTAATCCATCAATGCTCGTGAATCACTACATAAGCAAGTAAGTTATAACTTATAATAAGGGAAGTTCAAAGACTACCTGTTGAAGGAGACTCATTGTCAACTTGGGCCACTCGCGACGCGGTGGCAGCAGGATGCAACTTGTGATCAAATAACTCTCCAAAAGGTTCTCTTCACCTCTTTGAATACCTGCTAAGCATTTTGTAGCGCCTTTTTTCCCGTCGCCATGGTTATACGAAGAATATACGCCGTCTGCGTGAACTGCTGCATTAATACACATGACCTCAGCTGTATTTAGATAAATTCCGAGCATTAGTATTCATAATAATAATTGATGGAATCATATATAAGAAGAATAATAGATGACTAACTAACACGAATATATTTTGTGTTGCCGTCATTTCAGCTTGGCTCACTTCGAAATGAAAACAGACTCCGGGTGATGGACTCTAAATCGCATATATCATCTATAACCAACTCCGGAAGCTTTCAAAAATCAACAATGCTATATCACAAACAGAATATTCAGATAGTTTAAAAGACAGACCACTATTAATACCTTGGAAAAGCTTTCCAAATACTCACTTGGGATTCTCATCCAAGCAAGAGTAAACCATCGCCATGGCAGCTTCTAATAACCCTTTAGGAGGAACCATAGAGCAAGGGAGCCACCAATTCTCTTCTTGTCCAACAGTAGACCACCCAACTAAGGAAGGAAACTGATTAACATCACCACTGTTAGCATCAGCCAAATAAATCCCTCGTTCATAACAAAATTCATTTTCACTGAACATCAAGCATACTAAGCAACATAGCGTCAAGCTTCTTAAGTGTAGCCAAATAAACGGATTGTAAAAATGGCAGCAGCTGTGTTTGGTGAGCTATGAAAATTAAGTCATTTGCTAAACAGGCAAAATGGAGCTAAAAGTATATGCCAAGAAAATCTGTTTTTATAATATCAATATGTCTCGAATTGTCGCATGGCATCCGTACTAAAGCATCTAATCAACTCCAAAGGTAGAAACAAAAGCTACTGTGCTAATAAAGGAACTCAAGTTAGAAATATTGCCGAGTTTAATAACCAAGCAATTTCACCAAGCATAAAAATAATATTAGCTGAAGAACCAATCAATAAAACAACTCATGACAAAAAGCTCATGCTTAAGAAAACCTGCAATGGGAAACGATTGCCCGAATCAAGTTAGCCAGCGTATCACATGTGATTCGGAAGCAGTCTTCATAGGTTTATCAATACAACGACCATAAACTCAAAATTCAATTTAGCACCGAACTCAGCAATATATTGCAGATATGACATGAATATGTGAAGGCGGTTAACTTACAAACCTATAAATTGTCTAACTCTTCCATCATTGTATCAATGCCTTTCCAATGAACACCGGCTTGAGTAAATATTCTGAATAAAATTAAATTGGTAAAAAAAAAACAGACGGATTAATCCATAGAAACGGCATGCCCAAATACATTTCCACCAATTAGTAGAGTGAAAATAACATTGATGTTATGAATTGGTACATAGGCATACCTCTTATATATTAAGAAAAGTCATTTGGTATGTTTGTTGCTGCATTTTACAGATGATCGATTTGATAACTTCAACATGGACCTGATTTAAGACATAGAAACAAATACAAAGAATCAGGTAACAAACACAGGTTCATCAAACTTAAACCTAACAATAGTAGTAAGTATAATTCGAGATAACGGCAAAAAATTACATTGTCCTTTCCTTTGCAGTTTCAATTTTCTACAAAATTACAATTACTTCCCTCTTTTTCAATAGATTTTACTAACTATTACCAATTACATGTCCAATAAGTCATATCAAGATTGAAAAGTGATGATGTTTATGCAACGACTCACCATAGATGCGTTCTTATGCGCCGCTCAGGCTTGAAAACTGTTGCAAATCAGCTGCTAGCTACATCACAATAGAGCATGGACCTTTTAGGTAAACTTAAAAGTACTTGCCAGTTTTAGACAAAAACAAAAGTCAGAAGAGCATCTCTATAATTTGTATCATTCTTGATTTGAAGCACAGAACCTATTAAGTGTTTATAGGGGCATTTGATGCCCAAAAAGATTGGTTCATCTTCACAGTAACTTAAGGATAGAAAAGAATGGCGAATAGCTAACAGTTGATAACAAAACTGAAACAGAATAATGTTGTACCCTTCCACTTGTTGTACACAGAACTGAATTGAAGCATGGGTTACTTATCAGATTATCACAATCATTGGAGCTGTCAGAGAAACTTTATGAGTAGGAATTCTTAAAAAAGAGTCTATCTCACCTTTATGTTAACATGTACCAACGCCTATGAATCCAATAACGAATAAATAAGATAACATTCATCGATTCAATTTCTTAAGCAATGGAAGTCCTGGTCAAGCAAAAGCATAAACAAAGGCAAAATTAGATCTTAAGAAGAACAAAACTAAGGCATAAACATCTAACGATTAAAGACACAATTCAGCGATTAAATATCTCAATCAAAAGAAGACTTGATCGTAATTAAAATCATCAAAATAAGCCTTGTTAATGCTTAAAATAAATCAAAATAAGAACATGAGATAAGCTAAAGATTAAGAGGGCAAATCAGAATTTTTCTTTACGAAAATAAAATCAAAGTTAGAAAGATATCATACTCAAATTTGGTATCTTTCTCGCGGTGGTGAACGATATTGATCCCTATCCTAAAAGAGTAACATCGATTGGTTCAAGTGTTTGTGATGGAGTTGGATTTTTAGAAACAGATAATTGAGAAGGCTTCTCTTGAACTAGTCCATGCATCTATTGTTTATAATCCAAAAAAGTTAAATTAAATTAAAAATCAAACAAACCTTAATTCTTATCTAACAACTAAACTTAATCTATTTCTTCCCTAAAATTAAAATAAACCCTAGCTTTTTCTTAAATTTAGATAGAATGGTAATCAAAGTAATTCTAATTCACTAATCTCATAAATTTATCCAAGTGTAAATCATAATTCCTACTTACTCCCCTAAAATCAAATTAAACCCTAATTCTTTTTAAATCTTAATTGATTTATAATTCTAATTAAAATTAATTATTTTTTAAAAAATTCCATAACAAGATTAATCAAAATGAATTAACCAAGGCCTTGATTCTTTACCTAAAAGGCTACAATCATTCCTCTAAAATTCTATGATCAAAATCTACAGAATTTTAATTTAAAAGAGTATTCCCTTTAGCTACACTAAAATTGATTAAGACTTTTTGATTATTTTTCAAAATCATCAATTATATATATATATATATCATGGCTTAACTATTATTAATTATAATTATATATTTTTGTTGATTTAGTAATTTGGTAATTTATTTCGGACTATATATAATAAATGATGCTTAGTTTTTTTGGTCTATATTTAACAATTATAAAGATCTTTTTAGTTAATTTAATTACTTATTTTATATGGACTACAGATAATAAATGTATGAGCTACATTTAAGAAAAACCATTGAGAAAAACCCCGAATGGTAGATGCAACAGACTCCATTAGCTACAAAAGAAATCTGGAATGAAAAAAAACCAGCTAGATCTACCTTGAGTGGGTGAGAGAGATTAAACTTTTCCGAAGATGAATTGGCAAAGCTGCTTCTTTAATCTTTTAATCCAAAACTCTAGGGTTTATGTTTGTTTTTTTTATTCTAGGGATGAAGGAAGAATACAAAGTGAAAAAGTAAATTTTTGTTTAAGAGTGTAATAGAAAAACTATAGACTGGCCACGGCAGCTATAGATGGGCTATGACAGAGGTCCCAAACTTGCTGGGGTGAGATATAATCGTAGCCGTCGATCAATCTCAATCTCGTCAGTCCTTTGTTCCAATTAGCTAGAATACAAAACCGATAGTCGGATGTTTTTTCGAACGATATCATAGGCACCACTTCTTTATAGATATATCACCTCCGGTTCATAGCGTCAAGGGATTCCAATTTATGATGTAATGATGATGTAATGATACGAACAAAAATTACCTGGTCAAAATGGGAAAAAATGAGGTCGGTTTGTAATAAAGATTTCAGTTGTTGCAGCCACAATTCAATAATAATCGATCTGACCCATCGAATCAACTACAAAACCCGAAAGGTACTTAACACAAAGTAGATATCCACACTCTTCGAGATAGACACAGAGGAAAATTGTATTGCGCAGTTATCAGTAGAAAGAGAGAGAGAAAAGAAAATGGTGTCTGTAAATGCAAAACCAGGTGAAACTGGTTTCCATTTGGACCCTAGTAGTATGGGTGTCACTGCTATACAAGGAATTGGTTCTTCTTCTTCAATACCAGCAGCAGCAGGAGCAACACCTACATCTCCATCTTCAAAAATCATATACAATTACTAAATCCAGAGAGAGCTGGACTGAACCAGAGCATGACAAATTTCTTGAAGCCTTACAACTGTAAGTTGATATTTTCTTAGTTCAATTCATATTTTTTTTCAGAATTATAATTCCTTTAAAAGATATTCATTTCTTTCTCTCTATTAATAATTTGTGTGAGGGTATAAAATCTAAAACTACACGTGGACCAATACAACGGAAGAAGCATCATGTTACAATAAAACGAGAAATAATGAAACAAAGCTTTGTAAGAAGTACTGAAACAGACAGCTTCGTTGCATGATCGACACGTGGGTTGCGGGAAAGCATGACACACTGCTCGAAACAGATAGCCTTGCTGCCTGACTGACACCCAAGTTACGGGAAAGCCTGACACAGTAAAGGAAAATGATGAGCATCGGTGCATGAGAGACACGTATCAGCTTTATAGGATGCGGAACAAGTAGAACTAAAGCATGACAAGCCACTTTCAAGGGCCACGTGTCAGACATGCTATGATTCTAATAAAACCGCAACGTTCATCCAAATCCAAAAAAAATAACTTGAATACAAGTACGCAGAAGAGTTGCGGGACATCAAGTGAGAAACTAAGGGAAATGAGCAATACGCATGCTAAGTCTTGCGGGATTACACTTCGCTCCAAAGGATGGATAAGAACAAATAGGTGGAAAGGTAAATTGGAGGGACCTATCAAATTGGCTATAAATACCAAGCTCATAAACAGGAAGAGGGACTGGAAAATCTTTAGAAAAATTGGACATAAGGCATAGGATCAGAGCAAATAGATTAGGTATGAGACTTGTGTAAAATTTTAGTTCAACTGTTCTTTGATTAACATGATTATAATTTTATAGAATATCATCTTTCTGTAATATAGGATGATGATGAATAAAAATGATACAAATTTTTACTACCCGTGGATGTAGACAATTTGATTGTCGAACCACGTTAAATACTAGTGTCAATTCATTTCTTGTTCTGATTGATTATCATGTTTTAAGTGTTAATATGAGTTGATTTTATTATAATATATCAAACTTCACTATGTTTCAAATTTTGTTGGTTGTGATCCAAAGACGCAAGATTTTTGGTAATCACAATTTGGCGCTAGAAACATGGAGGTAGTAAAGAATTTATTCTACTTGTCCAAATTTTCATCTTTAAAATCTTGAATCTTGTTATATTAGAAAACGTTTTTCCTTAAAAATACAATGATTTAAAGTAATATTGTAAAAACTTTACATATAGTTTTACTCTGAACTAATCAGTTGATGTTTATATAGATTTGGTCATTATGTTCATGCAAAATATTTCTTTATTTCATACCTCTCATATATGTTAAATTACCTATTCTTTTAACCATGGATTTGAAAATTTAGCTCATAAATTTTCACCAAAAATTGTGTTACATTTTTCTAGTGTTTGATTTTTACGTTGAACTAATTTTTGATTCTTATTAAAACAGTGAAATAAGTTTTGAATTGAATTTCCGAACTTGTTATTTATTTGTCTGCACTTGAACTTATAAAACCTGAAGTAAATTAGAAAATTATCTAGTTTATGTGTGATATGTTAAATCTTAGCTAGATATTTTCTATCAATCAAATTGCTTTATATACTTATTACGAATGTTAAAATCTTTTGAAACACATAACTTATTATTTGAACTCTTTTAGAATATTGATAAAGAAACTTCTACAATAACATAAGATTGAGCCAAGAAGAAATCACAATATCTCAAAAAACATTATATAAATGGGAACAGTGGCAAATGGAACCATGCAAGGCCAAGATGTTAATATAGAAAGTTTGGGGAGTCAGGCAATAGAGATTCCTCAAGAAAGGGAAATGGTGGAAGAATCACAAGGACCACAACCCATGAATGATCAAGTAAACAATCTTGTAAATCAGAAAGCTAATCAATCACCTGAAGAAATATCTCAAAATAGTGTTGACCCCATTCATCAATTAAGGGAAGAAATGAATGAGATGTGCAAGGTACAACAGACTTGTACAGAAAAAATTGCACTTTTGACCCAAGAAAACCAAATGCTCAAGCAAAAGGCCCAGCAGGATGCAGAAGCATCTATAACTAGAATACAGGGGAAAGAAGCAAGCTCCAATAGACCCGCAAGAAGAAAAGCAAAAATCAATAAAGATCAAAGAGTGATGGTAGTGGAACCCACACATCAGCGGTATGAACCTGATAGATTAGATTTTGACGATTCAGATTTGCAAAACAAAAGATAGAAAAAATATTGTGAGGACATGGAACAAATGCGAGAAGCAATCAAGATTTTGAAAAATAAAGAGGGAGGACGACTTGCAGAATTGTTAAAAGAATCCAGAAGAACACCGTTCGTACCACACCTTGCGTATGCGTCAATACCGCATAAGTGCAATCTTCCCATCTTTGAATGTTATGATGGGACAAAGGATCCAGCGACTCACCTAAAATACTACAACTGCATCATGACGCGATGGGAGCAAGATGATGTTGTTATGTGTCGATATTTTCCTTCAAGCTTGAAAGGGACAACTTTAATATGGTATGATAGTCTTCCAGAAGGATCAGTGCATTCTTACACACAATTGACCCGCAAGTTCCTAGAGACATACATGTATAATAAACCCGCAGATGCAGAGATGGACAAGTTATTTTCCCTTGCGTCTTGGACGGAGGAGACCATCCGTGACTACACAGATCGATGGCAGCGGATCTGTCAAGCAGTAGGGGATGTAACTACAGAAATTGCTATTAACTGCTACAAATGGGGGATAACCAACCGAGAAAGCCCACTCTTTGTTGATATTCATGGAAAAAATTCGAAAACTGAAGGGGATCTCAGGGATATTATTGAAAAATGTGCAAGATTGCAGGAGATTCAAAAGCAGCATCCGAGAATAATATCCCAACATCAGAGGGTTGCCAACAGGGAAAATTTTGTAGAACCAACAACAAGTTCCGGAAAGAGGGTTGCGGGAGAAAGTCCTGACATTGAATCAAAACAAGGAAAGAAAGATGATGAAAGAAAGTTTAACCGCCAATTTGAGGAGCGAGTTTTCACTAAACTCAACACCCCTTACCCACAAATTCTAAATGCAATTAAGAACATGCAAGATTTTCATTGCCCATGGACAAAAGGAAAGCAGCCTACACACACACAGAATTCGAAGGAGACTCCACAAGCAGATGTAGGAATTTGAAGATGCAAGTTCAAAAATTGATTGATATGGGGGAGCTGAAAGAATTTTTTTATTTGCCCAATCCTCCACCAAGGCTCAATATGGGAAAAACTGAAAATATTCCACAAAATGACCAAACTATTAATATGATTTCCTATTCTGAATCGGGACAATCATCTATGAATGTAGCTATTTATAAGAAGTTGCATAAAAGGGTTCACGGTCATGAAGTCTTCAAATTTGCGGGAAGAGTTACCGAAACATGGGAAGAATGGATGGCTTCCTCGCTAACTTTTTCAGCAAACGAGGTTGATCAGGAGATTGAAACACACAATGATCCGTTTGTGCTTACTTTACCAGTATTTGGATGGAATCTCAAGAAGATTCTTATGGATGGGGGTAGTTCTCTTAATGTATTATTTTATGACACCTTCCAGAAAATTGGATTAAAAGATGATCATCTTACACCTTCTTGCTACACAATCTATGGGTTTAATGGGATAGCCTCAAAACCAAAAGGGGAAATTTTACTTGATGTTACAGCTGGACCAATAAGTATTCTGACTAAATTCAGTGCAGTGGAGGCTCCATCTCCATATAACGCCATCATTGGTAGACATTGGGTCCATCAATTGAAAGGGGTAACTTCAACATATCACCAATACTTGCGATTCCTGATGCCGCAAGGGGAGATGGAGAGAAAAGGTGATTAAAATATAGTAAAATCTTGTATTCTTGCAGAAATCCGTATGAATGAAGAACGAGTACAGCAGCAACAAAATAGGAAAAAAGAACGAAAGATGAAGGCTAAAGAAGAATCCCTAAGCCAATATTTGATTAAGACTGCGGGAAGTGATGCAGTAAATGAAACAAATGAAAATACTTCACTGAAGGAAAGAATACCAAAAATTAATGAGGGTAGTATTCCAGCATAGCAATTAAAGGGGACTCCCACATTTTTAGGAGCTCCCAAATCTACTTTTAAAGCAATTGAAGAAACCAAGAATATCAACATAGGAATAGAAGAATTCCCAAGAATGATTAAGATCGGAACACTGATGGAAGCAGAAAGGGAATTTGATTTGGTCACTCTACTTAGAGATTATATATATATATTTGCATGGAAGATGGAGGACATGCCAGGCATTAATCCGAGTATTGTTCGACATGAGTTGCATATACATCCGGGTACTACACCTTTTCGGCAACGCATACGCAAAGTAGCACCCAAATATCATTTGTCAGTTGAAAAAGAGTTAAAAAAGCTCATGGATGCAGGGTTTATTCGAGAGGTGCGATACCCAACTTGGATTTCAAACATGGTGATTGTACCAAAAAAGAATGGGCGAGCAAGAATTTGCATAGACTTCACCAACTTAAACAAGGCATTCCCAAAAGATAGTTATCCACTTCCCAGCATTGATCAGTTGATGGACGTTGTTGAAGGACATGCGGCTTTATCCTTCATGGACGGGAATTCAGGGTATAATCATATTTCTCTAGCTGAAGATCAAGAACACATTGCATTTTTCACTCCACACGGTTTGCACTGCTACACCAGAATGCCATTTGGGATAAGAAATGCAGGAGCAACTTATCAGCGGTTGGTAGACGCAATTTTTAAACCATGGACAGGCCACACCCTCGAAGTCTATGTAGATGACATGATGATAAAAAGTAAATTTTCAAAGGTTCATTTACAAGACTTGAGAGAAATATTTGAAGCCTTACAGAAATTCAGAATGAAAGTCAATCCAGATAAATGCATTTTTGGGATTACGTCAGGAATTTTTTTGGGGTATTTGGTTACCAAAAAAAGGATTGAAGTTGATCCGGCAAAAATTCAGGCAATTATTGATATGCCATCTCCAAGGAATGTTAAAGAAGTACAGAAATTAAATGGTTGTTTGGCCGCACTCAGCAGATTCATTGCTAGATCATCGGACAGATGTAAGCCCTTTTTTGACACCTTGAAAAAGAAAAATAAATTTGTATGGAACGATAATTGTGAGCAAGCCTTCCAAAATATTAAAGCTTATCTCGCCACATTACCTGCACTACAAAAGCCAGAACCTGAAGAAGTGCTCGCCTTGTATATAGCCGCAACAGAAGATGTTGTAAGTGCGGTATTGGTACGAACAAATGATAAAGTAGAAAAACCAGTATATTACATCAGCAAAAATATTAACCTTGCAGAAAGAAACTATACCAAAATTGAACAATTAATATTAGCACTGGTTTTTGCTACCCAGAAATTACGCACGTATTTTCTGACACATTATGTGCGGGTACCAAGCAAAGCTCCGCTAGAGTCTGTACTGAAGAATGTGGGAAAAGTAGGGAGAATAGCAAAATGGAATGCACAACTGGAACAATTCCAAATCTAATTTGAAATACAAAATGCACAAAAGTCGCAAGTCCTTCTAGATTTCCTTGCGGATTTACCATTAGATGATGATTTTGAAATCCAAGGTTTGCCCGGAATAGAAGATGATGATTCCCAAGATATTCTAAGTTTTATAAATTCCCGCATGGGCACGGAATAAAGAAGGTGTGGGAATTGGAATTGTGATTACAACTCCTACAGGAGACCGAATGGTACATGCATTTCGTCTTGAGTTTGGCGAACATACAAATAATATAGTGGAATATGAGGCTGTGGTTCATGCTCTTCGGCTCATCATTGAATTGGGGATAAGTGATGTGCGATTCACAAGTGACTCACAATTAATAATTCGACAGGTTGAATTAAAATATCAAGCGCTTGATGAAGACCTGATAGAATACAAGAATCTTGTGCAAAAATTGGCATTTCAAGTCCTAAATATAACCTTTCGGCATTTATCCAGAGATAAGAATCGCCATGCAGATGGATTAACATTTATTTCTTCAATGATAAAATATCAGAATACATCAGTAGTCAAAATTGAGCGCATTTATGAACCGTCAATTAAGTTGTGGGCAATCGAAAACATGGAAGAAGAAGTTGGGGAAGATATTGAAGATGCAGTCGTTAAAGATAATACAAATTTTCCACAAAAATCAGAAAACAAATTATCCAGAGAAGATTAGAGGATTTCAATACATCAATACTTGCAAGATGGGATATTGCTCGCAAACACTAAAGAGGCAAGAAAGGTGCAATCAAAATATGTGAATTATCAGTCGCGAGATAAAATTTTGTACCGCAAATCTTTTTTGGGACCGTTACCTTGGTGTTTATCACAAGAAGAATGGCAGAGAATTTTCAAGGATATACATTATGGAGATGCGTGAAATCATAGTGGAAGACGATCACTTGCATTAAAAGCAAAAACGCAAGGATATTACTGGCCATTTATGCATAAATATACAGAAAATATGATAAAAAGATGTGAAGAATATCAGCGCTATGCGAAAAGAATAAAAGCTCCCGCAACAAAACTTAATTCCGTACTCAGCCCCTGGCCATTTCCAAAATGGGGGATAGACATTGTTGGGCCATTAGTGGAAGGAACTCAAAAAAGAAAATATTTGATTGTAGCCACAGACTATTTCACTAAGGGTTGAGGCCAAATCTCTTGCACATATCAGAGATACGGATGTTTTCAAATTTTTATTTGAGAATATAATCTGTAGATTTGGAATACCGATATAATGGACAACAATTACAAGGGAAAATATCGATATGCTTTTCGAAGCATTCAATATTCAAAAGAACAAGTCCACTCCGCTCTATCCACAAAGCAATTGACAAGCCGAAGCAACAAATAAGACAATTGGCATGAATCTGAAGAAAACTCTAGATGGCCATCATAAACGATGGTATGAACAGCTTCACAATACATTATGGGCATATCATACAACAAGAAGAGAGTCCACTGGAGAGTCACCATTTCTTCTTACTTATGGAGCAGAAGCAGTTATTCCAACAGAAGTCATTTTACCCACAACAAGAACAGAAGCATGGGAGAAGAACTTGAACTCATACGTAATGCTTGAAAAGTTGGATGACTTAGAAGAAAGAAGAGAGGTTACACTTCAAAAAATAGAAACTTATCAAAGAAGATTGGCAAGAGAATACAATAAAAAAAGTGAAGTTGCGGACCTTTGTGGAAGGACAATATGTTTTACGTCAAATCTCGGAATATCAAAGGGATAAAAAAGCAGGAAAGTTTGCACCTACATGGGGAGGACCTTATATTATACAAGATATTACGGGACAAGGATCATACCATTTTCGGAATATGAATGGAGAAATCTTACGGCATCCTTGGAACGTGCAATATCTCAAACCATATTACCCATGACCAACAATGCAATCGTACAATAATTTGCGTTCATAATAGGTAAAGCAGATCAAAAGCAATCTCTCTAGAAAGTCCATATGAATGTCTATGACTGTTGGATTTTTCACCACAGAGATTCCTAACATGACATTAATCATTGTATCGGGTACTTTCCACTGCAGGAAGTGCTCACAACCAACAATGCAATTATGCAATAATTTGGCTTCATACTAGGTAAAGCAGAACAAATGTAATCTCTCTAGAAAGTCCATGTAAATGTTTATGAGTGTATGACTATTGGATCTTTCGCTACAGAGATGCCTAACATGACATTAATTATTGTATCAGGTACTCTCCATTTCAAGAGATGCTCTAGGGACCGTATCCTAATTTCCTCCTGGCCAGAGAGAAATTAGACATACGCTACAATCCTCAAAGTAACTCAAGGTACAAAATTTCCTTGCGGTTAATCAATTCACACTCATTCAACGCACTAACAATCAATATATATATTCATAAATTGTTTTACAGGGACAAAAATACAAGACAAAATAAAAGTGCAAATACAATTTGAAAGCAATGAAGAACTAAGCAACAACAAAGAAAACTAAGGTGCGGGAAGATCTGCTTCAAAAGGAGGATTATTAGGGACATCTTTGCGCTTATAGACTTTGGGAAATCCATCGCTTGTACTCTATCAAGAGTGTTGTTGACCGCTTTCGCATTTCCATCCCGAGGTTCGACCCTCAACCAGGAGATATAGGCTTTTGTTTTTTCAAGCTCTTTCTTGTACTGATTTACTTCAGCTGTAGAATTTTAGACACTTGTTTTCCAAAAAGTTATTTTCCCTCTTTCCGAAGCTAAGTCCCAAACTAAACTTTCATTCTTCAGAGTTTCATGCATCAACTAAGTTTGGGCATCGTTAGCTTTGATAGAAGCCATCTCCAGTTGCTTGTTGAGTTCCTCCAATTTAGCATTGGCAGCGCCAAGCTCTCCTTCAGCTTTTGCATCTCTTGCGGCCGCATCATTGTATTTTCCTTCAAAATATGTAACAAAGATAGCATGTTAATTAATATGGAAATAATATACAATTTCAAGTGTGCAATAAAATAGGATACCTCTTGCGAGGGATTCAAAATCTGCTAACTCGCGAGCCATCGCATCTTTAGTAACATCAAGAAAGTCATATTCATTTGAGAGTTTTTGATAATTTTTCGTAAGTTGCTGAAGATCTAAATGACATTGATCTAACTCTGCTTGCTTCAAATCCCGCAACTGATCAGATGTGTTTGTACATTTTTCAACCTCTTTATGTAGTCGGAAGATGCCACATTCACGCAAAAGAACGGTGTCGGATAGGTTGTGGATTTTAGTTTGAGCGTCCGCAAGTGCTTTCCCTTTAGCACGAGCTTCTGAAGCTGAGTCATCTTTGTCTTTAATAAGTTGCGCTATATACAAAGAAAACTGAGAATTGTGATATGATCCGGAACAATAAATTCTCGCAAGAATATTCTGAAGATCCACGCAGAGTTTGCGATTCTCTTCTTCCAATATCTTAGATCATGCTCGTGCTTCAAGAACGCAATCTTTAGTCCACGATAAAGTAGCATTAAATTCCTCTTTCTTATGAATTTTCTCTCCATATAAAAGCCGGTGCTGCGATTCCAATTCATTGAATTTCCGTACGGACAGATTATTTATATCAAGGAGGGTGTTAAATCTTGTCTTGACCTCCACATTCTCATTATTGAATTTTACTACATGATCTCTCAAGCGACTAATTCTATGTTGTAGCCTAGTAACAAGGCTTGAATCCCCCGCTGATCCCATGAAGTAATTCAGAAAACAAGTAAATAATTTAAGAAAAATTCACGAGATGGAAAGAATTAAACTTTGATTTTGAATCTCAAGCAATTGCTAACGAAGCGTGTCATTTTCCCGCTTCAAACCCATAGCTTCCTCTTCTACAGTCCTAAATTGGGACTCCATCATCGTGGACCGCGCCTTGAAAAATTTATACGTTGTATCTGTGGCGTTTTGACCCCGCGCAAGCTGCAATTTACAGAATTAAAGTTATAAATAAAAGTAAAAATAAGGAGAAATCGAAGGTTATAAAGACAGTAAGACTACCTGCAGAAGAGCCTGTTGCGGGAAAGAATATACTTCTCCATCCGCGAACGCAATTGTTTTCGCAAGATAGGAAGGTTGATTTATGTAGAAGGTGGGGTCGACGGGTTGACCTTGGCCTTTTAGCCAGGCATCTTTCACCATGTCATACGGTACAAACCGCATGCACTCCCGCAAATGTGATACCGTAGCATTATCTGATTCCACCGGTAAAGAATCGCTTGGGACAGATAGAATCTCCTTTGACATAAACCAACAGAAGGCTTTTTCTTCTTTAGCCAAGAGATTTGAATCTTCCGCAATTCCTTTGCCTTTATTCATTTGCGGGATCTCTTTAGTTGACTACACTGCATCAGCAACAGCCACGCCTGCGACGTTAACTACGGCATGAAAAGTTTCTACCATAGTGTTTGCGGGAACACCACCCACTTCTTCAGTATCCGCTAACTCATCTGCTACCGCTGCATGTGCTCGCGCATCCTCATCTACTGAAGTATTTCCAGGATCACCTTGAATGAGGCGATCTTCTTATCATTTGAATCGTCTTCACTTGTGGCAGCTTCAAGTGGCTCATCAACGAATAACGGAGAGAGTTGAAAAAGAAAAGAAGAATCAGGAACGACAGTTTGGTGCGAAAAATTAACCGCAGCATCTGAAATTTCTACCGCAACACCAACTTGTTCCGCAGACTCAAAGTTTGTTATTTGAAGTGGGATGTTCTGCTCTTCTTCATGTCTCTCCGAAGCAGAGCTTCCTTCACCTCTCAAGATTGGATGATGAAGGGGAGAGTCTCGAATTTCTCCCTCTTCTCTGTTAGTGGAAGCCCGGGGTGTACCCTGATAAGTGCATAATTTATATATTTTAAGCATCATTTCCTTATACTTATTTGCTAGATTTTGTGTGAATTACCATGTGTTAGTGTTACTTTAGTAGTTTATGTGTTTTAATAGGTTACATCTCTGAAACAAGTGAAATTGAGCTTTACAAGAGAAGAATTTCCAAATACCCAGTGGAACTCAGTATATTCCAGTATTTCTACTCTCCATCTTGTATAAAATTGCATTACGAATCCGACGGCGAAAGAACGAAGTGATTCCGACTTCGTATGAGAAAGTTATAAGAAAAACAAGAACTAAGGGAAAAACGGTCATTTCAAGGGAATTGACTATTTGCACTTCGTCATATGATAAGGGCAGAGATTTTTTGAATCATACTAAAGGCACCATATCTTTCTAATCAGGGCTGCCAAGTTTCAAATAGTGTTAAAGGCGCCAGCAAGTTTACTTGGGGCTACCTTCTTCATTTTCACTATCCGAGCAGCAAGCTTAAGTCAACTGTTGTTCAGGCCGATTCTTCTGTGAGGTTAATAATACGAAATTGGTGGATTAAAGGGAGTAATTCGAGTGTGTTGGGATCATCTAGGATGAGGCAAGGAATGGATATTGAGTTTGGCTAAGAAAATAGGTTTTTAGGCTAACTGCCATTGATTGATCATGATGATCATGGAAGAGATGATTGATGGTCGATTGCGAGTTTAAAGGGTGCAGCGAGTTGGTGGAGGTGTTATCATATTTGGGTGATGATCGAAATTGGTGATGGATTCGAATCTGTCGTGATACAAAGCTTGGCAGTGAAGGAAATTAATGGTGGGTTTCGATCTGTGGTGAATGTTGGCTGATGGAGTGAAACTGTTGGTGGTTGCTCGCGTCTGTGATAGTGGAGTGAGTTGTCAGTGACGTGAGTAGAAGAAGTTATACCTGAGCTCGTGGATTTGAGAGAGTCTCCGATGGTTGATAGGTCTGTGATGATAGTGGCGAGAAGAACTCGGAGCTGTGATGATCAATGATGATATATAAGGTCGAGATGGAGTCTGTGATGCTACCAACAAAAGATGGGATAGAGTTCGAGTTACTGTTAATGGCTCGAGTAAGGAGTATCAGTTGGAGGCATTATGGTGAAGCTTGAGCAGTGGTCGGAAATCAGGAATTGGAGGTTGTTGGGAACAGTTAGAAAGTGATCGATCTCGAGTTGATGATGGGTGCATTTTCTCGAAGGTGTGTTGACG
The DNA here is from genome assembly GCA_023531435.1 of Papaver californicum. Lineage (NCBI taxonomy): Eukaryota > Viridiplantae > Streptophyta > Magnoliopsida > Ranunculales > Papaveraceae > Papaver > Papaver californicum. The sequence goes on along the minus strand of JAJJMC010008370.1, from coordinate 3,023,254 downwards.
GCGATGGTCGTGATGTTGCTGTTATCCGAGGTACTATTGAGATTAGGTTCGAAAGAAAAGAGGAAGGCGTTGTTGCCGGGAAGACAGGGAGGAGTTGAGTTATTTTGAAATAAAGTTACTTGAGCGGCAATCCAGGAAAGAACTAAGCTTTGTTTCACACGGAAAGTGTATTTGGGCGGTGATGAACTCTCTATAAACATAAGCCGTGAACATCACTTTGGGGATATACCTTCATGGACAGAAAGAAAGGGCGGAGACACTTTTGACACAGTCCCGGACACAGACAAAAAAAAAGACCTAGATAGACGGACGGAAGTACAGAAAACTGGATATATAGGCACAGACGTGAGTGGCGATTTTGGGTGCATACCGTTTCGACGATTATCGGTTAGTTTGAGTCTTTTTATTAATTAATTTTTATGGCTTTTGAGAAAGCCATGTCAGGCTAATTCTTTTGTTAGGGCGAAAGGATGAACTTGTAGAGATGGTTTTCTTTGTGTTTTAAACTTAGGGTTTTCAATTATAAAAACTTAATGTTAATGTTTTGTCTCTCTCTCTCAACGTTTTATCCTTCTCAATAATTTTTCATGTTCTATGCCACGTATAGTGCATCGTTTGATTAGTAGAGGAACTTGTTGAAACCTACTTTAAACCGTTTTACGAATATTCTTTGACTCTTTATCCCACGTATAATTAGTACTTCGAAATTCTACCTTAGGTTGAAAACAAACAATTCCTTTTGAAAATTCTTTCTTCGATTCTTAAATGAAAAATCTTCCGTGTATTCGTAGCTAGATTTGCTATTTTACATGAGTAAAATCGAGACCCTTTGTGACTAACACAATTAAACCCTAATCTACAACGGATTCCCGAAACCTTAACGTTTTCCTCTTACAGTTTTCAAACTTTATTAAATAGTTTCCAATCACTCATTAATTTAATTCTTTATAAAAAAAACCTAAAAAAATATTTTAATTAATTTTAATATAAACTCCTCGTGAGAACAAACCGTATTTGCTCTTGTCAACATCTTTCGACACTGTGCGTTTGCGGTAAAACAAAGTCGATTTTCCGACGCATCAAGTTTTTGGCGCTGCTGCCGGGGAGTTGTCTTTCGATTAGATTTTTTTTAGGTTAGATTTTATTTTTAGATTTTTATTATTTTGTTCGATTTTATGTTTTTTTGGTATTTATCTTCTGCTGCAGGTATGGGAACGGAAACGAAAAGAAATTGAGCCAAAGATTTTGGTGATTAAAAGACTTGGAGTAAAGTTAAGACTGAAACAACAGAGAAGAAGACAAATAGTTAATTTTTACTTTTTAGGATTTTTATTAGTTAATTTAATTTAGAAAAAACTGTATTAAGAAATCTTTAATTATTTTTTGTAATTTTCTTTTATTTTTGGACACTTCGGGACATTACAGATATTATTATTTTATTTTTAAACCCTACGGAAGGGTAGTATTAAATATAAACTGCACAGGGAAGGACGACAATTACGAGATTGTCTTAGCCCCTTGGGTTCGTAAACTGACACCGGAGTTAGTGGCCCGAGTCGACTTCAACGGTTCGTCGCCCGTCTGGTACGGGAGGTAAAACTCTATCAATCCACGAATCCCCTTCAAGTGGGTTTACTGTATTCCTTCGTATGCATATATGTTGAGGAACTGAATACGGATTTATTTTCTAGTAAAGGGCAAGAGCTGGCCATACAAGATAAAGACTCGGATTTCATCACCGTTTCCTTCTTGCCCGCTTTAGGAACACGCTACCAAACGCGAACCTAAGCCTTATAATTTGACTAGAACGAGACCGATGGGGTAACGAGCTTATTGGAAAGTCATCGAAATGACTGTATTGGTTACTTTGTTAGCCGAACTCGAAGTTCAGAAAGATTATTTTAAGTGGATTAGAGCCACCTTGTAACCCAAGGAAACATTCGCAAAGAGACAGGGTTATCAAAGCTCCTTAGAGCTTATCCTTTTTCTGTTCTACTTAATCTAATTCAGATCGTTCTAAGAGGTTTGCTAGAACTGTAACTAGTTTCCTTTTGAAAGAATAGAAGTTGGTCTATGAACAATCTAAGTGGAACCATCATGCTTTTTGTTTGTTAGATTCACTAGGTTTGATTTGGTTGAGTCATCCTTGCTTGTGATTGCTTAAGAATTACCTTCCAATTAGGATTTATTTTGATTATGACTTATTTTAATTATTTTTTTTAGCATATGCCCGATATACCGGTAGGTTGGGATAGAGATCAGGATAATCGTCTTGTTAGAAGTAATCCATTATTCATGGCTAGAACCGATGATGAGGGTGTAGACCTCCAGTTAAAAGTTTGAGAGACTACATGTACCCAACTAGAGTCTTTCAACCGTCATGCATTGTTTTTCCTACCACTAAAGCCCACTTTGAAATTAAGACTAATACCATCCAGGCTTTGCCAAACTTCTATGACAGAGAAAATGAAAACCCTTACTACCACATTAGAGACTTTGAGGAACTATGTGGTACTGTGAAGATTAAAGACTTGACCGATGAATATTTAAAATTGAGATTGTTTCCCTTCTCTTTAAAAGATAAGGCGAAATCGTGGCTTGATGCCTTACCATCTTCTTCCATCCAAACTTGGGATGCGATGACTAAGTTATTTTTTCATAAATTTTTTCCTAGGCATAGAACCACAGCCTTACGTCAAAGTCTTAATAGTTTCTCATAGCAAGATGGAGAATCTCTCCATGATTATTTAGAAAGGTTCCATGAACTTCTGCTGCAATGTCCACAGCATGGAATCGATACCTTGAGACTCACTATGATTCTCTACGAAGGATTAGATCACAAAACAATGACTATGGTAGAATCACTATGTGGTGGTAATTTTGCTGATAAAACTGTTGAGGAGGGTTATAAGTTTTTGCATGATGTGTCTGATAAAACCCAAGAGTGGGAGGCTAAGGAACCCATAAGGTCAATTGCTAATATAAAGGGGGCACATAGAGTTGATATCCAATTCGACTCTGACGCTAAAATAGCTTCTTTGACAAGAATACTTGAATCATTAGAACATAGTGCTAACTCTAAACTTTTTGTTGAGTCTGTAGACCAAGTCATTCATGACGATGGTGGAGAACAAGTCCATGCTCTCTACCAAGATAATCATCGTAAATTTGACCCTTATTCCAATATGTACTACCCAGGGTGGGAAAGACACCCTAACTTTTCCTGTTCTAGAGGTCAGTATGAAGGTCAACCTAGTAATACTAGCGGTTTTACGCAGAAATCATCCGGTCCTACTGATTCTTCTAACCAAAGAATACCTAGTATGGAAGAAAGTCTTAAGATGTTTATGCAGGCCACCCAAAAATAACTAGACAATATAGAAAAGAACACTGCAAAGTCCATAGCAACCTTAGAAGGACAAATAGGTCAGCTTTCTAGCCAAATAAGTGAGAGAGACAAGGGACATTTCCAAAGTCAAACACAGCCTAACCCAAAGGGGTCTTATGAGGTAAGCACACCTGGTGTTAATCTCTCATATCATGTCCAGGCCGTCACTACCTTGAGAAGCGGCCGGGTCATTGATAACCATGTTAGTGATCCTAAGGAGAAAGAGACAGGTAGGAACCCACCTACTATTACGCAGGAAATACCCTTAACATAAAAAGAAACCAATGAAAATGAAAGAGGTGAATCTGAAAACACTTATGTTCCTCGCGCTACATTCCCCCAAAGGTTAGTATCCCATAAGAAAGGAACCAGCCCTAATGACATCTTAGAAGTGTTCAAACAAGTTAAAATCAATATTCCCCTCTTAGATGCCATTAAGCAGATTCCTATGTATGCTAAGTTCTTAAAAGATATGTGCACGGTGAAACGAAAATTAAATGTTCATAAGAGAGCTTTTCTTGCTGAACAAGTGAGCTCTATCATTACTCAGAAAACACCACCCAAATACAAAGACCCTGGTTGTCCTACTATTGCTTGCACTATAGGAGAACACAAGATTGAACATGCTTTGTTAGATTTAGGGGCCAGTGTAAATTTTTTGCCATATTCTGTGTATGAGCAATTAGGACTTGGTAACTTGAAACCCACTAGTGTTACACTCTAATTGGCTAATAGGTCCATTAAAATTCCTAGAGGAGTAGTAGAAGATGTTCTTGTACAGGTTGATAGTTTTGTTTATCCTGTGGATTTCGTAATTCTTGATACCCAACCTGTGACAGACCCTAGTGGTCACATTCCTATCATTTTAGGACGACCGTTCTTAGCAACTTCTAACGCAATCATAAATTGTAGGAATGGTATTATGGAACTTACTTTTGGTAGTTGGAAAATGGAAGTGAATGTTTTTCATGTCGCACGTTCTCTTCCTGATCTTGACAACCATGAAACTGTTTACATAATTGATGAAATAGTCCACGATAATTATTTGCAGAACCATATATATCATCCATTAAAGGCTTTTTTAGCGCACTTTGGGCATGATTTTAATGATGAAAGTGTTATTTATGAAGTCAGCGCCTTGTTAGACTCCACACCACTGTTAGACACTAATAAATGGAAGCCTAAAATTGAACCTCTAGTCCTACCTGAATCTCGACTCGTTCCATCTGTCGAGAAAGCTCCGACCTTGACCCTTAAACCATTGCCTGACACTCTGAAATATGTTTACTTAGGCCCTGCGGACACTTTACCTGTTATAATTGCTTCTAATCTTACATTAGAACAGGAAAGCTGATTGGTAGATGTCCTTAGAAAACATAAGATGGCTATAGGTTGGTCAATTACAGATTTGAAAGGTATTAGTCCTAGTGATTGCATGCACCATATTTACTTGGAGGAAAATACTAAAACGTCTAGAGAAATGCAACGTAGATTGAATCATAACATGAAAGAGGTTGTGAGACAGGAAGTTCTGAAACTACTAGATGCAGGTATCATATACCCGATATCCGATAGTACTTGGGTCATCCCCGTTCAAGTTGTACCCAAGAAATCAGGAATCATTGTAGTTAAGAATGAAAATAATGAATTGGTCCCTACCCGACAGACCACCGAGTGGCGAGTATGTATTGACTATAAGAAGTTGAACAAGGTCACGAGGAAAGATCAATTTCCTCTTCCATTCATTGACCAGATGCTAGAGAGGTTAGCTGGACATAGGTATTATTGTTTCTTAGATGGTTATTCCGGTTATAACCAAAACCTTATTGCCCCTGAAGACCAAGAGAAAACCACGTTTACTTGTCCCTTTGGTACATTTGCATATAGACGCATGCTTTTCGGGTTATGTAATGCACCCGCTACTTTTCAGCGTTGTATGTTGAGCATATTTTCAGACATGGTAGAGAGGTTTATTGAAGATTTTATATGGATGATTTTTCTGTTTTCGGGTCGTCGTTCGATGAGTGTCTCCATCATCTCACTCTTGTCTTAGTGAGATGCAAGGAGAAGAATCTAGTATTGAAATTGGGAGAAATGTAACTTTATGGTTCATTCAGGAATTCTTCTAGGTCATATTGTTTCTTCCAAGGGAATAGAAGTAGACAAAGCTAAAGTCGTTTTGATTTCTAAGTTGAAACCCCCACGTACGGTTACGGAAGTTAGATCATTCTTAGGTCATGCAGGTTTTTATTGTCGTTTTATAAAGGATTTCAGTAAGATCTCACGCCCTTTATGCAACCTTCTAGGTAAGGACGTTACTTTTTTCTTTGATGAAACTTGTATTGCAGTTTTTGAGAAGCTGAAATTACTGTTAACTTCTGCCCCTATTATACAACCGCCTGATTGGAGTCTTCCATTTGAGATTATGTGTGATGCCTCTAATTATGCAGTTGGAGCTGTTTTAGGACAACGCAAGAATAAAGCACAACATGTCATTTACTATGCTAGTAAGACCTTGAATGATGCACAATTGAATTATTCTACAACTGAGAAAGAACTTTTGTCGATTGTGTTTGCCTTGGAGAAATTTAGACCTTATCTTTTAGGGTCTAAAATTATTATTTTCTCTGATCATGCTGCCTTAAAATACCTTCTAACTAAGAAGGATACTAAACCTAGGTTGATTAGATGGATATTGTTGCTACAAGAATTTGATTTAGAAATTTGGGACAAGAAGGGTTCCGAAAATGTAGTAGCAGATCACCTTTCTAGGATCATCTTAGAGTCTTCTGGTGATGTCGTACCTATGCATGAAACATTCCCTGATGAACAATTGTTTGTTATTTCTCACTTACCTTGGTATACGGATATTGTTAATTATCTTGCTATTGGTCAAATACCTGAAGATTGGTCGAAACAAGATAGAACTAAATTTTTAGCTGAGGTTAAGCATTTCTTTTGGGATGATCCATATATATTCAAGTACTGTCCTGATCATATTATACGTAGATGTGTGCCTAATGATGAAGTTAGGAGTGTTGTCACTTTTTGTCATTCTTATGCTTGTGATGGCCATTTTAGTGCTAAGAAAACTGCTGCAAAAATTCTGCAATGTGGATTTTATTGGCCAACTTTGTTTTATGATTCTCACGAGTTTTGCAAGAGTTGTGATAGGTGTCAAAAGTTAGGTAGGATTACTAGGCGGAATATGATGTTGTTAAGCTCCATATTAATAGTTGAGATATATGACGTATGGGGAATAGACTTCATGGGACCTTTTCCCACTTCGAATGGTAATGTCTACATCTTATTAGCGGTTGATTATGTATCTAAATGGGTAGAAGCCATACCTACCAAGACGAACGATCGCCATGTTGTGATCAAGTTCGTTAGAGAATACATATTTTCTCGATTTGGTACCCATAGAGCCATTATTAGTGGTGGAGGATCACATTTTTATAATAGATCTTTTAAGACACTTTAAGTAAGTACTCCATTACACATAAAGTTTCTACACCATATCATCCCCAGACTTGTGGTCAAGTCGAAGTTTCTAACCGACAAATTAAGCAGATATTAGAGAAAACAGTTAATCCTAATCGTAAAGATTTTTCTGCACGGTTATTGGATGCACTTTGGGAATATCAGAATGCTTATAAGACACCCATTGGTATGTCTCCTTTAGACTTGTCTATGGAAAAGCATGCCATTTACCTGTTGAGTTAGAACAGAAAGCCTACTGGGCAATTAAGACCTTTAATGTTGATTTTTCTATAGCTGGGAATCACCGTAAACTTCAACTCAATGAGTTAGAAGAAATTAGGAATGATGCATATGAAAATGGAAAGCTTTACAAAGAGAAAACTAAAGCGTTTCATGATAAATCGATTAGGTTGAAACACGTCTTGTCACGTGTATTGATGTTTTTTAGGTTGTTGAACCACTTTGAGATACCAAGTACACGTTTAAAATCCTTAAAACTCGGTTGACAGAATCAGAAGCTTTCTTACGCAAACAAAGTCTTCCCGCCATTTTCAGTTTCAAATTTAAAAAAGGGGGTGCCCCCAATCCAAGAGCTGAGTGCCTTTATCAATTCTCCATGGGTGCCTTTATCAATTTTCGAGCCGATTTTTTCGTAAATGTTTATATTCTCAAAAATACCTACAAAGACATAAAAAACCATAAAAAGTATAAAATCGAACACTATCAAAATAGATAATCGAGGCAATTTAGACACAAAAATGTGTCTATCAACAGTCCCATGTTACAATAATCAGCTGCTTAAAGTGAGTTGAACACAAAATGTGAGAAGTATGAGTCTGGAATTCCAGTGCTTTGTGTACTGCCATAGTAATCAGAGCTAGGGTGGGAGTTAGGCATAACATTCCGAAAAACAACAGAATTCCTAGTAAACCCTCACGAGACAAAACTCGTCCACTAGGGACACATAGGGGTTTAAAATCTTGTTACACATGCTAAGTGTAACCGTTTCCTCAACGAAAGGGAGTTGTTGTATTTCAGATTAGTTTAGATTTGTAGTTTGCTCAGGATTAGCAAATTCCAAGTGTGGGGGAATTTGATAACTGCATAATTTATATATTTTAAGCATCATTTCCTTATACTTATTTGCTATATTGTGTGAATTACCATGTGTTAGTATTACTTTAGTATTTTATGTGTTTTATTAGGTTACATCTCTGAAACAAGTGAAATTGAGCTTTACAAGAGAAGAATTTCCAAAGACCCAGTGGAACTCAGTATATTCCAGTATTTCTACTTCCCATCTTGTATAAAATTGCGTTACGAATCCGACGGCGAAAGAACGAGGTCATTCCGACTTTGTATGAGAAAGTTATAAGCAAAACAAGAACTAAGGGCAAAACGGTCATTTTAAGGGAATTGACTATTGGCACTTCGTCATATGATAAGGGCATAGATGTTTTGAATCATACTAAAGGCACCAGATCTTTCTAATCAGGGCTGCCAAGTTTCAAATAGTGTTAAAGGCGCCAGCAAGTTTACTTAGGGTTACCTTCTTCATTTTCAGTATCCGAGCAGCAAGCTTAAGTCAACTGTTGTTCAGGCCGATTCTTCTGTTAGGTTAATAATACGAAATTGGTGGATTAAAGGGAGTAATTCGAGTGTGTTGGGATCACCTAGGATGAGGCAAGGAATGGATATTGAGTTTGGCTAAGAAAATAGGTTTTTAGGCTAACTGCCATTGATTGATCATGATGATCATGGCAGAGATGATTGATGGTCGATTGCGAGTTTAAAGGGTGCAGCGATTTGGTGGAGGTGTTATCATATTTGGGTGATGATCAAAATTGGTGATGGATTCGAATCTGTCGTGATACAAAGCTTGGAGTGAAGGAAATTAATTGTGGGTTTCGATCTGTGCTGAATGTTGGCTGATGGAGTGAAACTGTTGGTGGTTGCTCGCGTCTGTGATAGTGAAGTGAGTTGTCAGTGACGTGAGTAGAATAATTTATACCTGAGCTCGTGGATTTGAGAGAGTCTCCGATGGTTGATAGGTCTGTGATGATAGTGGCGAGAAGAACTCGGAGCTGTGTTGATCAATGATGATATATAAGGTCGAGATGGAGTCTGTGATGCTACCAACGAAAGATGGGATAGAGTTAGAGTTACTGTTAATGGCTCGAGTAAGGAGTATCAGTTGGAGGCATTATGGTGAAGCTTGAGCAGTGTTCGGAAATCAGGAATTGGAGGTTGTTGGGAACAGTTAGAAAGTGATCGATCTCGAGTTGATGATGGGTGCATTTTATCGAAGGTGTGTTGATAGTGATGGTCGTGATGTTGCTGTTAGGTTCGAAAGAAAAAAGGAAGGCGTTGTTGCCGGGAAGACAGAGAGGAGTTGAGTTGTTTTGAAATAAAGTTACTTGAGCGGCAATCCAGGAAAGAACTAAGCCTTGTTTAACACGGAAAGTGTATTTGGGCGGTGATGAACTCTATAAAAATATAAGTCGTGAACATCACTTTGGGGATATACCTTCACGTACAGAAAGAAAGGGCGGAGATACTTTTGACACAATCCCGGACACATACGAAAAAAAAGAGACCTAGACAGACGAACGGAAGTACAGAGAACTGGAGATATAGGCATAGACGCGAGTGGAGATTTTGGGTGCATACCGTTTCGACGATTATCGGTTAGTTTGAGTCTTTTTATTAATTATTTTTAATGGCTTTTGAGAAAGCCATGTCAGGATAATTCCATTGTTAGGACGAAAGGATGAATTTGTAGAGATGGTTTTCTTTGTGTTTCAAACTTAGGGTTTTCAATTATAAAAACTTAATGTTAATGTTTTGTCTCTCTCTCAACGTTTTATCCTTATCAATAATTTTTCATGTTCTATGCCACGTATAGTGCATTGTTTGATTAGTAAAGGATTTCGTTGAAACCCTACTTTAAACTGTTTTACGAATATTCTTTGACTTTTTATGCCACGTATAATTAGTACTTCGAAATTCTACCTTAGGTTGATAACAAACAATTATTTTTGAAAATTCTTTCTTCGATTCTTAAACGAAAAATCTTCCGTATATTAGTAGCTAGATTTGCTATTTTACATGAGTAAAATCGAGACCCTTTGTGACGAACGCAATTAAACCCTAATCTACAACGGATTCCCGAAACCTTAACATTTTCCTCTTACTGTTTTCAAACTTTATTAAATAGTTTCCAATCACTCATTAATTTAATTCTTTATAAAAAAAACCTAAAAAAATATTTTAATTAATTTTAATATAAACACCTCGTGGGAACAAACCGTATTTGCTCTTGTCTACATCTTTCGACACTGTGCGCTTGCGGTAAAACAAAGTCGGTTTTCCGATGCATCATACCCTTAGCTTTCTTACAACCCTATTAATAAACCGCAAGAACTCATTAAAAAAAATTCAAAAAGAACTACTAGAACACATTTGGGTAAACCAATACCCTTTCTGCGGGATTTGCGGCTTTGCGTTTAACCCCCGAGTCACCTTTTGCGCTTTCATCAGCTTGCGGCTATAGAAAGAAAAAAGAAATTAAAAAAATGCTTAAAGCATGATATAAAAGGTTAGAGAGAATTTTATGTACCACAGTGATAAGCGGAAAATTGAAACCAGTAAAATTCAACTGCCAATCGCACTAATTATCAAAGCGTGATAGAAGATTGTAAACCACGCTTTCTTGGACAAACCCGAAGATCCATGGACCTTCAATGACCATAGGAGTGCGGTACCATTTAAAATCATGATCTTCGCGGATTTTTTCCTTTAAAGGAACCTGCATCCCAGGAATAAATTTCAGCTTGGAGTTATCAATCTCCAACAGCAAACGAAATCCTTCACCACCTTTGCGGCCCGGACCAACACTCAATTTCTTATAATTCTTTGCGGCTATGTTGTCGGTATATGTAGCATGGAAGTTTTCGACCGTGTAATGTTTACGTTCTGCAGGATTGGGAACATAACAAGTGAAGTTGGTTTTTCCCTGGCTTTGCATGTTGCATTCATCAAACACACGCCACCAATTCCCGTTATATTGAGTAACGGATCGGGCTAAACCATGCGGGGATCTGTTGTGGCTTGCGAGAACCTCAAATTAAAAAGGACTCTCACTCTGATACAAAGGAAGCTGTAAGCCCGCATCCAATGCTCACGCCGGAATTAACATCTTCTAGTTGCTATTTAAACCCTTCCATCATCTTCAATGAAATTTCATCTTTTTCATGATCAAAGAAGGAAACTTTGAATTGCTGAAGATTGTGCTTCCTTTTAAATTCTTCAAGTTTCACCGACCTAAATCTCAAGCTTTCGTGTGACCGCTTATTCTTAGAAGCTGGATTGCTGGCCGCAACAGGAACGTTTACGGACCTTGTTAAGTTAGAAGGATGACCTCTTGAACTACCAGATTCATCCAATCCTTTCTTCTTCGATACAGTATAGCAGGATGACTTCCTAGTTAAAAATTGATCATCCTGATGAGAAGCATCACCAGTAATTCTACAATCATTCTTCCCAGCCATGATAAATTTTTATCTATGCAGGAAAACAAGAAAAAATAAGTACACCATGATCAAAAGCAAAAACAAAACAGGAAAATCACAAAGCAGAAGAACAACCAGATGTTCATTAAATCAAAATGCAAACCAGCCAATAATTTTCTGATAAAGGGAAAGAAAAGATCATGATAGAACAACCACACATCAAAATTAAAATATCATCATTATCAACATTCAATAAACAGATGAACAAGAGCATCATCAACATCATCATCATCAATATTACCATTCACTTCAACAAACAATAAATCAATAAATAAGAACATCATCTACATTATCATCATCACCGATTACTCTAAAAAAAATCAGTTAAAAAGATGAACAAATACATTAAGAGGATTACCTATAATGAAGCAAAAGACAGAAGAAAATGATGATTGAATGAACAGAAAACTTGATCCCGATGTAAAAGTTCTTACTCATAACAGTTTGGGAGAATAAAAAGGCACAGAGGAATCTTTGAAAAGTTCAGGAGAATGAAAAGCACAAAAACTTTAAGAAGAAGAAGACAAAAGATATAAAAAATGAAATGAGGAGTGTGACTAACATTATTTTTCCTTTTTAAAGTAAAACGTATTACAAGCGTGAAAGTCAAAAAGGTAATAATTATTTTTCCTTTTTAAAATTTTTACCACATGTTAAAATTCAAAAGAAAAAAGGGGCAAATTGTGAGGGTATAAAATCCCAAACTACACGTGGACCAATACAACGGAAGAAGCATCAGGTTACAATAAAACGAAAAACACTGAAACAAAGCTTTGTAAGAAGTACTGAAACAGACAGCTTCGTTGCATGATCGACACGTGGGTTGCGGGAAAGCATGACACACTGCTCGAAACAGATAGCCTTGCTTCCTTCCTGACACCCGAGTTGCGGGAAAGCCTGACACAGTAAAGGAAAATGATGAGCATCGGTGCATGAGAGACACGTATCAGCTTTATAGGATGCAAAACAAGTAGAACTAAAGTATGACAAGCCACTTTCAAGGGCCACGTGTCAAACATGCTATGGTTCTAATAAAACCGCAACGTTCATCCAAATCCAAAAACAACAACTTGAATACAAGTCCACAGAAGAGTTGCGGGACATCAAGTGAGAAACTAAGGGAAATGAGCAATACGCATGCCAAGTTTTGCGGGATTACACTTCGCTCCAAAGGATGGATAAGAACAAATAGGTGGAAAGGTAAATTGGAGGGACCCATCAAATTGGCTATAAATACCAAGCTCATAAACAGGAAGAGGGGCTGGAAAATCTTTAAAAAAATTGGACATAAGGCATAGGATCAGAGCAAAGAGATTAGGTATGAGACTTGTGTAAAATTTTAGTTCAATTGTTCTTTGATTAACATGATTATAATTTTATAGAATATCATATTTCTGTAATATAGGATGATGATGAATAAAAATGATACAAATTTTTACTACCCGTGGATGTAGACAATTTGATTGTCGAACCATGTTAAATAGTAGTGTCAATTCATTTCTTGTTCTGATTGATTATCATGTTCTAAGTGTTAATATGAGTTGATTTTATTATAAGATATCAAACTTCACTATGTTTCAAATTTTGTTGGTTGTGATCCAAAGACGCAAGATTTTTGGTAATCACAATTTGGGTAAAGCTTCAAAAGACCCAATCGACTGTTCAAAACGGAACTTATGTAACCAGATTAGAAATAGTTGAAACTTTATGAACCTTTTTCCTAACTGTGGTTTAATACATTAATTTTGGGCATGTTGTTGAAATTTAAGGAGTTCAAAATTCTTTCATTTACTAGAAATTGATTTTGATAGGGTTGTTGGATATGAGTCATATGGTACACATCTGGGGAAAATGGTATTAAGAAAACTCTTGTTACCAGATAGCACAATAGTGCGAGTTTTCAGATTAAGAGTTGGTAATGGGTCCTTTTGTGAAAATGAGTATCTTACTGATTTTATTTTGGAGAGTCACTAATTGTTCAGTATACCTCAAGGGGAGTCATGACCTGCAAGAGAGTCACTAATTATACTAATTGTTTACCAAAACCAAGATGATTAGATGCACCATATATGTTTAACTTGGTATAACCATTAGGTGGACATTTGATGTAGCTTTAAAACAGTGGTAAAATGTTCGTTACTCAGATTTGTGAAGATTCGATTTCTAGACCTAATTTTTAATAAATAAAAATAAAGAAGATTAAAACAAACTTGATTTTAAATTGATGGGAAGAACTAGGGCTAAAGATTCCACCATTAGTCAATATTTCAAGTGATAAAATCTTACAATTCCTGTATTCAATTTATTCTGAATATTGCCAAAGTTAGGTTTTGGAAAGAATAATTGTAAATTGAAAGTATGAGACATCAAAAGTTTAAAACTAAACATGACCCATCAAAAGAAAACACAATTATTTGATAAAAACCATTTTTTTCAATTTAATTTAAAGCAATTAATAATAAAAGAATTATAAAAAATAGATAAAATAGAAGTTACCACTTAATTATTGGAAGAATGGCTTCCTTCGTCGCCCCAGTGATGGTGATTAGCTCATTGTATTGGAAACACCCTCAAAATATATTTTCATAGCTCAAAAAGTGTTTACAAAGATGAATTAATAGTAACACAGGAAAACAGAAACACTTATAAGCGTTACAAATACTTGTTCTCTGCATTACAGAAGAAAGAAAAGAAAACAGAAGAAAAGAACGGGCTTCAGCTTCAGGTGCTTCAGAAATACAACTGCTTCAGTGACTACGTTAGCGACAGTTTCTGAGCGCCTTATGTTCTTCACCTTCTTCTTCACCAGCAGCAGAAGTGTTTTCTCCTAGAATTTTTTCGGTGGCTCTGGCTTCTTCCCGATACCATTTCCTTTGCTTCTTTTGTTATATATAGGGTTAGTAAACCCTAATAAGTCTTGTGAACCGATAAGGACCCAAAGAACAAGTCCAAATCACTCTCAAACTTACGTGCAAATCCCAAACAGAATACAACTCTGTTTCCGGCTCGATTCATTCTTGTTGGCAATTTTTCCGGCTGAAACACGTCTTGTGACGTGTATTAATGTTGTTTAGGTTGTTGAATCACTTTGAGATACCAAGTACACGTTTAAAATCCTTAAAACTCGGTTGACAGAATCATGCAGAAGCTTTCTTACGCAAACAAATTCTTCCCGCCATTTTCAGTTTCAAATTCAAAGAAGGGGGTGCCCCCAATCCAAGAGATGAGTGCCTTTATCAATTCTCCACGGGTGCCTTTATCAATTTCGAGCCGATTTTTCCGTAAATGTTTATTTTTCAAAAATACCTACAAAGACATAAAAAACCATATAAAGTACAAAATCAAACACTATCAAAGTAGATAATCGAGCGCAATTTAGACATAAAAATGTGTCTATCAACAGTCCCATGTTACAATAATCAGCTGCTTATAGTGAGTTGAACACAAAATGTGAGAAGTATGAGTCTGGAATTCCAGTGCTTTGTGTACTGCCATAGTAATCAGAGCTAGGGAGGGAGTTAGGCATAACATTCCGAAAAACAGCAGAATTCCTAGCATTCCAGAATTCTCACAAAATGAAAGGGAAAATACAATTCTGAAGAGACTTGTGGGTTGGTGGGAATATGCCAACATTGTTAAGAATCCGTTAAAGGTTAACATGATCTCCTAAGAGAGAACATTGTCAATGTTGCTGAGCCCTTTGTCAAATCTCCATTGTCCAAAGACATAAGATAAAAAAATCTTCAATAATCTCTTAGTCTGAACGGCAAATAGGACATCTATCAGATAAAGCCAGTCCTCTCTGACACAAGTTATGTGATAAAAATTTATTTTTCTTTTTTCTAGCTTTGATCGTGATTGGAAGAAGATTGAAGTATTTATTGGGACAAAGACTGTTATACAGGTATAAATGTATCCAGTTCGCCCAAATTATTTTAAACTCATATCAATTCTTCTTATTACTACCATGGATCAAAAAATTGAGTTTTGTGTGGCCTTGTACCATGTTTCGGCTTTTGAACTGGTACAAATAAATGTTGAAAAGATATAAGGTTCGTTCATAGATAAAAATAAAAAAAATAAAAAAAGATAGAATCAAAATATCGAGCACTTACGTGATTTTCTCCTTTGAAAATTGTTAGTTTGTCTACAAATTAAATTGGGATTAATTGTTTACTTAAGGGCTAGGTTGATCTGTTAAGTTGGGAAATCATCACAAAATTTGACCTTCAATATGACTATTCCCTAGGTTTCATATGAGCTTGAATATAACCCCCTTCTATGTCAACCCTTGGACATATTCTATTATAACTAACTAACAACATAAGCGAATAAAAAGACAAAAATACACTCAGAGAGTTATAGGCTACATTATTTTCGGAATCAGCAACAATAGATTGGCATTTTTAAATATCTCCCACTGTTATTTGTTTCCGGCGATTTCCTTCCTCTGTATTCCACTTGTTTGTATAAATTGTTCATCTTATAAACGGCACAACAAACAGTGGTATCTATGAAGTAACAGTAGTGAGTATGACTTTGCAGACTTACCAACGTCAAAACCAGTTAGAACCTCCAATGTGACTGCTGGAAGTCTGATATCAAAATTTTGGAAGTCTAACACTCTTAGAACTTTCACCAATCACTTGGAGGATTATGCCATTCTGGATTGTGCTGAGTTAATGAACTAGACCCACTAGTCAAGGGAGATTGGACCATCTCTCCCAAGAGGCATGACTGGTGGTGACCGGTCAGTCAAATCGAACCCAGTCAGTATGTGAGGATGCTCCCACATCAGTGTCCCCTATTGAGTAGTCGGAAAAAAGTCGAGATCTGTTGCTGTCTACCACTTAGAAATGGGAAATTGGAGCATATCTACCATATTCTACTAGCACCGCTGATCAGAAATATGCTATTATTATTGTTGGTAATAGGCATTTTGAGAAGTTGAGAAACTTATATAGATTGGAACCACTGATAACTTGAAATACAGTTTGTTTCACGATTGTAAATATTTCTGGCTTTGTGATAATTGACGGCCATCCAGGTTCCCTTTTCCAACCAGTCACAGGCTGTTCGTCTTGTCATTTCTGGTTATATACTGACGTCGCTAGTACAAAATCCTTCTGAGCATTTCCATTGATTTAATAAGTGTGGTCATTTATCTCTGTATTCATCTGCTCTATGCTGGGATTTTGCAGATACGTAGTCATGCACAGAAGTACTTTTTGAAAGTTCAGAAGAATGGGACAAGTGAACATGTGCCACCCCCTCTGCCGAAGCGGAAGGCAGCTCATCCATACCCGCAGAAAGCCTCCAAAAATGGTCAGTGTAACTTACATAAATTGTTTCTGTCATGCAGTGACAGTTGTTTGCCCTTCTCTTTCTATGAAAATTGTTTTCCCCATTCTCATTTTCTTGCAATTGGCAGTTCTGGTTTCTTCACAAGGGATGGGGCTTGTCATGCTTCAGTCCCATTACTCGAACCGGGATATGTCGTCAGGCCTGATTCATCGTCAATGCTAAGGAACTCCAATGCTAATCCAGCATTGTCTTCATGGCATCACAATTCTGCACCACTAATGGATGCATCACGTATTACCCAAGGTTTGTTTATTCTTAGTCTCACACTGACGAAATTAATTGTTTTCTTGTCCAAGATAAAAAACTTTACATTTGTATCAGTAGCTTTTGATCGTGCTTTAATTATAGGTAATAATGGATCTGGAAGACCTACTACCTTAAATAATTGCTGTAGCAGTAGTGAAAGTACCCCCAGGAAATGGGCTACAAATGAAATGGCTGATCATGGCCCGCCATTGAGAGGTGACTATCTTTTTACTGCAGTTAATAAATAGAATAATTTTTACGTTCTTCTGAGTAGAAAACTTAATAGGACATTAAAATATTTTTTCTTCACTTCTAAATCAAGCGTCTGCTGGTGCTACTTAGAAATGTTAAAATGCATAAAACTTATTTTCTCGGATCTTGGAATATGTGCCTATTAAAGAATCTTATCCATGGTGCTTATATTTGCAATTTACTTGTGCATGCTACTCTTGTAATTATGTGGAAACTATTTTCTACTGTACGAAAATAAAAAGGTATCATCTTACGTTCCTTGAAAAATGATCATCAATTTATCGAAGACCTTAGTTTCAATAACTTCTGCAAATGCTTATTGAGACATCACTTTCTAATGAAAAGTAGATCCTGCAAATTGGGGCTTATGCTGCAAATGCAATTTTATTGAGATGCGTTATCGCAATTTTATTGAGGTGCGTTATCTTTGGCATTATCTTTGTGTAATGCATCCTATGTGCCAACAGAAACACTCCAGTTTCAGTGTTACAGTACCCAACCTTTTTCTCCCTTTCAAAATGATTACCAAATACCAAGTGTCAGTATTCACTAATTCGTGGATTAAATTACTACTGGACAGTTTTAGAATTCTATTTAGTCATTGAGCACCGAAAATAAAAGTACCATATTGGAGCCTTTTAAAGCTTAGACAGAGTCGTGATGCAGCCCTGGCAACATAGCTTACAAGTGATCTATCACTAAGTGTCTGCAAAATAACGTAAGCGCTGAAGTTCAATCCACTATAACAGGTGTCAATATCCTGCAGATGTAGGTTAATGACTTGCTGCACATGCAATGGGGTTGTGAAATTTAGATAGTCTCTCTGATGCCAATTCCTAACCCTGGTCACTGTTCTTTCGTCTCTATAACTGATGGAAAAGCTTCTCCAGTACCCAAATTCTTTTTACTTCATTCTATTTTGAATTTTTTTATTTTATTTTACTATTAGTATGAGATTCAAAATTGAGGAATTAGGTATATAACATGCCTATGATGTCTATCTTCTTGCATATCACTCTTGTACTCTAGTTATACTTCAAAGTTTGTCTGAAAATTACATGGGACCATGAAGTTTGACAGCAAAGTTTTTAAAGAGTTTAAGCAATTTGAAAGAAAATGTGAAAGAAATTATAAAATCCGATTGTCTGTTACAAGAGAGATGCTAGCATGCTAACGTACACTTGCTTAGCTATCCTACACA
The DNA here is from genome assembly GCA_023531435.1 of Papaver californicum. Classification (NCBI taxonomy): domain Eukaryota; kingdom Viridiplantae; phylum Streptophyta; class Magnoliopsida; order Ranunculales; family Papaveraceae; genus Papaver; species Papaver californicum. Next base: position 3,004,749 of record JAJJMC010008370.1, on the reverse strand, counting down.
TAAAACTCACACATAACACGTTCTTATGTGAACCCACACATGACTTCCACAAATATGGTTTATTGAACTAACTAATTCTAACTAACAGATTCTTAATGACTCTAACATTCCCCCTCAAGTTGTGTATCAGCAAGATACATGAGCTTGCCAGAAAGAGATCGAAAGATAGAAGTGCATAACCCCTTGGTAAAAAAATCTGTCAGTTGATGGATAGAAGGAACATAGGAAATCCTTAAAGAATCATGTGAAACCAATTCTCGGACAAAATGATAATCCACCTCAATGTGCTTTGTCCTTGCATGAAAAACTGGGTTGAAAGCCAAGTTTGCTGCACTCTGGTTGTCACAGTATAGAACCATAGATTGGGAAACAGGCAGATGAAGTTCTCTCAACAAATAGGATATCCATAACAGTTCAGAGGAAGTAACTGCAAGTGATTTATATTCTGCCTCTGCAGAACTGCGAGAAATGGTTGGTTGTTTCTTGGAAGACCAAGAAACCAAAGAGGATCCAAAGAAAATGGCATATCCACTGGTAGACCTTCTAGTATCTGGACAGCCTTCCCAATCTGAGTCAGAGTAAGCACTAACTTGTCCCACATCACCAGTAGCAAAAGTTATTCCAGAACCCACAGTACCTTTAAGATATCTCATAATTATTTTAACCAATTGAAAATGCAGATCAGAAAGACAATGTATGAACTGTGAAACATAGTTCACTGCATAAGTAATATCAGGTCTGGTCATAGTAAGATACTGAAGACCACCTACCAAACTTTTGTAGATTGTTGGAGATACTAAAGATGTACCACAATAGACTGATAGTCTAGGACCAGAAGCAACAGGAGTGGTGCTGGGTTTGCAATCCACCATCTCAGCCTTCTGAAGTAATTCAATAGTATATTTCTGTTGAGTGAGAAGAATTTTACCTGACTTCTTGGACCAAATGCACTCAATCCCTAAAAAAATAGTAAAGAGGGCCTAGGTCCTTCATACAAAACTCACTGCCCAATACCTGAATAAACTTGTGAACTGATATACTAGATGATCCAGTAAGGATGATATCATCTATGTATAGCAGGAGAATCATCATCTCAGAATTTGTATGATAGATGAACATAGAGTGATCACATGTGGACATTACAAATCCCTGATCAAGAAGGAAATTATTGAATCTTGTAAACCAAGCTCTAGGGATCTTGCTTCAAGCCATATAGTGATTTTTGTAAATGGAACACATGAGTAGGATGAGTTGTAGAAACATACCCAGGTGGATGCTCCATGTAGACATCCTTATCCAAGAATCCATGTAAGAATGCATTTGAAACATCAAGTTGTTGCAGAACCCAATGCTTGCTCAATGCTATAGTTAGAACACATCTGATTGTTGTAGTCTTGACAACTGGACTAAAGGTTTCTGAGTAGTCCACTCCATCCTGCTGCAAGTATCCCTTATCAACAAGCCTAGACTTATACCTGTCAACTGAGCCATCAGAGTTTAACTTCACTTTGTAAACCCATCTGCAACCCAGAACATTCATACCCTCAACATATGGTACTAGTGTCCAGGTCTCATTGTGCATTAAGGTTTCATATTCCTTATCCATAGAATTAACCCATGTATGATCCTTACAAGCTGTTTTGTACGACTTTGGCTCAGCAGGTGCATTTAAAACAGAAAGAAAAGCAGATGAAATGGAATGACAAGTTGTATAATGTGCAACAAAATCTGGTGGCAGGGCTTTCTGTTTTAAAACACCAGATCTGGACCTTGTTTGAATTCCAGGAACAATTGGTACAACTGAAGGTAATGGCACTAAAAAAGATTCTGCAGAAGAAGAATTCTCCGTAGCAGAAGTAGATGGTTGATCAATAGAATAAGAAACTGGAGTATCAAAGTTTCCACATGGGCCAAGTTGTAGATGAACAATATCAGATGTGGTAGATTGTGAAATGGCAGGATCAGCAAAGGGAAAACTGGACTCATCAAAAGTAACATGTCTGGAGAAAAAAACCTTTTTAGTGGAATTGTCATAGCATTTATATCCCTTATAGAAATAATTGTACGCTAAGAAGGTACACCTGACAGACTTTGGACATAGCTTGTCTTCCCTAAAGGAAGACATGTTGGGATAGCAGCTACATCCAAAAATCTTGAACAAATTATAGTCTGGGACCTCATTCTACAAAATTACAAAAGGGATTTTGAAATGCAAGACTTTTGAAGGAAGTCTGTTTATAATAAAGGTGGAAGTAAGGTAGCTATCATACCAAAAGGACTTAGGAACTGAAGCTTGAAAAGAAATAGTATTACCAACCTCAGTAATATGTCTAATTTTCCTTTCTGCAACACCATTTTGCTGGGGAGTTTTGGGACAAGAAATTCTCAAGGTAATGCCATATTGTGCAAGAAAACTTCTAAAAAGTCTCTTAGCCAACTCAGATGCACCATCACACTGAAAAGAAACAATGGAAGTAGACAGAAGCTTCTCATTGTGAAGTTTGAAGTGTTGGAAACATTTAAGAGATTCATCTCTTGTGGTTAGAGGGTAAATCCAGTGGTATCTAATGAAGTCATCCACAAATAGAATAAAGTTTCTAAAGCCCTCTAAGGATGTGATTGGAGCAGGACCCCAAATGTCACAATGAACAAGATGTAAAGGGGAAATAGAAATTCTTTTTGAAGATTGAAAAGGCAATTTAGTGTGTTTACCAAGTTGACATTCATGACAAAAAGAATCCAAGTTGTGATCTGAGAGTTGTGTAGATGGTATAGCTGACAATTTCTTGAGAATAAGTGAAGAAGGATGGCCTAACCTTTTGTGCCAAATGGAAGAGGAAGCAAGAATTGAAGTAAAAGCCTTAGTAGGAGGTGGTGCAACCTGAATTGGATACAAATTATTGCACACTGCTCCTTCTGCAACTACCTCATCAGTGGATAAATCCTTGATATTGTATCCCCAAGGTAGCATGTTGAATGACACATTATTATCAACACAAAATTGTGAGACACAAATAAGATTCTGTGTAAGCAGAGGAACCAACAAAACATTCTTTAGCAAAGTTCTGAATTTGCAAGAACTAAAAATACTTCACATATTACAGAGATTTGGAGATACTTACCATTGCCAATCATCACCTTATTGGTACCAGAATAAGTTCTGCAATCATGTAACAATACAGGGTTACTGGTGATGTATGCAGTAGCACCTGAATCAGGAATCCATTGTGCATTGACCATAAAATCATATTCATGTTGTTCTACTCCAGAGAAAGTATAAAAGGCTTGATGAGATCTTGTCTTAGAAGTAGAAGTATTTGGTTTTGAATTTGTTGTTGGTGGAGTGTAACGCCAATGACATCTGTTGGAAGTATGACCAAGTCTTTTGCATATTTGACACTCAACCTCAGAAAAATTTGTAGGAGTCTTGTTCTCAAAATTGATTGAAGTAGTTTGTGGAGATTTATGATAATGTTGTATTTTCTCGGAATAAAAAGTTGTATTTATGGAGTCAAGTAAAATAGATGATTCTTGGTCTTGAGATTTAAGCCATTGTTCATGATGAACTAGTCTTGATCTCAACACACCAAAAGTGTATGTTTCTCTCTATTATGAGAAGAAACAACAAATTGATCGAAACATCTATTGAGGCCATTCAAAGTATACATAAAAATATCATCATCTGTAATATTTTCATTAATAGCATCAAGATTGTCAGTGATTTCTTTAATCTGACACAAGTAATCAAGAAATGAAAGATTACCTTGTTTTATTGACTGTATCTGTCCTCTGAGCATTGATTTTCTTGCAAAGAATTGAAGATTAAACTCAGATTTGAGATAATCCCAATATTCTTTTGATGTTGATAATCCAAGAACTCCAGAAGAAATTGATTGAGTAAAAGTTGCATTGAGACAGGACATTACAAAACGATCCATAGATGGCCAGAAAACATGTTCAGGATTTGATGTAAGTACCTCATTAACAAGAATCATTGAAGCAGGAGCCGGATATAATCCATCAAAAAATCTTAGAAGGTTAGTACTCATCAGTATAGATTCAAATTGATGTCTCCAGAGAATGTAGTTTGTTGAATCTAGCTTCAAGGAAACAAAATTACAAATATTTTGAAAAGGTAATTGAATCTGATGTTGTTGGTAGAGATCTGTAGCATTTGTTGATGAGTGTGAATTGGTAGAGGTAGATGTATTTGTATTCTCCATTATAGATGTTGTTTAAAAGTATTAGTAATTTGAAGGATTAATAGAATTTTAAGTATTCCTAGATTTGTTCAGAAAGAAGAATTTGAAGAATTTGGATCAAGAATCAACTCGTCAGAGATTGAAGTTTCTGATACCATGAAAGAGTTTAAGCAATTTGAAAAAAACATGTGAAACAAATTATAAAATTTGATTGTCTGTTACAAGAGAGATGATTTGCCAAATATAAAACATGCTAACGTACACTTGTTTAGCTATCCTACGCATAACATGTTCTCATGTGAACCCACACATGACATCCACACATATGGTTTATTGGACTAACTAACTCTAACTAACAGATTCTTAATGACTCTAAAAGTTTTGTCATATTTTTTTGATGCAGTTATGCCTGATTTTTCTCAAGTCTACCGCTTCATCGGCAGTGTGTTTGACCCCGAGACAACTGGTCACTTGCGGAAACTAAAGGAAATGGATCCAATTGATGTTGAAACTGTATATCTTTTTTAAACTTAAACGATTTTGATCATTCTACTTACCAAGAAATTTTGAATCATGTGCAGTTCAGTTAGCTTAAAAGTGCACTTTTTGTGACACAAAATTGTTTACTACTGCTCATTTTAGATTATAGCTACTTACACTATCATGTTGCTTAAGAGTATTGGATATTATCCATGGTTTTGGTATTCATGTGCCGTCTTTTCATAGAATAATTTGGATGTTATATTTGCTGGTCTGACCATGCCACTAGTGATTTTTTTTAATAGTGTATCCTAGATGCTATATACTAGTCTTAAAATTATAAACATATTAATTCTAGTGGATCATAATGTTGTTATGTTAATATTATACATTAAACGTTTAATCATTAGTCAGTAGCTTCTGTTTTCATACACCATAACCAGATCAGATAGACTGGCCTTAGAGCATCCACAAGGGCGTGAATAAAACACGGACCAAAGATCAAATACCCTCTTTGTTCTGTAAATGTGAAGCACAGATGCGCGACTGTATTTAAGGTTTAGTCGCTAAATTCCACTTTAGCAGAATATATTTAGGAATTTTTCCGGAGTAAACATGGTTTAGTCGGGCGGGCTCGTAGTGTACCGCCTGGCATCAAGCGACGTCGCAGTGTACCGCATGGAACGAAGCGTTATCCTAAGACAACGCTTAGAAACACGGACGGTATCCCAGGAATGCGCCTGATCAAGTGGTAGCCTAGAATAACGCCTGCTGAACCGAGACTCTAGGATCACGCCCACCACTAGGCGGACTCCTAAGACATCGCCCCATCCAAGCGGTTCACTGGAGCTACGCGCAACACCATGCGGCCTCCTAGAATTGCGCTTGCAATTTGGTGCGTCGCTAGAAGCCCGCCCCACTTTGGGCGTTACTCTAGAGTAACGCCTGATATATTTTTTTTTACCGTTGAGTTTACCGTTGCAACAACAACGATGTATTATAACACTATATATGGGATATTAATCCAATTTCATCTTACTAAACTCACTCATTGCTATCTACTTAGTATTCGAAAATAATTAAGTTCTTTTTCATTTCATTTTACTTTCCGAATCGATTAGAACTATGCCACCACCACCAAGACCATGAGGTCCAAATTTTACTACAGATGAAGATGTAACGATGTGTAAAATTCATTTGTCAATATCTCAAGATTCTAGTATTGGTAACGATCAATCAGAAGAAAGATTATGGTCTCGCATATTATATGGGATGAAAGAACCCATACCTTCGATGCCACATCGCACTTGGACCTCCCTTCAGAAATGATTTCAGGGAATAAGTAAATATGTGGCACTTTACTCTGCAAAGGAGGCAAAAGTGGAACGTGAACACCATACTGGTTGGGGCCCCGAAAATAAGGTAACTACTCATTTAATTTTGACGATTAAATTACTGTTTGAATTGTATATCCTCAATTCAATTGAATTAAAAAAAACAGATTGCAGAAGTAAGGAGGCTTTTCAAGGAAGCTAATGGTGGGAAAAGTTTTAAGCATGAGGAGTGCTACGCAATTATGTTAGATAATATAAAACATTCCCGACGATCGACAGTTGTTTTCGATTCATCACAAGCTGAGTCAGATTACGAAAACGGTGAGGAAAACCGGGAAACACAGGAAATTTTGGCATTCGACAATTCCAATGGCTATGAAGACATAGGAGATATCCCTAACACATATACCCATCAAATGGGAAAAAAAGAGTCGAAACGACAGAAGAAAGGGAAAGTACATTGTAGTGGCCAACAGGAAATGATGGAAAATATTTATAGAGAGCAACAAAAATTTAACACCAACTATACAGAACAAACAAAAATGAAGATGGCGCAAAGAGAATCCGAGTTTGCAGCAAAACTAGCTGAGAAATCTGCAAAGTTTGAGGCAAAACAAGCTAGGAAAGAAGCGGACGAGGAATTCTGTATAATGATGATGGATGTCTCTGGGATGGATCTGGGATCAAGACAGTACTTTGAATTTAGGAAGGCAGAAATTTTGAAGAAAAGATTAAACCAACCTTAAAGGATTCTTGGAATACCTTATACCTATGTGAAGGGCAGTCTTATTAGCATTGTCATTTTAAGTTTCAACTTGTATGAACTAATTAATTTTATGTTAAATTTCAATTTTTTGTTTTTTAAAAACTCACATGCCTTTAAATGTATCTAACATATTTTTTGAAAAAAAATGACCGTTGTCACTCCAGTTATAAAATGATCATTGTCATATCCTACTTTCACTACCATCGCCTGCAAACTTCCCATCTTCTGCTTCAACAACACAATTCTTAAAAAAATTTCAAACAAAACATACATAATGGAGGGTTCAAGATCATCACCAATTACCAAGTGTTCTTTTTGTATTTCTGCTGGTCATGTTGCCAGAGATTGTCCTTGGAAAGGTAGAAAGTACACTAACCAACTGTAAGGGGTACCTGTTTCTTAGAAAAGCAAAAAAAGGAAATGTTGGATTTCAACCTTATGTGAAGTGCAACTACTGTGGAGTTTTCATCTGGTTAGATGCTTATGTAGCTTCACACCAAGGTATTCCACCAACTTTACCAGATGATGAAAAATGGTTAAAAGAGAAGCAATTTTACTGCTACTCATGTGGGGAAGCTGATCACATGGCTTACAACTGCAGAACCAATCTCTTACCATACACAGATCAATGTTGTGATGGTAAGATGAAGCTGCTCACTTCTAAAAAACCTGAATCTATTGGAAACAAATTCTACTTATGTCAAACATGTAAGAAGGTTAAGTTTCAATAAATATGTAAGCAACTGTTGAAATATGTATGAACTAAGATATTGTCATACTATTATAACTAGGTAATAAAGAAAATAACTTTGCAACTTCATATAGTATTCATATCATAACAGGAATTGCAACATAGAGATAGTACTAGTACTCCAGAGAAAGGGTTGGTCACAAAATTGAATCGTATACTATTTATGAGGACCTGCTCTGAAAATAGGTGAGAAACGACTTTCCTCATTCAATTTAGAAACGTTTTCAATCTTCCATTTGAATCTGGAAGATGAAGGGACGTCGTCGACAATAACTTAGCATGTGCAGCAAGCCTTTAAACCCCTAGGTGCCCCTAGCGGCCGAGTTGTGTCTCGGGCGGGTTTACTAAAGATTTACCCACAAAACCTATCCAGAGGATTTACAAATTTTTAATCCTCACCAAAATCTGACCATAAGTGTTCGATCAAGTCATTTCGTAAACGAATATGAGTATCTTTGTCGAATACTGCACGTCGGCGTTGGTCCATTCCCATTCTCGAAAGTTCAGCAGTATTGTGTCTAGAAATATTACCGGTGCACCGTGGCTGCGTTGATCATACTCATGCGGCCAATCACCGGGTAAACGCTTATCCTCCACTATCATATTATGTAGAATGATTACAGTCTTCATTATATATGCTAGTACGTCAGGATTCCACATTCGTGCTGGTTGCTTGATGATTGTAAATTGATTTTGCAGTACGCCAAAGGCTCGTTCTACATCTTTTAGGCAACCCTCTTGCCTAGCAGAAAAATTTTGTTTCTTCGCCGAGTCTGGATGTTTAATCGACATCACAATAGTAGCTATCTCCGGGTATATTCTATCACCAAGATAGTACCCCATATCGTACTGATGTCCGTTGACAACAAAGTTCACAGTCGGTGCTTTCCCGTTGATAAGCTTTTTGAAAATATATGAACGGTTCATCACATTTGTATCATTGTTAGAACCAGACATACCAAAAAATGCATGCCAAAACCACAGATCATATGACACCACTGCCTCCAGGATAATACTTTCACTACCTTTGTACGCAGTGTAAGCACCTGATTCAGCCGATGGGCATTTATCCCATTTCCAGTGTATGCAACCAACACTACCCAGCATCCCCCGAAAGCCCCTATCCTTTTTCTCAGCAAGAAGCAGTTCAACATCACGCTTAGTTGTGTGCGCAAATATTCTTTCTCGTACAGATACACTATCGTCTTACAAAACCTACGAGTTGCTTCCAAAACTGTGGTTTCTCCGATCCGTAAATACTCATCTATTGCATCTGCCGCACATCCGTAAGCTAACATTCGTATTAATGCAGTAATTTTTTGCTGAGGGGTTAATCCAAGAACACTACAAGCATATCTTTTTTGAACAAAATACTTATTTACAGCTACGACATCTCCCAATATACGGTTGAATAATTCTCGCCGCATTCTGAATCTTCTACGAAATACATGAGGAGGAAACGTCGGGTTTCTACAAAAGTATTCTTTCCACAGAAGTTTTGCACCGCCATCACGTAATCTTGGTATTTTTATACGAGTTTGAGGCCAGTTCATACTTGAAGCGATCAATCCCGCAGTGACTGCTTCATTATTTTGGCTCAATGCAAGAAAACCTTCGTCTGATGAGTACAGACTATTGTTATCATCATCACACGATGAAGAAGAAGAAGAAGAAGAAGAAGAAGAAGAATGAGGAGGAATAGAAGAACAAGAACCATAGTACTGATTGTTATTTTGATAGTATGCCATTTGCTTTTTGATGTTTTTATCTTGGGTTTGTATAATTGGAGAATCAAGTGTTCAATTTATAGGCAAATTAAGATAAGATTTTGAGTTTTGAATTGCCAATACACGGTTGGTATTTTAATGCAAAAACAGAGTTGAGGCAAGTGGGATGGACAGACGAATCAGAGATATGAAATGTCGTTTGACAAGACAATACCAAATGACCAAAAAGACAAAAGTTAGAAAAAAACTTTCAGAGTTTGAATGGACAATACACGGTTGGTATTTTAATGCAAAAACCGAGTTGAGATAAGTGGGGTGGACGGACGCATCAGAGATATGAAATGTCGGTTGACAAGACAATACCAAATGACTAAAACGACGAAGGAAAAAAAATTAGAGTTTTGAATTGACAATACAAAACTAAAGGATAAATTAAACGATTATAAATGTAAGAAAAATAATTTGAAAAGACAATTGAAATCTGAGAAAGAAAAAGTTTTATGTTCAACTAACAATTCAATGCTAATAATTTGGGAAGATTTAGGGTTCAAGAGGGGAGGTGGAAGAGGGTTTGCTGTTGAAAAACAAAGGGTTCAGGAGAAAAAAATAGGGTTCGGCGGAAGAAAAAGGAAATGAGAATGGGGTGGGCTGCTAGCAACTCGCCTGGAATCCCAGGCGGGGTGCTAGGACACCGCCCGTCTCATTCATCCCACACGGTAACTTCGCACATGTACAACTCCTTCAGGCGTTATGCTAGCACTTCGCCCCATCAGGCGTGATTCTGGGACACCGCCCGTCTCTTGGACGTGGTCCTACGATACCGTCCACTACCAGGCGTTACGTTAGGATTCCGCCCCATATCAAGTGTTACGCTAGGATTCCGTCTCGCGCAAACGTTATCCTAGGATTTCGTCCGTCTTTCCAAGCGCATCGCTGGGACACCGCCTAATACCAGGCATATCGCTAGAACACCGCCCGACTATACATGGTTGTTCTTGGATCGGACCAAAGACTAAAGTTTTTAGTCTTTGATCTTTTACTCTAGTCGACCCATTGTTGTTGCTCTTATGCATGTTAATTGGTTGCCCATTGACTTGTTCATTAATTGCATGGACACCACCAGTGTTTCAGTAATATTTGAGTTGGCTTTTGCAGGTTATACAATATAGAGAAGACTATGTTAAATTAGCGGTTGATACCTGATGAAAGGAGATATAATCTTATATTTTCACTAAAATTAAGGTTGTCGGAGTAGTCAAGTAGGCAATCAGCCATTTGTGATTTAGGGTTTCTAAAATAGATTATGCATGCAGACTGGATGTATCTAAAAACTTGCTAGTACCCGTCCAGAAATAATTGATTATTGTGTGGATTTGGTTCTATGAATGGTTCCACTCTTCTCAAGCATGATGCTACTCTAGTTATTATTGACTTCAGTTCTGTTTTGTGCCAGGTATTATTGTTAATGAGAAACCTCTCAGTCAACTTGTTGAGTCCCGATTTCGAAGATCATGTAAGTACCCATCCTTCCTAAACTGCATCCAAATTTATCTTGGCACTACAGTTAATAACCAGTTTGAAGATTTGATTTGTCCGGAAAACGTCATTCTTCTTAGTTAGATGAAAATGAATTGATCATACTGATGGTGTTCATTTTAGTCATGTTAGCAATTATAGTAGACACCATAACAGCTGTTTGAGTTGTTTCGTTTTTTCTCAAGGACTAAATATGTGGTGAATGTCCAGCACAATGTCCTGATTCTATATTTTGTTTAGAAAACAGTTATGAGGAAAGACATTTTATTTTATTTAATTCTGTCCTGAATAACTTAATTTTTCTCGGGATTATTAGACTACATTGTTAAATGTAATGAGTTTTTGTTTGATGTTTTTGAAAGGAATGGTTCTATTTCCTTTGACACACACTACAGAGAAAGTTGCTCTCGTCTTATGATGCTGACTTGGAGTAAACAAAATCAGAAGGTGCTATTACTACACCTCCGGTGCAGGTAGGGAGAAGAATCAAAACCTAGTTACAATCAGCGAATTATTTTTCTCCATATAGATATGCTCCCTCAATTCGATGCTTGACAAAACACCTGTTGATTGTCAAATTAATAAGTGTTCGAGGAGAAAAGGGAGTGACCTGTGAGCACTTCAAACTGATAGCAAGGCCGATGTCTCTGCCTTTTTTGTATTTGTAAGGATTTTTTATTGTAAGAGAATGTCAGCTAGTAGTTTGGTGAAATAGATCTTCCCGGTCTTTCCAGCTTAACGCGTTGGATGTTTGAATGGACCTAAAATTTCATTTTATGTTACTTGTATATCTAATCTAGCAAGAGAAGAGCCTTTGTAAATCAGTAAATTTGACATTATACTGTAAATATCTGTAGCTGTCACCTGGAAAAGAGGTTATATTTGTACAGTTCAGGAATACAGTATTTGGTTTTTGTTTAGGTTAGTATATTTTTGATAACTTGTTTGATTATACAGTGAGAGTGGTATTTTGAATAAATCTTTGTGGTCTACCTTTGTGTATCTTGATTAAGCGTTTTACTAATCAATATCTTAATACATGAACTGCATGCTTGTCTAGCTTATCAATTTGCTTTTACTTCTATGCTTATCTAGCTTATGTTGGTGATACAACAGCTTAATCAGACAAAAGTGTCAGCTTGGCTTTTGTGGTCCATGGAAACCAACCACGTTATTGGATAAATAGTGATTAAATGGTTTCTGTGTTGTCCTGGTCTCTCTTCTTATATACCGTAGTGGATAAAATAGCATGTCAAATAACTGTACAGCACCAGAAGGATACCGGTTTCCCGCGCTTGACCTGCCTCCATGCACATGAAAGAGAGTTTACCTAAGATTTTATCTTAAACATACCAAAGACTCCATGGTCATAGAGACCAAATTGAGAACAACCCCTTAGAGACCACTGTCACCACAAGCCCAAGGAAGTGTGGCTAATGATGGTGGCTAAAGTGGGTATAGATAGTGTCTGTCAAACCTAAGAAAATCAAACAACCTAATCATCTCGAAATATATGACCGCGCATAAGATAGAGGGTAGGTAATAAATGCCTAAATGGACCGGCAGGCACATATAGCAGCACCAAGTGAGGGAGAGGGAGACGAGCATAGCGCCCCAGAATATTAAAAAGTTGCTTATACAAGTGAAAAACTTGGACCAGTAGGAAATATTTGAATAAATCACAACTAATGGACTCTAGAGACGAAATTGACAGTCCTCAAGCTGAAATTAGGGAGCAAAATTAGGGAACTCCTCTTTTATGATTTGAAAGTACTCTGATTGAATAAACTAAACAGCAACTGGGGTTTCTAGGGAGCTCTGAGCAATTTGAAGAGCCTCCTCGACTGAAGAAGCATTCTGAAGCTTCACTTTATCAACCATTGGCTGGCTCCTTGCAAGTGTGGGAAGGAGTTGGAATTCCTGAAAGGGCAAAATAAATCAAAGTTCAATCATGTTTTTACTGATTTCCACTTCACATATGAAGTAGACAAACAACATACTTTTCCAATAAATAGGACGACATAATGTTATGGCATAAAATATTGCACGCACTCTAAAACGGGAAAATTTAAATTTTGATATTTGGCAAGGATACCTCAGAACTTCCACTTTCAAGAAAAACTCCCTTCAGTTTACCTGTGACATACCAAGAGCACACGAGCATTATTTCCTGAAAAAGTAGACTTGAAAATTAAAAGGTAGGAAACAAATACAAAAATATTACCAGAATCAACCCAGAAGGTAGCAATCTTTGGATCAAAACTTCCAACTTCAATTGCTTCACCAACTGCCCAACAGATGAAAGTGAGTTAAGTGAAACATGAATTGAAGCACGACGGCCAGATTATGGACTGAATAGCTTTGGAATTAGTTACTAATTGTTACCATTTTCACCATAGAATTGCCACCAAACTTTTCTTGCACTTCCTTCGTACTCAAACACTCTCGAGTAAAAGTATGGAAGGTAATCATATCTGAATATCATGCAACCCATTAGGATACTAAAGGAATAGTACATGTAACGAAGATTCAAGTAGTATTTGAGATGGTACAACATACGTCTGCGTGTGAGCACTTAGTAATGCTTTGACACAATGTTGTGCTGATTTACGAGCATGATCAACATGTTCCACTCTTGCAATTTTGTCATAAATCTGTTGAGCACGCAATGCAAGACTTTATGGAGTTGGTTTGAGCGTGCGTACACGTACTTATTCAATAAAGTTCATAATCGAGAAAAGAGATGATCGTGGAAACGCTCACCTTCAAAGGAAATGCAGCAACATCTCCAATAGCGAAAATACCAGGCACATTGGTTCGAAATAGACCATCAACCTGAAATTTAAGTCTAGTTCGCATCAAGTTTCCGCATAGTCAATGGTCAAACCCAAACATAAATATATATAGCATTATTTATTGCACAATTCAGATGTAGTCGCTCGCAACTAATGCCATGAGAAGATTTTCAACCTACAAGTCGGATTAACGTCAGTTCGTTTATATCACATACTTTTCTAGTTCTGCGACTCCAAAGTTACACTTTCGTCGTTCATGACAGGAACTTCTAAAATTTTACCCTTTTCACAGATTTTTAAATATTCAAATTTGCTGTCTAGTTCATTGTGGAATTATGACCTGTGTGGTCTTTAATTTTTGATATAATTCTAACTCTAGGATTGAACCGCATAATGTGAACAAGCAGTAACTTTATTAGGTAACCAATTACTCCACATAATCTCACCACTTATTAATCCATTGTTACAAAATCATTCCATTTATATTTTCTAACACATATTAGACTTCGAGTACGCGGTCCACATGAACAAGAGTCAGACAGCACAAAAGTATTATTCGTAACCAGTATAATATACAACCAGAGAACCAAGGCAAACTAAACCAGCAAGTTCTTTTCCGAATGTTCTTACTGGCAGTCATGTAAATCTTATCAGTAATGTATGTGTTAGGTAAGTCTATTTAGTATTTACTTTATAGACAAGTAACTTTAAAGAAACGGGAGTAGCTGTCACCTCAGTACATATTCTTAATTAAGATTATTGGATGAAGGAACCATATAAAAGAAACACTATAAAATGTTCTACTTCATGGCCTACAGAGTAATTGGTTTTCATCTATGGACAAATTCAACAACCAAACTGCATGTAAGAATTTGATGAAATATAACAACTTAAGTGGATTCTAATAACCAGTACACTGACCTGTATTCCCCCAACTTTTGTATCCAAACCCACAGCTTCAAAACCCTGGACAGCAGGCTTTGCCCCGACACCGATAATGATCTGAACATAAGAAAAACAAGATATGTATTTACAATTTGTTCACTGGAGAAATTAGTCAGAAACCCTAGAAGGATGAAAAGGGCTTGGGATTAAAGAAAATTTGGCCTAAAAATATTTTGAAATTGGGCCTTAAGACCAGTTCAAGATCTACAACTTATTCATTATTTCTCTAGTACTCATTGATCAATGTATAAGATATGTAGCTGCACAAAACAGAGAGCAATATGAACAGGTACAGTTTGTGTGGAAACTGCTCATACATAAATCTTAGAATACACAATTGCAGATTCTTTTTAACCACAAATTTAAGAAACAAATGTAGAGTACCGTGTCAGCTTCTATTGTAGATCCGTTCTCAAGTTTAACAGCAGCTACACGTCCATCATAACCAGCTTCTATGTTTTTGATAAGAGACCCCTAGTAAATGAACCCAGCCAAGATTAGAATGCTATACAAGTTAGTTAATCAGATAGATGAAAAAGCGCCATAGTTATCCACAGCATGACAGTAAAAAAAGAAAGTGAAACTACCTTGAGGAAATTAACGCCATTCTCCTGATATAGTTCTTCATATCTTCTGGCAAGTGAAGGAGTAAACAGTCTTGGCAAAAGATTATCCTCTGGAAATATAATCTGTTTGGAGCAGCGTTAAACCATTACATAGAACTGAATCTCAAAAGCTACAGGAAGTAACATGAAGACTTTTACCAAAAATATTGATGATGTGCAACACAATGATTAGTAACGGAACCATGATATTAAAAACAAATCAACTGCAATTGGGGCACTGAATTCAAAGTCCTTGTGGATGTACCGAAATCTTTTTTGCTTTTGATCCATCACCAACACCCATGAAAGCAGTCTCAAGCAGAGATTAACAAAAAAAGTACAAAAAATCAGGTGAGATCATACCGTTGTATCAAGTTTCCAAGCAACAGCTGCAGCAGCGACCTCCATACCTATATAACCACCTCCAACGATGACAACCTTTCGTGCTTTCTCCTGAAAGCAGATATCCTTTTAAGTTTTAACATGATAAATATAGTACACATCTTCAGATATTAGGATAAAGCATAAACATGCACTCTGTCAATATCCATCTCACGAGTATGGCTAAACATGGTATCTAGTGCATATCCAGTTGGAAACCAGACTGAGGTTACGAATTGGAAAATGAAGCACATACTAAACCTAATTTGGTTTGTGTCACCCTCGGTACTTTCTGAATCCAGCTTGCTGATAAAGGTTTCCAAGAGTCTAAAGCTTATGAAGGGTATGTCTGTTACACTAGCAAGAGGGTTTCCAAGTGTAGTAGCTTGCAGGTCAGTAGAATTCAAACATGTACTACAGCTCAAAAAATTCAAAGAGAAACATATGCTAGCAAAATTCGTGTAGAATGAAACCCCAAAAAGTGATCGAGAGAATAACATTTTAGTCAGTTTATCATATATTAGTGAAATGTGTAGGATTATTATGCAGAAATTACGGAGAATTGTTAAGGGAAATATATAGTGAGGAAATTCTTCATGAACGGAGCAGATTATTGATTTTATTTTTATTTTTAATAAGCAACCCAATATTATGTTTGATGCTATAGAAGAAAAGTAACTAAAAATGGTAGAATTCTTCAAAAAAAAAACATGAAGTATCTAACAGAATATACCAACGATGATATAAGAGAATCAGCATCAGCAACATCACGAACATAATGAACACCAGGTAAGTTTCCTCCAATCTTTTCTGGGAATCTGAAATAATGAGACCCACAGGTATGTTTATCATGCCGATCTTTGGGGATGGACTAGTAAAAAAAAACAGTTATCTGAAATTCATTTCAAAAGTAACATTTACCTAATTTATAAGGAAAATAAATCTGCAAAAATCCAGCATACAGAGGAACCAATTCATAGCAAGTCCAAAACATCATGTTATAGGAGAGACATGAGTTATTTACATACTTTTTCATGCATAAAATGGCACAAGAAGCAATATACAGTATAAGGATTGTCGAGTGCAAAATAGCCAAATAGTAATGGCAACTCAACCAGAAACTTTGGATACTGCAGGGAGTCATTCATATATAGTGATATTTATACATTCAAGCTTCAACAAACAATGTTGTAAAAATCTTAAGAGCCAAACAGCACTTCCAGTTTATTATATATTGATAAACAGTTAATCAGCTCTTCTACTTTCGCGTCTTTTCTCCCTAGTTCCATAAGCCTTTAATGTAAAACAAAATTCCAGAACCTTTCTCCTGGACCGAATATGCTACAGTGAAGTTATGAGAACAGATTGTTTTGGAAAACTAATAAACAAAACATAGGCATGTTAGATAGTCAGACACTGTTGATCGAGTAGTTAATCACACCTTATAGCTGTGCATCCTGTAGAAATTATTAGCGCTCCATATTTTAGAAGTTTTCCTGAAGATGTAGTCAGAGTCTGCTTTTTGATATCAAGACCTGTTACTGGATCCTCATATAACATCTAAGAATATGGAAAAAAGAAACAATGTTATTGGAAGTATTTCACAAAGGTATACATAAAATGCACTAGCAAAAATAAAGAGACCATCCCTTAAAACATCCTATTAGCTGTAATTACGACTTGTCCGTAACTATCGTCTCCATAAATGTATGAATGACTTATTAATCTCTGTAGACATTTTCCTTGGTTATGAAGTATGTCAAGAACAACGCGTGTAACCATGAAAATGGATTAGGATGACAATTCTCCATGCCTACCGTGCTAGTTTTGAACTACACGATGTGAAACCTTTCTCTAGTAAAAACAAAAAGAAGAATCCAAGCTACAGTATGCCTATAATGTTCATAAGCAACCAAAACACACTTTTAACCATCAGTCAAAGTACGGCAGGCTCTACTGATCAACTGCAAAATACTTGCTTTACCAAAATTAATGAAAATTAGTACATCTAATAGCAACTTTGTGCAGACATATGAACCTGTAAGACATCTAATTGTGTAGAAAAACCATTATGTAACCAACTTGAATTTGAAATCAAAATGAAGCTCTTTTGCTTACTATATTTAGCTCTTGTTCTCAACAGTCTGAAATGAATATAAAAACAGATATTTTAAAATCGAACCTCTATACCCTGCTCTTTATACCAATCAGGAGTCTGCCTCTGCCCACCAGATCCAACACAAGTATGGAAACCCTATTATAGTTAAATCCAGATCAGTTATAAGTTACACAATATAGATTCATTGAGTAATAAAAATCAAATAGTTAAAAAAGAAGTAAGAGCAAAGCAAAATACTTATTCTTACAGGTAATCGAGCTGGCTTTTTATCCTTGGGGAACAAATAAGCTTTCGTCAAAGCTGGACGCTCATAAGGAGCAAATGCCTGAAAACAAGAAACAATCACTAACAACTAAACAAAATACATATGTAACAACAAAAACTTTTCCTTCTGGAAATTCAAATTACTCACCTCTTCACACACCATACAAAGTTTCCCATCAGCCATTCCATGTTCAACAAAAGTTTTAGCTGCATAACCAGCTGCATTTCCACCACCAACAATGACAAACCTACAAACAAAACAGGATCAAATTTGAGATATAAAAAAACCAAGGAGTATTTAGTTTATGGTCACAGATTATGAATAAATCAATCACAAAAATAATAATCCTACTCTCGATTTTCGTTAGCGAAAGCAGATGAAGAAACAATATAATTTCTTTGGGATCTACTAAAAGGAAGTGAAGTGGACCGAGGAGTAATTCGATTAACAAAAGAAGATTGAGGACACCAAATAGAAAGACTATGTTTCAAGCTCAACGAGTTCGTCATGATGAATAGTGAATTTGGGAGGAAATGGAAGTATGAAGTTAGGGTTTTAGAGAGTTTTGCCGTTTTGATCAAAAAAAAATTCAATCTTATTCAGTGAATTATTATTATTGTTGGACTAACAATTTTTTAATTTCTTTAGAGTTGGTGATGGCTGAATATAATTATGAGTGAGTGACTCTTGCTGGGATGGAAGGGGCAATGGAGCGTCTCTTCTGTTTATATTATTTGTTATGGAGAAGCAGTGTTTTTACTTGAATACTATACCGTTAGTTACAACTTGAAGTATGTTCAGGACTTGCAAATTGCAAAGCGCCAGCTCGCTTGGCAGACGATAATGGAGTAGATTAGATGGTCCACTTGGTTTTGGACCAGTATTTGTGACATTATCAAACAAAAATCCACTTGGGAGGTTATAGATTGTCGAAAAGTTAGTGCAATTGATGACATCTGGATTTAAAACGCTTCCACCCTCTTTGGCATATCTTACCCTAGTC
Source organism: Papaver californicum (assembly GCA_023531435.1). Taxonomy (NCBI): domain Eukaryota; kingdom Viridiplantae; phylum Streptophyta; class Magnoliopsida; order Ranunculales; family Papaveraceae; genus Papaver; species Papaver californicum. The sequence goes on along the minus strand of JAJJMC010008370.1, from coordinate 2,985,840 downwards.
CTAGTCATAATGTGGCTAACTTCATTGATCAGGACCAAGGTAGTTAATATTGGATTTCGGTGAATATCGATAGGGACCGAAATACTGGTACGACTTTATATTTCGGTGAATATCGGTGAATATCGACATCTCAAATAAACACCGAAACCGATATTATTGGAGGTATCTTGGCCATCTCGACCGAGATTGACTATACTGATCAGGACACCTTGAGTTGGAAGACCAACCTGGTTAAGTCTTTCTTTCCGAGTCGAATAGGATTTTCAATACTAAAAAATTTTCTTATCTGGCTCAGATAGACTCATCTGCCAGAGCTGGTACTTTTTTTGTAAAGTCGGAATATAAATTGTTGTTTAGTGGTTATTCTCAAAGTTCCACTTCTAGCTTATTAACTCCCATCTCGACAAGGAGATATGTTGAATGGGATTTACATAAACGTGACACTTATGGATGAATGATTGTTGTATCTTTTTTGGGCACATACTTCAAGACCATTAGGACGTCGAATTCCCTTAGGCGTTGTGACAATCCATCCCAACATCTATCTTCCCACAAGGGATAAGCCTGTTGCGATCTATTGAATTGGTTAAGGAAACAGGTTAGTTAACTGAAAGAGAAGGCTTTGATTAATATATGATAATGATACAAAAGAATTTTGGTGTAGTACTTAGGCTTATAGTTTTTAGAAAGGCAGTCACTTAGACTTTCTCTTATTAACTTTAGCTCACTCTACTTTTTTGAGTTTTGGATTTGCTTGGATTGATTACAAGACATAACATCACCCCCATTTATAGTTACATGACCGACTGATAGAAATTGAAAATTTTAGATGATGCGACTTGGTATTACTTATCTATTTAACTGACTAAGCTGGGAAGAGTCTAGAATATAATTTTCAAGACCATGGCCTGATTGACATACATAAGTCCAGTCGACTTATCTTCTTCTCCCCCTAACAGGATTAATCAAGATTTTTCTAGATATATATACTAAATCACAACTTACCAATATTTTTAACACCCCTTCTTAGTTTGTGATGTTAAGATTCTCTCTAAAATGATTGTATACTGCAACGACTTTAGTGATAATGTCAGCGTCTTGTTTTTCAGTTGGACATTTCCTTCTTTTCTATCAGTTCTCTAATAAAGTGGTGTCGTAGCTCTATGTGCTTCGTCCATTCGTGAAAAACTGGATTTTTTATCATAGTTATTATAGACATGTTGACACAGTAGATAGTTTTCAGTTTCTTTTTGCTTTTGTTGTAGGTCGGTCATTATTCTTCTCAACCATACCGTTTCACATCCTGCAGGTGCTGTCGTTATGTACTCTGCTTTGGATGATGATAATGCCATTGTACTCTGTTTTTTAGAACTCCAAGATATAACTTTTGTGCCCGTACATAAAACAAAACCTGATGTGCTCTTTGTGTCTTCAATGGAATCTGCCCAGTCGTTATCTATGAAGCCAATTAAATAATTATCTTCTTCTTTTGTATACATGATGCAAAAATATTTTGTTCCTTTAATATATCGAAGAATTCTCTTTGCGACGGTATAGTGTAACTTGCTTGGCTCGCTCATAAAACGAGAAATAATACTAACTGCATTAACAATATTTGGTCTTGTATTTGTTAAATAAATCAGTGAGCCGACTAGACTTCTAAATAAGGTTGGGTAAACTTTAGTATCTCCATCATTTTTTAATAATTTCTCATTAGTACTAATTGGAGTTACAATTGGCTTGCAATCCATCAGGTTGAACCTTTTCAGTAAGTCTTCTGCGTATTTTTCTTGGGAAATAAATATTTTTTTCAGGAGATTGTTTAATTTGAATCCCAAGAAAGTATTGTGTAATTCCTAAGTCTATCATCTCATATTCTTTCGTCATTTCCTTCTTAAATTTCTGTCATTTCTTGTTTTGTATCGGTATAAATTAAATTATCAACATAGAGACAGACGATTTAGGAAGCCCGTTTTTTTTATGTAGAGTGATGGCTCATTTGGACTCTTTTCAAATCCATTATTTCGGGAATATTTTTCGACTTTGTTGTTCCATGCACGCATCGCTTGCTTCCTGACATATAAAGCTTTACGGAGATGATAAACCATTTTTTCTTTTATTTTTCGGGCATATCCTTGAGGTTTTTCAACGTACACCTCTTCTTCAAGTTCTCCGTTTAGGAATGCTGACTTCACGTCCAGTTGATAGACTTTCATTATTATTTGTGCTACCAAAGCTAACACCTTCATAATTGTTTCCATGCGAGCGACTGGAGTGAATGTCTCATTGTAATCAATTCATGGTTGTTGCGAATATCCTTTTGCAATTAATCTTCTTTTGTGTTTTTGGATCGAGCCATTTTCATTGTACTTAGTCTTATAGACCCATTTCGGACCAATTATTTTTTTGTCGATTGTATGATTAACAAGCTCCCAAGTTTTATTTTTCTTGATTGCTCGCATTTCTTCATCCACGGGGTGTCACCATTTTTCTTCTTATGCAGTTTATTTTTGTGGATCTAATGCTATGAATGCTACATCAGATATATCATAAGTATCTCTTATGGAATGCACCTTTTTAGGTCGGGCACTTGTATTGGATGAATTTGGATTTGTTATGTTGGAATGGGCTATATCGGGCTTGCTGGTAGAGTATTTTCTTCACGAAGTGGTTGATCTGGATCATCTTAAAAGATAGTGACGTCTCATGGTTGTTTGCTTCATCATTTCAATCCTATGCTTTGAATTCATCGAAGGTAACATCTCTTGAAATTATAAGATCATTTGTATTTGGTTTTAGAAGTCTATAAACTTTGGATTCTTCGTTGTATCTTATGAATATAAGTTTTTATCCTTTTTGATTGATATGAGATGGAATATTTGAATATACGATGCAACCAAAAATTCTGAAAGAAGTTACCTCGGGTTTTTTCTTATGTCAGGCTTCATAAGGAGTTTTGTTGAGAACTGCTTTTGTTGGCGAGCGATTAAGGATGTAAATTGTCGTGTTAACTGCTTATTGCCAGAAGGAATTGGGTAGCTTCCTTGTTTTTAGCATGTTGCGAGCCATCTCTACGATCGCACGATTTTTCCGTTATGCGACGCCGCTTTGTTGTGGAGTGCATCTGACAGTAAGCTCCTTTTTTAATATCATTTTTCTTATAGTAGTTGATAAATTCATTAGAGGTGAATTCTCCAACACGATCAGTACTGAAAACTTTCAATTTATGACCATATTGTTTTTCTGACATCGTCTTAAGTTCTAGGAATTTAGTGAATGCCTCGGACTTTTGCTTGAGAATATACACCCACATTATCCTAGTATAATCATCAACGAATAAGAGAAAAAATATCTTCTATTGTTGAGTGAAGTTGTTCTTGTCGGGCCGCAGATATCAGCGTGCACCAATTCGAGGGGCTTTCTTGCTTTCCATGATGTCTTTATAAATGGAAGCCTGTAAAACTTCCCAAGAATACAACCTTCACATATTTTATCTCCAGCAGTGATATTAGGAAGACCAATCACCATGTCTTTTTATTTCATAAGCTTTAAAGCTTTGTGATTGAGATGCATGTATCTCAAATGCCATAGTTTGGCATTTATCAATATGATTGGTACTCATTACATAATTTTCAATTGATGGCATAGATAAAGGAAAAACAAAATTTTCTGACATTTACTTTTGCCACCAATTGCTTATTAATTTTGTCATAAATTGTGCGTTCACCGTCTTCAAAATGTAATGAGTACCTTTTCTTATGAGTTGTCCTACACTTGGTAAATTTTGAGGTAAGCCAGGAACATAAAAAACATCAGAAATGTATCCTTATACGGAAATAACTCTTTTGCCTTTGACATTTTGGAATTTTCCATCTTTGAGTTTGACCGGTGGATTATCTTATTCTTCCAATTTAACAAAATATTATTTGATTCCTATCATATGGTTGTTGCATCCGCTATTGACGTGTCATACACCTTGTGAATCTTTTTGTAAGGTTAAGCAGGAATAAAATACTAGATTTTTTTTGAATCATTTTTCTCGGAATAGTTGGCTTTATTATGTTTAAGCCAATAATCGTTTTCCATGTGATTCAATTTATCGCACTTGGTGCATCTACGTTTGCAATTTGTACTTGCATGGCCAAATTTTTTGCAAACATGATATCGGAGATTTGAGGAATAATTTCTTATGTACCTTTGGTTGATGTTTCTAAAACCTCATTTTCCTCTTCCACGTCCATGGTGGAAATTCCTGAGCCCTTTATTTGATGTCAACCCTTTCTCGTAGTACGAGTTTCACAATGATCTCCCTTTGGATCTTTCTTTTCCAACTTCCGTTTTTTTTTCATCGAAATCTATTTTTGATTGAAACATATCTCCAACGGCTGTTCTCCGAACCTATTTATTTATTTTTCATGTGATCCGAGTGTACCCATTAATTCATGTACCGAGAGAGTCGATAATTTTTTTAACTCCTCAATGGCAGCGATAATATGATCGAATTTAATGGTAAGCTTCTTAAAAACTTTTCATAACTCTTTTGTTTTCAATGGTATCTCTATAACTACTGATTCTATTCACTATACCAGAAACACTTGAAAAGAAATTATGAATAGTTTCATTTTCTTTTATAAGTAAATCATCAAAATCTCGCTAGAAATTTTGTAGTTTGATAGAGATTACCTTCTCTGATCCTTGCAATGTTACTTTGAGAATATTATAGGCCTCCTTCAAATTTGTTGGCACCGAAAATTGAGGAAAAATAACTTTGATTACCCCTTGTTGTAGAAACAGTATTGCTTTAGCATCTTTCTTTTTATTTTTCTTGTACTCATCATTTTTCTTTGTATCGGACCAAGACGATAAAATTGTTGCCGACTCGAGTACCTCGAAACCATCTTATATAAGATCCCATTTGTTATGTGAAATAAATAACGTTTTCATCTGTAAACTCCAATAGTCGTAACTCTCACCATCAAATATGGGAACTAGGCTTTGGGTATAATTGAAACCTTGTATATTTGGGTTAATTGCCATGGGATTTTTTTTAATATTATTGGGTTAGGTTTGCTCTGATACCAATTTTGTTGGCGCACATGGGAAGTGTAATGGGTTTATTGAATTGGTTAAGGAAACAGATTGGTTAATTGAAAGAGGAAGCTTTGATTAATATATGAAAATGATACAATAGATTTTTGGTATAGCATTTAGTCTTACACTTTATTACAAAGGCAGTTACATAGACTTGTTCTTACTAACTCTCGCTCACTCTAATTTTATGTGTTTTTGGATTTGCTTGGATTGGTTACAAGAGCTAACATCACCCCGACTTATAGTTACATGACCGACTGATTAAGAAAACTCTAGAAATTGAAATTTCTAGAGTTTTCACTGACTTATTCTAACTTATCTACGTAGACTGACTTAAGCTAGGAAAATTCTAGAATAGAATTCTCTAGACTATGGCCTGATTGACCTAGATAAGTCCAGCCGACTTATCTTTTTCTCCTCCCTAAAAGGATTAATGAAGATTTTTCTAGATATACTAAATCACAAATTACCAATATTTTTAACAGAGACTCTCTCTAGAAGATGTAAACAGATATGGGTGATCATGACCTTCTGGTTGAAGGTGGTGATTGTATTGAGTCTTTAAGGGGTGAATAAGCCTTCAGTCCCCAAATGCATCTCACTTGGGTCCGCTACTATACATGAGATAATTTAATGATGCCATCATGAGCACATATCTCTAGGAATTTTCCGCCGGGATGGAGCACGACTTTGGATTAAAGTTGAAGTTGGTGTTGGCGTCTAGCGTATAGGATGTTGAGCCATGACGGGATTATCCTTCTACTTCCTTCACTAGCGGTTAGTTGGTAATGAATCGTTCATTGATGAGACATCTGATCACCTAAGTATTTATACGATTTTACTTATTCTTAAAGTTATAAATCACTAGCAAGGAAGGTCCAGTCGTGGATGATCACTTGGAAGCTTCATATAGTTCACAGAAAGCCTGGAAGCGCAGTCGTGACTTCTACCTGGTATTTGATTATTGATCAAAATAACAACTCAATTACATAGCTCTCTGTGGAAATGATCCCTACTACTGCTATATTACTAGTTAGTATTAGTGGGAAATATCTTATGTAATTTATTTCATTTACGACAAACACCAGTAACACTTACTTATTTTTATGATGATTTAAAAGGAAATAAACCACATATGTGGGTGGGAACATCCACTCACCTTTTGGTCCTGGAATCACAACTCTCTCATAGTGCTCGATAGAAACAACTTTGTCTTCAACTTCAACTTTTGTTGATAAACCTTCGAAGAACTTAAACAATTTACTCTTTTTCTTCGATCATTTTTTGTCTAAAGCGTCATTTTGGATTTTTCTTCTCCATATCATTCCCTAAAATTATTACATTTTTTGTAAAGAATGAAAGACTTAAATTGAATGATACAAAATATGAAACTTTACCTGCTATTAGAGAAGAACTTTTACACTTGATTCTTCACAACTCAAATCTTGAAAATTTATATGTTTTTTTCTTATGTGTAAAATATGTAATGTGTTGCTTATAAACCTTGAACATCTTCAACTTTTTCATGAATTGATGTCGCTCCGCTTGTTGATGATGTTGAGTATCCATTAAGAGAGAGTCATAATCTTGTAACTAAGACTACAAGATGAGATTAGTTTTGATGCCACCCTCATGGTGATAAAAATTAGCACTCAAGAGATCAAATAGTGATGAAGTGGTGCGAGGTTGAGTAGCTCATCATTCTACTCAGAGTTTACACAAATGAAGCACTCTAAAAAGACAATTGAAGGTTTGGTGCATCACTAAAAAGGGTAGTCTACACTAATTATTGGTTAGTTATGTCTTTACGGTATTTTCTTCTAGCCTAATTATCTCCAGCATGGATGGTTAGGTCCATCACGATTACTATCTCAAAGTTTAAGAACAAAGATGTAAACTTCTTTAACAATTCTAATTTCAATCTTTTTGGTGAGAAACAGTATGTAAACTTAGCTCAAAAAATATTACGTGACTCTAAATGTTGGAGATTTTGGTACAACTAATTTTTTTCTCCCTAAACCCAAACTTAAATCTAATATTTTCCTTAATGTTTGAAAAATACTAGATATAAAATGAACACTGAGAATAGTTAAAACAATTAAAGAGGTAAGAAATGATATTACCATAACCAAGTACCGAAAAGATGGGTTACCTCTCCCAGCATGTGCTAAGTTTAAAGTCTTCAGACAGCCATTGAAAACCACCAAATGGATAGTCACCTCATAAAATAGCCGAACCAACTATGGGTCATCTAAACCAAATAGTACCAACTCAAATAAAATACAACAACAATGAGCCAGGAAAGTGAAGAAACATAGCACATCCTTATTTAGTGTTTTTGTTTAATACAACTAGATTTTTATAGGGTGGCCATTTAGGATCTAGATAAGGGTCAAGATAAACAAAAACAACTGAATAAAGGGTTTCAAAAGGATGGATTTCTTCATGGAATTTTTTTTTAAGATTGTGCAGTCTGGAAAAACTCAAGTAAAACTTTAGATGCACAAACTCGAATCCCAAAAGAAATCTTTAAAAAGAGATATTTAACGGTCATAAGAATCATCAGTATCCTCAAACTTAGGATAATTACTATTACGAGACCTAAAACGATTTATATAAAAACCGAATGTGTTGATCCTTTCATAAAATTTAACAACTTTGATATTGCCAAACAATTTGGGTACTTCTGTGAATCAAGTTTGGCAGGCTGACAAAACATGAATTTGGTTATACTCATCAATATTCTAAGAAAACGTGGTGTATATGTATGTGGGTCAAAGATCGGCCAACATCGATTATGTCTCGAACGTTAACCCCATCTTTGTCCTGACTAATCCTAACCTTGACTCTGACCGAGCCCAAACTAAACGCAGCTAACCCCAATTCTAACCCCTCCATAGCTTAAAATTCTTCATTGTATGTAGGGCTCCACAGGAACCGACCGGAACCGAAGAACCGGACCGGGACCGACGGAACCGTACCCCAAAAAAACCGAACCGAGGGTACAGGGTACAGGTACAAAAAATGGGAACCGAGTACAACCGGGTACAAGGTACAGGTACTACCCCAGAACCGACCTGTACCTGTACCTTGTACCCTGAATCAGATTCTACTCCAATAGGTGATCCTTAATTATTGATATTTCCGATAGATGTTTATGTAGTACAATAGTCAAGACCATTGAAGAGATGAATGTCTCTTGTATCTCTTAGTATCCACAACAACGCCTGCGTACAAACTTGGCTAAAGAGTCTGCAGCAAATGTCGAGTAGTTGAACCTGGGTAATCTTCAGTAATCCTAGATAGAATGACCTGGGATGGCTGAAACAGAGAAGCATCATAACTCGGTGACTAAACATAATAAGTAGAGATTCCACATATTCTCTAACATTTGGGGCATACTTAATGGAATTTCGTTAAGCATTTGTTGTTGAGCGCTCTTACGGTGTTTTATGTATCTATTGTCTCGTTTACTAATATTTTTTGGAAGTCTTTACTGAGCTGCCTCAGGCTAACGTATATGTAGTGAAGTTTTCATAGATCTCCACTTAAATAAGGGTTGTGACTTAATGTAGGCTGATTTATATGGATGGCTAGATCGAGATAGTTGTCATTGAGAATGCTTCATGTGGGCATTGTGGGACCTGACCAGAGAATGGTGTTGAAACTTAAATCTAACTAGAATAGTTCAGTAATAGTGTCATCAGTAGTAGTGGATATGTAAATATCATCTTGAGATTTCATAATGAGATTGGAATGGTAGCAACACTTAAACTTTCTATCTCTTTTACTTCAACAATTTACATTTATATTTAAATTTTAGATGCAACCAAAATAATTGTCAACTAAAAAAAAAAAACACAAAGGGTACAGGGTACATGACCGGAACCGAACCGAACCGAGGGTACAGGGTACATGACCGGAACCGAACCGAGGGTATAGGGTACAGGGTACAGGTACAAAATTTGAAAACCGACAATGGGGAGGTACAGGTACAGGGTTCCACCAAGAACCGAACCGAACCGACCTTTGTGCAACCCTAATTGTATGTTTCTCAAAAGAAATAAAAATATTTTATGTCCGCCACCCCACCCTTCTTCTGAATTCTCTCTTCTGAAACCTCATGAAAACCTTTTTCTCGATTTTGTCTTCGAATTCCAGAGCCTACTATTCCAGGATTAATGATAAGTTAATGAATTTCCTATGAGGAACTACATTGAAGCAAATCTATTCTAGGGTGATTTGACACAAAGATAGGAGAACACAAGAAAGAGGTTAATCAATCAAACTCTCCAATTTTCTTTTTGTAAATTTCTTGCTCAATCGAATTATTTCCATGTGTGTTAGTATGCTTTTGAATCGAATAATTTACATTTGGTTTAGGATGATAGTGCTGGTCTTTTAAGTATCCCTACTCTTTATGCATTAATCTAAAGAGAAGCTATAAAATTTCTGCAACAAATTCGGTCTTTGTACCCCTAAAATTGTTACTTTTGCATAAACATAATTATTTCTATACCAAGTAGAAGTAAAATTATTCATATGAATTATATCAAAGGTAATTCCAATTTGGTTTTTTGGTCTAGGGGTTACTTTTTATGTTTGAATTTCCTTTGGCTTTGCTGATGCTTAAGATTATTTCTATATTTCTTTGGGCTTTTCCTTCAATTCCAGGGTTTGCAGATGGAACGTAACAATGTTTTGAAACTGGGAGAATGTTGAAAGGTGAGATTAAAGATGAGTCATTGCAGAAGCTACTCAAGTTTCAATTCGATAAACTTCTTCAATAAGATTATCAATCATCCCATCTCATCAAGACCAACTCTCTTTCAACCTTGACTTCATTAAATGTATAATTTCTTTCTTTCCCTCTAATGAACTTCTTAGCTACCTCATATAACTTTTGAAATTTAAACTTGTAAATTATGCAGTTCAAGTGACACAACTTGTAAACAAATCGGAGAGTGTTACATGGATATGATATAGGCGTGTGAGCAAGATTGCAGTCTATATTATACTGACAAGCTCATTTTTCATGTGTATCCTTGAAGAAGATGGAAATGTCAAGTTATATTTGAGACGGTGAACAAGGAAACCTATGAATTACCGACAGGATACTTAGAAACAGTTTTGGGGAAAAAGCAGCAAACAAAGGTACATCATTTAACATGTTCAAAATTTCAGAGGTACATTATATTTTTTATTTAATAATTATTATTATCTTAAAACAATGAAAACATTGGTGTTAGCTTCAAACATGAATAAACAACGATAGACGAAGCCAAGGAAGCTTAACATGAACTATACTGTCGTTGATGGTGGGATTTTACCATAGGGTAAATTTATAGTCTTTATAAAGTCTTGATTTCACAAAGAATTGAGACTCTGGACTCAACCAATGAGAATAAGTGTTCTACATAAATCTCTGGAGCCTATCTATGTATATATAGAAGCTAGAGTTTCACCCAAATGAACTATTAATATTTTATATACGTATAATACATTTATTGTACATATTAACATCTGTATATTTGTATTGTATGACTCAGTACTTACTTATGTATTGAATATACATTGATTGGATAACTCTAAGATGGATTGCCCACTAGTATAAAGCAACCTTGTTCTTAAAATGCCACTGATGCTTGATACGGCTATTCCCAGATATTTCTTTACTATACAAAATATCATTCATAAATTGGTCTTGTTCTATTTTCTTCATTGACCTTGTTCTCAAATGAACCTACCTTTTAGATGGATTGCACATTAGTGTTGAACAACTCAAACTCGTTCTATTTGAATTCTTTGAACTTGATCTGTTTTTATACATCAATATATAAATGCTAGTTGGGTAATATTGATCTATCACTCTATAGATATTCAATACTCGAAGCCTATTTATCGGTATATATTCGAATGAATTACAAAGAAGCGAAGTTCATGGCTTGTACAATGCATATAGGATTGTCCTTGGGTAGTACCACCGCTAGCTCATGGCTAAGTTCTTACTCGTGCAAATATAAGCACCTGACTAGCGCGGATATGCACGAGTACGGATTCAAGCATCATCAAGTTCAAGTGCTCGTGCAAAGATAACTCTTACCAACTACATTCCGTAGACAAAACTTCACAATGTTAGCAACTCATCACGCTGGCGCACCTAGTGCTAGCAAGAAAAATCTCCAGCATTGGCAATAGCCGGAGCTGGCATCATCCCACGCTAGCGCTAGACCCGTTAGCAGTTAAGTCCTCCAACACTTGCAATATATTATGCTGGCGCATCTAGCGCCTGCCATAATTTCCTACCTTACCTGCCTCATTGCTTTCTCCTTGATGCACCATGCATATCTCTGATGCCGTGAGCTATTGGTATCTCTATTTTATGCACCGAGCCATGAATATTCAATAACTAAGTATTCTAACTGGATAGCCTATACTGGGCATCATCTATATACATTGGAGAATTAACAATCAAAAAAAAAAACTACTCTATCCATTTCATTATTTCGATCCTCTATTCTATTTTCGTCAGTTTTGAAATTGTGTCAAGTTTCTGTTTATAGTCGTATTTTTTCGATGGCTCTCGAATATATCCTTAAATATTTTATACTTATAGATTAATTTTCAACGAGACCAATTTAAAATATCAAAGAATATTTGTGTAATTAGGAAACAAATTTTAAATATTTTTTTTTCTTAATCTTTTACTCTTTTAAAAGAAAAGAAATTTGGCTTCAAAAATTAAATTCCTTATTAAGTTTATACTCCATAAGTATATAATCTTTTTGATATTTTTAGCCTTTCTTTTTATTTTCTATTTACAATCCTCTTAACAATTTTAAGTAGTTTTTAATACTAATATTATTATTAAAATATAAAATAGATAAATAACTAAGGGTAGTTAATTAAAATAATATGATCTTTTTAATATTTTGACAAAGTCAAAACGAAATAAAATTAAGAAACGGAGAAAGTGTTAATGTCCATGTTACAACTGACTGAGTGTTAATCTCCATGTTACAACTTACTAACCATCTTTATAAACACATAACTTTTTTAAAAAATTAATTGATTAGTTCTTATTGATTCTATCAATGTTAGTATAGATGGATAAGCCATGAGAGTGTAAGAAGACAACAGGATAATGAAAAAGAAAAAAGAAAAAAAAATTGAAAAGAAAATGAGATATGAGCCGTTGTCTGCCCCGAATTTCTAGTTCTTAGTTTAGTAGATCTATTAAATCCCAACCGTTTTTGAAATCTAATCCAACAGTTAATGGATCCATTCGCATGGGTTATTTGTAGTGAAGGTAGGTATAACAAGCACATCTAAACCGCATTGTTTTTGCGTAAGGGAGATCTATGAATAGAATTTATAGTGCCATCTGGACTCTGACACAAACGACACTTGATTACAGCAATATTTGGTTCAGGGCTAAATAAAGAAAGGAAATGTAATTTAGGTTAGTTAGAGCTCGTTGGGTAAAGTCTCTAGTTTATTTGGTTTGGATGAGAAATATTCAAACAGAGAAAATTTTCAAACAATCCCGGCGGATATTACGGTAATTCTGTTTACTATTCCAAACGGTTTTAGAGGGGCATTTTTTAGTGTCCCTTGATAATAACTGATATCAGACATCATAATTCAAATTTCTTTTACTTTACTAATGTTGAATTCAAATTCTTCCAAAACCAAATTGATTATCGAAATCAAACAGCATCATCAACATCATCGACTTTGTGTGTAATTTTTTTTTTTATCTTTCTGGCATATATGGCATCATTGATAGAGATAGTATACAGAGAACTTTCAAAACCCACTATCATCTTTGCCATTAAATTATGGCTTATGGTTACGATTGGCATCAGGTTATTCGTTTGTCTCATTCTATGATGTATCATAACTTATTGTTGCAGAAAATCTTCAAAACGTAATTCTGAAAACCCTAACCTAGAAAAGATAGTAAATATTCCTTCTAACCAATCTCTTCTTGTTGCTCCTAATCAATCTCTTAATTACAAATTGATGTGAATAAAACAAAGCATCAACTGTCAGTCTCTTCCAGTAGACATTCTTCAAATCGTTCATACAGGATAAATAGATCACATATGATATTGAATTGGATTCAATAGCTACGCTAGAGATTTCACCTTTGTCTTGGATACATTGGTTTACTTTGAGAGAACTTAATGTTGCAACTAATATCTTTTCCAATGATAATATTATTGGAGATGGCCAGTACGGAATCGTTTATCGAGGTGTTTTGCCTAATGGTACTTGGGTAGCGGTCAAGTGGCTTTTCAATAGCATGTAATCTTTGTTTCCCTACTTATTTTTTTTTCTTTTTTAATGCAGTAAAGAACAACTATAAATCTTTAATGGATATATTTGGTGAATTGATTGATTACCTACAAGTAGACACGGTGAGATGACCAATAATTGCTTAAGATTATTTCTATATTTCTTTGGGCTTTTCCTTCAATTCCAGGGTTTGCAGATAAAACGTAACAATGTTTTGAAACTGGGAGACTGTTGAAAGGTGAGATTAAAGATGAGTAATTGCAGAAGCTACTCAAATTTCAATTCGATAAACGTCTTCAATAAGATTATCAATCATCTCATCTCATCAATACCAACTCTCTTTCAACCTCGACTTCATTAAATGTATAATTTCTTTCTTTCCCTCTAATGAACTTCTTAGCTACCTTAGATAACTCTTGAAATTTAAACTTGTAAATTATGTAGTTCAAGTTACACAACTTGTAAACAAATCGGAGAGTGTTACATGGATATGATAAAGGCGTGTGAGCAAAATTGCAGTCTATATTATACTGACTAGCTCATTTTTCATGTGTATCCTTGAAGAAGATGGAAATGTCAAGATATATTTGAGACGGTGAATAAGGAAACCTATGAATTACTGACAGGATACTTAGAAACAGTTTTTGGGAAAAAGCACCAAACAAAGGTACATCATTGAACATGTTCAAAATTTCAGTGGTACACTATATATTTTTTTTAATAATTCTTATTATCTTAAAACAATGAAAACAGTGGGTGTTAGCTTCAAACATGAATCAACAACGATAGACGAAGCAGAGGAAGCTTAACATGAATTATACTGTCGTTGATGGTGGGTTTTTATCGTAGGGTAAATTTGTCTTTTGTCATGTATCAAAAACATATAGTCTTTATAAAGTCCTGATTTCACAAAGAATTGAGACTCTTGACTCAACCAATGACAATAAGTGATCTACATAAATCTCTAGAGCCTATCTATGTATATATAGAAGCTAGAGTTTCACCCAACGGAATTATTCGCAAGGTAAACCTAGGCACACACCATGTAAGTAAATAATTCTGAACTTAAAATGATAGGGACTAAAACACAAATTTGATGCTGCGAGGATGACATACACGGAGAGGAGATCATTATCAGAATAAATCATTCAAAATTTTGATTCTTAAAGGGAATAACTATCTTCTCGAGTTAAACCTGCTCCACTACTTCTCTTCGATGGTCTATTATGGAAATTGCAGTGCCAGCTAACTCCCAAAAAAAATAAATTTGTCGGTATGAAATTTAAAAAGGGTTTTAGTTGTTAGCTCAATTTATAATATGTTGTACTACTTCCGTTTCAGTCACTTTTTTATTTTAATCTAAAAATAGAATAAATTGAAAACGTAATAATAAGACTTTTCTAAAAACTGAAGAAGTATTATTTTTCTTTCTTTAGATAATAGAGTCATCTTTAAAGTCAATTAATCAACTTCAATCAGATAATGAAAAACTTAATTATTGTTGCTTTGGTTTGATACATTTTCTCTTTGTTTATTTGCTTTGAACTACGCCTTTTTCCTTTTGATACAAGTATTGCAATTTTTACTTTTGAGTTTATTTTATTGTGTCTTATCAGATGTCAAGTAGAAAATGAATTTCAAGCTGAGGTGGAAGCACTTGGGCGTATTAGGCATAAGAATTTGATCACATTGCTTGGATACTGTTCGGAGGGTTCTTCCAGGTAACTGTAGTTGGATACTGTTTGGAGGGTTCTTCCAGGCATAAGAATTTTATTGTAACTTTTATATATGTTGCTTTTTTTGAGTAGGATGCTTGTTTACGAGTATGTGGACAATGTAATCTCAACCAGTGGCTTCATAAGGATGTAATGCAAGTCAGCTCTCTAACATGGGATATGCGCCTGGATATTCTGATCGGAATTGCAAATATCTCTTCTAAAAATAATTCAAATTTTCTTCAATATTTCTATATCATGTTTGTGTACGTATAACTCAAATGGGTACGTTTCTCCGCAGATTGAGCTACCGCCATGAAGGTCTAGAGCATAAAATCGTCCATCGTGATGTGAAGTCTTGCATATACTGCTTGACCAGCACTGGAATCCTAAGGCTGCTGATTTTGGACTTTCAAGGATCTTAGATACTGACATAACCCATGTACCGACTCGTGTAATTGGAACATATGGGTTTTTTTTCTTAAATATACATTTATGTTGCGATTATACTTTCTATTAGATCCTCTTTACATTAACTACAAGGACATGTGCTGCACATGAATTCTGTTATTTTAGATTTGCTTAGGAAAATGTATCTTGTTGCTTGCTGATATTTGGATGGATGTTTGACTTTAGTATAGAGAAGTAGTTCCAAAGCTGCATTTATAACTTGTAATGCATTTTTGTTGTTATCTTACTATGAGATTTTAATTTATACTACAAGAACACGACTATCGATGAGACAATATGCAAATATGGTTCGTTTCACATGGATTTTATAATTGTAATTTTTAGTTTTTAATTAAAAGATGTGTCAAAAATAATCTTTTTTGATGATTTTATTCTAAAATTTAAAATGCTTAAAATACTAAAAACGATATATAAATGAAAT
Organism: Papaver californicum; assembly: GCA_023531435.1. NCBI lineage: Eukaryota > Viridiplantae > Streptophyta > Magnoliopsida > Ranunculales > Papaveraceae > Papaver > Papaver californicum. The sequence goes on along the minus strand of JAJJMC010008370.1, from coordinate 2,969,841 downwards.
AAAATCTAGGACTCGAGATTTCATCACTACTATACATACTAGATGTGTGCAACTATTCTCTATATTAATCTCTATAAATCATTCAAGATGACTTAGGACAATTTTTTACGTCTTGGGGAATAAATCGCTTGAATTAATTTATATTTCTCAAAATACTAGTAATTTTCTCCACTATAATATGCTAGTCTCTTAAAAGAAAATGTATCACATTAACATCAGAGCACATGAAGAAAATCACTATCATGATCAAACAAGAAAATAGGACTAAGAGAATTGTTATATAAAAAATGATCACAACATGCTAGCAAACATAGTAGAACTCACTCTCTGATCATAGGGAAGAAATCTAGTTACTCATCGTAAAAAGAGTAGAAAAAGAAATCATTTTATTCATAGTTTCATTAAGATATACAAGTAACCAAATTTTTTGCAGAAACATTAAGAACAATTGAATAAAATCAATGATTCAACGACACCTTTCATGCGCCCTAAAAGAAACTCTGACTTGTTCTGTATTAAAAACTGAAACTGTTGCTGGAACTGTAGCAAAAACTGTCGATGTAACCATCTAATTCAAAAGATATTATAATGGGTTCAACGACAGTTCCTGTGAGACTTATGTTCTTCCTTTTCTTCTTCTTCGTAAGTTTCAGAAACTATTACTTTTTCGAACTGCTTTTTTTTTTCTCTTTGATCCTGGCTAAAGCTAGCCTCCCCAATTCTTCTCCTCGGTCTCCTATTTATACTACAATACGAATATATCCTCAAATCTTCAAAAATCTCTTATAATCAGCGATCAGAATCTCGGCAAGGGATATTTTCTTTCTCTCGGATATTCTCCCTGTTTCTAAAGCTCGACCAAATACTTGATTACTTCCATCTCTCAACTAGCGAATACATCCTTGATACGGGGAATCTTAAGGAGATAAAATCTCTTTAGTTGCAAAGAATATTTTCTCGTTGATAACCCGAGAGTAAAGTATCTTCCCTGATTTAGTTTCAGCCCTTTTATCCACGATTTTTTTTTTTTTTATGTTTTCAAAAATCCTAAACACGTAAAAACTCTTACAAATATGGAAAAAGAAATTTTTTCTTTAAATCTCTAAAAACTCGCCAAATCTTGTTTTCAACTTTCGCTGTTTTGAGAAGATAGTATTGCCGCCAAATTTTCCTTTTGAATTTGGGAAGGAGTGGGCACCCCTAACCAAGGCGTGGGTTCCTTTATCAATTTTGGTGGGTGCCTTTATAACTTTTTACGCACATCTTTCCACAAGAGTTTATTCTACGAAAATACCTGCAGACACAATAAGTACTAATATAAGTATAAAATCGAGTTCTAACAATATATAAATTGGGAACAAATCAGACACAAAAATGTGTCCATTAAATACCTCCAAACTTATAATTTGCTAGTCCTTGAGAAAATCTAATCTAGAAAATAAAAATCCTAACTCACTTTCGCAGGCATCGCGATTACACTTAGCGTGTGCAACAATCCTTTAAACCCCTAGGTGTTCCTAGTGGACAAGTTTTGTCTCGTAAGGTTTACAAGAGATATACCCACAAAACCTTTTACTCCAAACCCTAGCTACTTGTGAACGATTGAGGGTAGATACTAAATATGCTATTTAGTTGGTTACTAAATTCTTTGGCTATGGGAATCATTACCCTATATGAGTCCAATTGTTGTACATAAGTTTGCACTCAAACGTACTAAAATTCATATATAAGAAAACAAAGCTCTACTCAGAAAGTCATACAATGGACCATGATACTCGAAATATAATAAACCACAATCACATGAATAAATTAAGAAGATGGATATGGAGATAGAAGTGTGCGCATATTGACTAAGGTGAACGGCGTTTCCCAAAATATCTGTATAAATATCGTGCCAAGATGAACCTTAATGGATTGAGATACGCACCCACTGGTCTGAATCCTAATTATAGTATCAACTCAGATGGTATATACAAAGGCCCCATCGATCGATTTATTGAGTATATATAATTTGTAAATATATTATTATTGAATGTATTGACAACATGATTTGATCATTTGAATCCAAACGCATACTCATTTTCAGCAGATTACATGATAGTTCCCATGGATCCTGCATTCCACGCTTGCTTAGGCGACGGGGATAGGGAGAACACACATATTGCTATCCAAGTATCATTTTTTTTTAATTATTGGTCAAGTTCAATTAAGATAATGGGGCTTAATCTCAATCACTCTATTTCATCCTAGTGGCGACAACAAGGCGATACTAGTGACCCACCAAATCACTTAGAGAAACACAAAAAGATGCAAAAATAAAAACAAGTTGTAATTTGGTGACGACTATCATGTTATTTCTAACACCTGAGCTCTGTCTTTTTATGAATAGACCATTTAGTTGGGCACACCAACTTCTATAGACAAGAATTTTGATTCCATCTATCTATAATGGTTAGTGACATCCTGAATTATTCACAAGTTTCCAAATTTTGGAGTTTTTGGTACAAATAATTTTTTTAAATTTTTTCTACCTTACCCCCAAACTTAAATTGAACATAGTCCTCGATGTTCGAAAGATAAATACATAAAATCATGAACAAAGAGAAACAATCAAAGTACTAGAGATATGGAAAGATATTACCATCACCGTGTACCAAAAGCATATGGTTTGCCCATAGAGCGCTAAGTTTAAAGTCTTCAGCCAAACCAAGAAAGGATTAGTCACAATTTACGAATCATATAACAATAATCGAAATAATTGTGGATCCTTAAAGTCAATCGATTTTGACTCACAAAGTTGACCACAATGAATTTTATGAAAGTGGTGGTCATTCTTTAGAAAATGTGTCGATTCATATTTCCTAAAATAATTAATCTTAGCTCCAATATTCAATATCTGATACATTTGAAATTTATATGTTCCCACATTTGGTAAATTAAATTTTGGTGGGACAACAAAGTCAATTATGGTAATATCGCCTGGGTAAACCATATCAACCATAGGATGGGTTTCTAACAACTGAACTTCTTTTTGGACATGATTAGGTTGGGGAAAACATGTATGAAGATAATCTTGTAAGATGGTAGAGGAAGAAATGTCAAGTCCCAAGTGAGGGATCTTTCTAAGAGTCAAAGGTAAAGCACAAGGAGAATATAATCACTCCCAAACTTAGAATTTTCAGTATCCTTGGATAGACTAGCCACAATTTCCATAATTTCAAAATCGTCAGATTCCTAAAAATGGTCAATTGCTTCTTCTAGGTTATAATCAGGTGGTGCATCCTCACTCATATTTAAAATCTCTACGAGTCTATCATCTTCATTAGGGACAAGGGTCTTTGAGTTGTTGGACTCTAAAACACTAGTCTCGGGATAAACTCGTTCCTCTAAACCATCATCGTCTTCATAATAACATGGAAATATTTCACCGTCTATAAAAAATGGTATCTCTAGTTAAATCATTATCCTCTTGAATAAGTAAATAATCATCAATAGAAACATCATTATTATCATGAAGTTCAATTGTTGTAAAAATTTCCCTGTCATTATGACTACGAACTTCAAATTCTTCGTCAATATTGTCCTCATCCTCATAATGATATGAGGATGGTTGAACCTTGTCTAAACTGGTAGTGCTTACAATTCTAATCTCGCCCTGTAAATTAGGTGAATATTCATCATTATTATCAAGGGTAAAATTAGAAATATTATTTTGACAATTAAGTTCATTTTGAGCAATATTAGCAGCTAATCGTTCTTTTTCTTCAATTTCATCTAAACGTGTATTTAGTTCATTGAGAGCAGTACTCATAACTGCAAATCTTTTATGTCCTTTCTAAGTCACGCTTCTGTTCACTTTCAGCAAATTGATTGAGTTTATTATCCAAAGAAGCATACGAAGACTCAAGAATTTTTGGAGTTTCCATGTAACACCTGAGGGCATCTTCTAAAGATGGAGAACTAATATTTTGCTCAGTATAATATTGCTCATTTACCCGTTCGTACGAATGGTGAGCGTGCGAATAGTAATTGGGATCGCTATGGTATGAAGCATAACCTTCAGAATGCTGGTAGTGGTCCCAAGTACTATCCACACTTTGGTCATAGTACGGGTAATGTCCATTTTGATATTCACATCGATATTCATTATATTGGTCCTCATAATACCGGTTCGACATTTAAAAAAAAAAAAAATTGGTGCAAATGCAAATGCAAGTGAAAGGTTGACTAAAATAGGTAACTTCATGTATATTATGCTAAGGTAACCTGAGGTTACCTTAGCATAATATACCTACAGTCAAAGACTGGTCAAAGGTACGAGGCTAAAGCTTGTGGAATTTCAGCTGGTAATTCCCATCAGGCCCAAGGCACGGGTTCAGCTTACTTTTCCACGGGTTTTCCTAAAATTTGGTAGTCGGACGATGCAATTGGTGTGTGCACGTGTTTTTATTTTATTTTATTTATATATATATATATACACATATAATAAAATAAAATCTAAAAGAAATATATATACAAATTGTTTCTAAAAAAATTAATGAAAAATCTAAAAATAAATAAAATAAAAAGATTGGTTGTTATTACTTACCTCTTTTGGTAGGCACTTTCCACAACAAATGTAGAATATTACCTGCACAACAAAACAAAAAAAATACCCAAGTAAAATATAGAAAATAAAAATAAAAGCCCTAAACTAATTAACACAAAATTTAAAGAAAAATTGAAAATCAAAATTTCTTAATCCCCGGCAGCGGCGCCAAAAACTTGATGGAATTTTAATTTATACCGTAAGAGCATGGCTGTCGATGAGACGATATGCAAGTATAGTTCGTTCCACAGGGATTTCAGAATTGTAATTTTTAATTAAATGATGTGATAATAACAATTTTTTTTGATGATTTTATTCTAAAATTCTAAAATACTAAAAATACTAAAAATACTAAAAATGATATAGAAATGAAATAAAACCTAGGACTCGAGATTTCATCGCTACTATGCGTACTAGATGTGTGCAACCATTCTCTTAATCTCTATAAATTACACAAGACGGCCTAGGACAATTATTAACGTCTTGGAAAATAGATCACTTTAATTTAATTTATATTTCTCAAAATACTAGTAATTTTTTACACTATAATATGCTAGTCTCTGAAAATAAAATGTATCATATTAATTAAGCATTAGGGCACATGAAGAAAATCACTATCATGATCAAACAAGAAAATAGGACTAAGAGAATTGTTATATAAAAAATGATCACAACATGCTAGCAAACATAATAGGACTCCCTCTCTAATCCTAGGGAAGAAATCTAGCTACTCATCGCAAAAAGAAGAAAATGAATCATTTTATTCATAGTTTCATAAAGATATACAAGAAAGAACTGACCAAACTTGTCGCAGCAACACTATGAACTATTGATTCAGCGACACCTTTCATGCGCCCTAAAAGAAGCTCTGACTTGTTCTGTATTAAAAATGAAACTGTTGCTGGAACTGTAGCAAAAACTGTCGATGTAACCTCTAATTCAAAAGATATTGTAATGGGTTAAACGACAGTTCCTGTGAGACTTATGTTCTTCCTCTTCTTCTTCTTCGTGAGTTGCAGAAACTATTTTTTTTTTCGAAATGCTTTTCTTTCTCTTTGATCCTGGCTAAAGCAAGCCTCCCCAATTCTTCTCATCGGTCTCCTATTTATACTACAATATGAATACATCCTCAAATCTTCAAAAATCTCTTATAATCAGCGATCAAAATCTCGGCAAGGGATATTTTCTTTCTCTCGGATATTCTCCCTGTTTCTAAAGCTCGACCAAATACTTGATTACTTCCTTCTATCAACTAGCGAATACATCCTTGATATGGGGAATCTTAAGGAGATAAAATCTCTTTAGTTGCAAAGAATATTTTCTCGTTAATAAACCCGAGAGTAAAGTATCTTCCCTGATTTAGTTTCAGGCCTTCTATCCACGAGATTTTTTTTTTTATGTTTTCAAGAATCCTAAACACGTACAGACTCTTACAAATATGGAAAGAGAAATTTTATCTTTAAATCTCTAAAAACTCGCCAAATCTTGTTTTCAACTTTCGCTGTTTTGAGAAGATAGTATTGCCGCCAAATTTTTATTTTGAATTTTGGAAGAAGGAGTGGGCGCCCGTAACCAAGATGTGGGTGCATTTATCAATTCTGGTTGGTGCCTTTAGTATTTTTGAGGTTCCTTTATAACTTTTTAATCCCATTTTTCCACAAGAGTTTATTCTTCGAAAATACCTACAAACACAATAAATACGCAATATAAGTATAAAATCGAGTTTAACAATATATAAATTGGGAACAAATTAGACACAAAAATGTATCTATCATTTGCACCAAAATATGCTTGCGCCGGTATCTTGAATAACAGAAACGATGTTTATAGCTCCATTGTAGTTGTTATGGAGATGGTTAGCGGGAGGAGCCCTTCCAGTTTCAGTGAATCCCTCGAAGAGGTTTCACTTAGAAACACTTGTATTTTAATCCCCAAATGTTAACTGCTAAAATGCCATATTTACAGATGGTTATTAATTTACAGATGAGTTTGGTGGATTGGTTAAAGAAACTGATTGAGACGCAAAGATACAACGACATAGGAGATCCCAAATTGCCTGATACATCTTCTTCTAAGGCACTCAAAAGTATTCTAATACTTGTTCTTGGATGCGTTGATTCATATGCACAACAAAGGCCTAAAATGGGAAAAATTGTGTAGATGCTCCAGAGTACTGATCGCTTGCGTTAACATGAGGTGTGTAGTTTTTATCACTGTTGAAAGATAATCTCCAAAATCTATGTGAAAATTGTATAGATTAGAATATTAATCATTTTTTTGAGAATGGTTATTTACTGATATACACATATTTGTGTCTTAATTGTTCTCATATTTATATTGTTATTTCTCAATTATTATATTAATAATGTATTTTCTATGTTTTTAGGTATTTTTTGTGGAATAAACATTTGCAGAAAAATTGACTCAAAAAGTTATAAAGGCACTCAAAAAAAGTGATAAAGGCAACCAACAAGAAATGATAAAGGCACCCAAAGAATTGATAAAGGCACCCACTCTCTTTTAATTTAAATTGAAAATTGGCGGGAAATTATTCCCTCTTATCTGTGAAGATTGTGATCGATAATTGTGGGTTGTTTTCAAAGAGAAATAAGACAAGAATATTATCTCACCTTATTCTTAGCAAGTTGTACACATGAAGATATAAAATCAACATAAAATCTCATTAATATTGGATTTACGCAAAGAAAGAGGGAGAGACTTAATCACGTGAAACATGGAGTTTGCTTTCCTATTTCACGTGATTCGGTTTCTATCTTGCATGATATATTATGGGATAACTAAAGAAACAACTTAGAGGATAAAATCTTGTGATTTAATGTTCGAAAAAAGAAAAATATTCCGAGACTTGTCTTTAATCACCGAGATATGATTCTCGATATTTTGGAGAAAATCACGAAGATTTGGAAGAGTTAATTAGAATGCTGGGTTGTTTAGTATAAATAGAGGGTCCATGAGATCAATTTGTGGGGGGCTGGCTCTGCCAGAGAAGCTATAGAAAAAAATCCAGAAAGAAAAACCATTGTTGTTGCAAGTACAGGTCGAGAGGAAGAAGATGAAGAAACTGTTTCTATAGGTCCTGAACTGTTGTTAATTTATGTTACCTTTTCTTTCAATTTCAACACCTTTTGGAACGGTTTCATGAATAGTAACTGCGAAAAATCTGAAGTTTAATACACGTTGAGTTTGTGCTTCTTTTATTGCGCCTAGAGTTATTCGTTTATTCAATAAATCATTTTAATCTCAGTTGGTCAGTTCTTTCTTGTATTTTTCTTCTTAGCACTTTTAAGCCATATACCTATCTTTTGAAAGTGTTTTGGGCATGATGAGCTAAACCTCACCACTGTGACAATGGAGGAAGCTATTCTCCACACTTGTTTGGTAACTATATTCGATTCTTTATGACTTTTTGCACTTATTTTAATTGTTTCATGATTTTTCTTAATTAGTTGTCATTTAATTTTATGGGTCATGCTTAGCTTAAGTGTTTGATGGTCCATGCTTAGGATTTACAATCAATGTTTCAAAAATCTACTTTTGGCAAACAAAAAGAGTCCATAAAAGAGCTTAAATGGTTAAAAATCAATATTTGTACCACATGAATATGAAAATCGGTGGAATTCTGAGTCGCATTCCCTTGTAATTTTATCATTATATTTTATTTATTTTCTAGTCTAAATTAGGAATAAGTCTAAAATCAGTTTTTACAAGTCCGAACGAACGATAACTTTCTTCCCACCATCTACAATCAACATCATTTACGTGATTAGTTTTTGCAAAAACGTAAGATCATGCAAGAGGCTTCTCATTGTCGTCATTAGCTTTTCACATGAGTGTAAAAGAATGGTCGAGCATTGACTGTTGAAAAATTCAGCTGATGAAGTCTTCAAATGCACACAAGTAGAGCACTGTAAAAATCATCCCCATCATCTAAATGTATCAAATTATCAAATGAATTCAAAGTAGTACCTAAAGTTCATTTTATTCTTAGAACTTCCTTTTTTGAATATGAGCTTATAAAGTTTTTGTATAGACTTGTTTTTTTGGTGCTCCTATTTACCGCACCGATTTGACATAAATCTCATTTTACTTGAGCTTTTGTTCTGTCTTCTAAATAAAGTAAACGGAGGGAAAGCTTTGCAAATCGAGTCATATGCTGAGTTGATTCATTTTTTGAAAGTCTGTTTTCCGTTCTTTGACATGATCATTACTTTTGATTCTATCTTTACTCTTTAATTTTATGATGTTTTCTTACTTAATTAGCTACTTTATCATTCAATCTTTTTCTTAGATGAGTAAATTAGTGCTTGAATTTGAGTTGTAGATTTTGGTACCTCTTTAAATTTGGGTTGTTATTTGTCCGTTTAAGTGTTGGGGTCGTTGACCCGTTAGTCAAGGCGGTCAAAAGGTAAAAATATTGATATCCGTTAGGCAAATTCATTTACATGTTTGTCATTAAGAAACTCCGTCTTATTATCAACACCAGGTGATACAGATGAGCAGGCTATAGCCTATTTGGAGGCTAAAAACCCGAGTCTCGTAATTTAGCTCAAAAGGGGTCAATTTTGATTGGAAACGGGTCAAAGATCAAGACATGACACAATTTCGTCTCATGGTCTTCAGATTTTAGCCAAATTTCATCGTTTAGGACTTCAGACAGGCGTTTTTTCTATTTTAGGAAAGTTTTTGTTTTGTTAATATCTTCTTCGTTAGGAGTCCGTTTGGGTCGCCGTTTGCGGCAAATAGTTTTATTTTATAAGTGATTTTATTATTTTAGGTCGACCAAAATTTGGCAAAAATAGCAAATTAGGGTTTGAGTCGGTTTAGGGTTTTTTTTCATCATTTCTTGACTAGCAAGTTAGGGTTTTTTCCCAAGTCTATAAAAGAGTCCTCCATGTATTATTTTAAACGGCAGAATTTGATTAATAAGAATTAATTTCTTAAACTTGTTCAAGTTTAATCGATTATTATTTAAAGTCGGGAAACCGAAGTCTAAATAATTATCATTGTTCATAGTCGATATTCCTAGGAATATTTGAAGTCTGAAAAAAAACCTCTCTTTTCTTTCTTTTCTTTATTATCTGTTGCATCAGTTGGTATCAGAGCAAAGTCGATTCTAGGGTTGATAAGATGCCACCAAGAGTAGCAATCTGTTAGGGTCGAGGTCGAGGTCGAGGAGGATGTCCAGAAGGTTTCATTCCATGAAGATCTAGAGAAGAATTCACTGAAGACGTCCAAGGTTTACTGAGTCAATATAACCTTCGGAAGGAAGAAGAAGATGATAACGCTAAACCTTTTGCTAGAGGGCATTGCGAAGGTAGAATAAATCAACGAGAGGATTCTGATCGCTAGAAGGCAGGAATAAAAGTAGAGATCCCGGAATTTTATGGTGGTTTGGAACCGGAAGAGCTTCTCTCCTGGGTGAATACGGTTGAGGAAGTATTGGAATTCAAAAAAGTACCAGATAACAAACGAGTTTCGTTGGTAGCAACTATGTTTCATGGGAGGGCTAATTCGTGGTGGTAACAACACAAGCTGTTACGCAGTCGTAAAGGAAAACAGAAGTTAGTATCATGGGAGAAGTTGAAGAAACACAAGAGAACAGAGTTTTTGCCACATAACTACATTAAATTGATATACCAGTAGTTGTTGCACCAAGGAGTTTTACCGACCATTTTTCTTAACGACTTGTCAGAGTCAGATGAGCAAAAAGTCGCTCGCTATATAGGTGGTCTCCCTCAATAATATCAAGATACACTCAACATGTTTGATTGCTGGTCTATTTCGGGTGCACATCATAGAGCAAGGCATATAGAGAAACAAGTAGGGCATAAAAGCTTAAATTGGGGTATCAATGTGGCAGCATCTCCAGCAAGTAATCGTAGTACTTCAACACCTAGTACTGCTAGTAAACTTAATTCTTTGTCAACACCAGATAAAACCCCAGTTACCACTTTTGGAGGTTGGTGTAATAAGTGAGGAGAATTTTGGCACAAAGCCAGTGACTGTCAAAAAGCAGAACTAGCGAACAAGGTATTTTTCACTGAAAACGATCGTGAAGAAGATGGTTGGGTAACTGATTATGAAGAGGATCATGAGGATGATTCTGAACCTGTCGATGAAGTAGTTATCAGAGATAAAGGAGTGAACTTTGTAGTAAGAAGAAGTTGTCTCACTCCACGTAAAGATGAGGGCGACAGCTGGTTGCATAAAAATATATTTCAGTCGACATGTACGATCGAAGGAAACGTTTGTCGTCTAGTTGTTGATCCTGGAAATTGCCAGAATATTGTTGATGAAGAGGTCGTGAAACGATTTAAGCTGGAAACCAAGGCATATCCACATCCATACAAGCTTTCTTGGCTTAAGAAAGGGAATGAGGTAAAAGTAAACAAACGTTGCTTGATTTCTTTTTCAATTGGTAAAAAATATAAAGATAAAATATGGTGTGACGTTACTAGTGTGGACGTTTGTCACTTGTTGTTGGGTCGTCCATGGAAGTTTGACAGGAAAAGTAGTCATGACGGGTATAAGAATACCTACAGTTTTTTATGGAACGACGTACGTATAGTACTTGTACCTAGTAAAGAGATTACACCTACACCATCTATTGGAGAAGCTACCAATCTTTTATCGTTTAAGCAGTTTGAAGATGAGGTAGAAGATGCATGTGAATTGTATGTGTTGATTAGCAAAGAAGAACAACAGGATGACAGTAGTATTCCCATTGCAGCTTAACCTTTAGTTAAGGAATTTATTGATGTTTTTCCGGACGAGCTACCACCTCTCCGGGATATACAACATCGTATTGATCTCGTTCCTGGATCAAGCTTGCCAAATAAAGCGCATTACAGAATGAGTCCTAAAGAGCATGAAGAACTTCGTCGTCAAGTGGAAGATTTGTTATAGAAAGGATTGGTCCGACAGAGTCTAAGTCCTTGTGCAGTACCATCCTTGCTGATTCCAAAAAAAGATGGAACGTGGAGAATGTGTGTTGACAGTCGAGCCCTCAACAAAATCATAGTCAAATACCGTTTTCCAATTCCCAGGTTGGATGACTTGTTAGATCAGTTGTGTGGAGCAAAAGTGTTTAGCAAACTCGACTTGAAGAGTGGGTACCATCAGATCAGAATTCGTGAAGGTGATGAGTGGAAGACTGTTTCCAAAACTCTAGAAGGATTATATGAGTGGCTGGTTATGCCATTCGGGTTGACCAATGCGCCAAGTACATTCATGTGTATCATGAATCAAGTACTCAGACCCTTTATCGGTACTTTTGTGGTTGTTTATTTTGATGATATTCTTCTTTATAGTGCTAACATGGACTTGCATGTTCAATATCTTCGAGAAGTGCTCTCAGTTCTACGCAAGGAGGAATTATTTACGGACATCAAAAAGTGTTCATTCATGACAGATCGAGTTCTATTTCTCGGTTATGTCGTCACCAAGGATGGAATCAAGTTAGATGAGTCCAAGGTTGAAGCTGTGAGAAATTGGACTACACCTACTACATTACACGAGGTAAGGAGTTTCCATGGTTTCGCTTCTTTTTACTGGCGATTTATTCCCCACTTCAGCACCATTATGGCACCCATTACTGAATGCATGAAATGAGGAAAGTTTTCATGGTATGAGGAAGCTGACGAAGCCTTTGAAGCTGTCAAGACAAAGCTGATAACTGCACCACTATTGGTGTTACCTGATTTCAGCAAGTCGTTTGAACTACACTGTGATGCATTGAATGTGGGAATTGGAGATATTTTGAGGCATGAAGGACGACCTGCAGCGTATTTCAGTGAGAAGTTAAATGTTAATAAGCTCAACTATAATAATTATGATGTGGAGTTTTATGATATAGTTCAATCCTTAAAGCATTGGCGTCACTATCTAATTCATAACGAGTTCATTATGTTTTCTTATCATGATTCTTTGAAGCACTCAACAGTCAAGAGAAGCTTTCTTCTAGACATGGTAAGTGGGTTGGTTATTTACAAGAGTTCACTTTTGTACTAAAACACAAAGCTGGGTCGCAGAATCAAGTTGATGATGCCTTAATCCGAAGAAGTATGATACCCAACATCATGCGAACTGAGGTAATAGATTTTGATTCATATTCTGACCATATTCTAACTGATCCGAACTTTACGAAGATTGTGGATAACATCATTTCAGGCAAACGAAGTGATTACCTTATGCATGAAGGATTTCTCTTCAAACGTAACCAATTGTATATTCCTGATTCTAGTCTCCGATTGAAGATTATTAAGGAGTTACATGACGAGGGGCACGTTGGAAGGGATAAGACTTTCCAACTTGTTTCGAAGTCATATTACTGGCCAACAATGAGGTGTGAAGTTGCTAAATTCGTGGACAGATGTCGAATCTGTCAAGTTTCAAAAGGAAAAGCAACTAATGCAGGGTTGTACATGCCATTGAAAGTTTCAAGTCAACCCTGGACAGATTTGAGCATGGATTGTGTAATGGGTTTACCTCGAACTCAGAGGGGACATGATTCAGTATTTGCAGTTGTTGACAGTTTTTTAAAAATGTCTCATTTTATTACTTGCAAGAAGACTACTAATGCACTGAAGGTAGCTGAATTTTTCTTCCGTGAAGTGTATCGTCTACATGGATTGCCATGTTCAATTGTTAGTGATCGAGACACAAGATTCCTTAGTTATTTCTGGAAAACCTTGTGGAAATTAGCTAATACAAGGCTTAACTTCAATAGTGCATATCATCCTCAAAGTGATGGCCAAACAGAAGTTCTGAATGTTCGTTGGGTGATATACTACGATGTATGGTTGGAGACAATCCGAAGAGTTGGGATCAGAAACTTTGCCAAGTTGAATTTGTATTTAATCGTTCAGTAAACCGTAGTCTGGGTATGAGTCCGTTCGAGGTTGTTTATGGCTACAATCCACGGGCACCAGTAGATTTAGCACTTGTTCTTGATCTGAAGAAAATTAAAGTTCGTGCCGAAGAACGTATCAACAGTTGCAACAGGTTCACAAGTTGGTTGAAGAACAGTTGTTTTGAGCTAATGAGAGGTATAAGGAGGAGGCAGATAAGAAACGCAGAGTTGTGGATTTTGCAGTAGGAGATTTTGTATGGGAAATATTGACAAAGGATCGTTTTCCAGTTGGGGAGTATAACAAATTGAAGGCGCGCAAGATTGGTTCCTTGAAAATCGTCGCGAAGATTAATCCTAATGCCTACAAGTTAAAGCTTCCAAGTCACATCCAGACTTCTGATGTTTTTAATGTCAAACACTTGGTGTCGTATAATGGTGATAATTCTGATGATGACCAAGAAAATTCGAGGGCGAAAGAATGATGCAGATGAGCAGGTTATAGCCTATTTGGAGGCTAAAGACCCGAGTGTCGTAATTTAGCTCAAAAGAGATCCATTTTGATTGGGAAAACGGTCAAGACATGACACGCTCATGGTCTTCATATTTTAGCCAAATTCCATCGTTTAGGGTTCAGGCAGGCGTTTTTTCTATTTTATGAAAGTTTTTGTTTTGTTAATAACTTCTTCGTTAGGAGTCCGTTTGGGTCGCCGTTTGCGGTAAATAGTTTTATTTTATAAGTACTTTCATTATTTTAGGTCGACCAAAATTTGCCAAAAATAGCAAATTAGGGTTTGAGTCGGTTTAGGGTTTCTTTTCATCCTTTCTTGACTAGCAAGTTAGAGTTTTTCCCCAAGTCTATAAAAAAGTTCTCCATGTATTATTTTAAACGGTTGAATTTGATTAATAAGAATTAATTTCTCAAACTTGTTCAAGTTTAATCGATTATTATTTAAAGTCGGGAAACCGAAGTCTAAATAATTATCATTGTTCATAGTCGATTTTCCTAGGAATATTTGAAGTCTGAACAAAACCTCTCTTTTCTTTCTTTATTATCCGCTGCATCACCAGGGTACTACTCGTACCTGGTCGGCATGGACTATTTCACAAGGTAGTTTGTTAGGTTTTTAAATATTACGGAATGTCGATTTATAATTATTATATACATGATGTATATTTAAAACGTCCCCATATATTAAAACTATTTCTTAACCATGTTAATTGTTATTAATAGATCTTACTGTGGTAATGATAATACTATCAACAAAAAGTAAACATATTAATAATGACTAATCAAGCAGAATATTTTCTCTGAGTTATATTTAAAAAGGAAAAAGGTAAATTGTTGTTCAGCTGCACTCATCTCTTATTCGGCATATTCATCAAAACTGATACCTACTATTCTTTATTTAGTTGATTTTGAATTAAGTACTAAATTATAATCAACAATTCTTCTTTTTATGTTGTGTGATAAATATTCATGGGATAATTTACCATTAGTTTTGATCGACAATACTCCTCTATTCATTGATCTAGTGTAATGTATTTTGTTTTATCTGGCAAGATTGCCCATAAAATTATAGTAGCCCATGGGCTTCAGTTTTTTAGACATAATAATTTATAAAACTTTATTTACTTTTATCAATTATTATATATCATGCAATGGTTGTTATGGTTTTTGTTTTTCCTATCTCTCGAAACCTTTACTAATAAGTATTTATGAACTTTTATGCAAAACACTTTACGTCACTGATGTTATTGTACGCAATATAACTGAGGTAGCTTATAACCCATCAACAGATTAGTGAACGTGAATGAATCTGAACATCGTACAACCTAAGTTATGAACTGGAATTGAGCAGACATGTTAAACGCTATTTTTAATTTTTTAACCCAACTTTAATGACCCAAGATAAAAAGGGATAAATGAAACACACGCGCAAACATGATAATATGAAAACAATAATGTAACATACTTTATAAAATGCATAAAATGATAAGTACAATTGCTTAGATATATTTTTAAGTATTTAGGTCGATGACTGGTTAGTAAAGTATATGTTTACTTTTTCTTTATCTCAGCTTCTTTTCCTATGACAGGGATTAAATAGTTCTCCTTAATTATATATTGGACATACAATGCTTCTTATATACACAAAGAACATTTTACTTTAGACAATCGTATCATCCAATTCAACCCCTTGAAAAAAATATAGCAACCCTTAACTCTAATTACGGTGAATCTCAACATGGAATGGTCATTTTTATCAATATCAAGAATGCTGAAATGATGTTACAGAGGATATGCATGTGAGAGAGACAATGATTAGCTAGATGCAAATAATTCTTCTAATGAAAGAAAACTAATTTCCCCTACTGCCAATGTTTGCATTTTGCACCATCTTTGGCGCTCATGTTTTGGGTAGATGTAGTTGTAAATATATTTTGCAGCTACTAGATCCATCTTCGTGTCCACAAACAAACTGGTACTCTCTAACACTGTCTTTATGCGCTCACATATACGGTAGATGTGGTAATGTATATACTTTTGCGGTGACCATCTTCGAACCTTGAGAGAAATCGATGAACCAGTTACGAACCTGCAGCAAATCAATAAAGAAAATTCAAAAGTAAATGTGTAAAAAACTGAAAAACCTTACAAAGATAGTACTATGAAACTAAATGCAATTCAATATCACGGTCAAATTTTAAGGTTGTACTTTGAAGATGTGTATAGGCTATGAATTTAACCCGACAGTCTCATTGTGACTATCAGAAATTTCTGCAGTTGAATTTTGCTAATACTTAAAAGGTTAAACAATAATCATTTTTTTCCAAGAAATTGATCCTCGACAAACGGATGCATAAAGCAAGTAGATGAACGATATAAACATTTCAGAGACATCAAATTTCTGCAGTATACGCAATATCCTTTAGCCTTCATTATAAGCACTCATTAAACCTGACAATTTTTGAAACTTAAGGTAGCACAATTTGATAATCACTAACTCATGACCATGGTTATGTTAGATTTTCCCCATAATACAGAGAAAGAAGTGAAAGAGAGAGATTAAAACACTCAAAATAAGATAGAAGCTACATTGATAATCTTTCTGCTTATGTTCATTAACATAAAACAATGCCTTTATACAGGCTTTAGTTACCACTAAACCCTAAAATAATAAACCCACTAAACATAAAACTCCTACTTTGTAGGAATTACTTCCTACTACTACACACATAAATAAAACACGTTTTATTTTCTAAATACTAGGATTCAAATATCAAATACCGAATCAAATAACAAACTAGCCAAACATGCTAACTAATATTGAACGTGGTTGACACATTCAAATTCCAACAGCCTCCCTGAATGTGTCAACTATTAAATCTTCTTCCATCATCATCATCATAACACCATCATCATTAATCATCATCATCATAACACCATCATCATCATTAATCATCATAATCACAATCATCATCATCTTCACCATCATTACAGTAAAATTACCTCTTCATCATCAATTGCTCTCACGCAGAAATTAGAACAGAAATATATTTTTTTTATAACTCTCCCTCAATCCAACTCTCTGCCCTAGCTCTGATACCATGTTAGATTTTCCCCATAATACAGAGAAAGAAGTGAGAGAGAGATTAAAACACTCAAAATAAGATAGAAGCTACATTGATAATCTTTTTACTTATATTCATTAACATAAAACAATGCCTTTATATAGGCTTTAGTTACCCAGAAACCTTAAAATAATAGACCCACTAAACATAAAATTCATACTTTGTAGGAATTACTTCCAAATCACAATTCAACTCATTCCAATTAACTAAGGGAAGGAAAAAACTTTGGGAGATACGAAAACAATTTTTCTTTTTACAAAATCAAGTAATGGTTTAAGTAAATGGATTGTCACCAATCAATTTCATTTATTTTAGATAACCTTGCATGGGTAGCATTGTAGAAACACCACTATTTGTGTCAGTTTGTGTAGTGATCAACAATAATTTGCAGTGAAACCGGCAGCCGTTGTGACTAAGCATCCCTTGAGACTCCTTGTGTATCTTGACATGCACATCTGTACCGAGATGATCTGCAAATACAACAATGTGAAACTTCAAGGGAAAATTAATTGAGAAAAAAAAAAACGAATCCGACACTGAACAGATAAGCCAAACCATGAATTCAACACAACAATGTAACAAAAACGTACTGGATCATTAACATCAGTTAGTCTCATTTACAAAATAAAGTTTCGTGTAACTTATTTCTCCCCTCTATAACTAAGCATGTATACATATTAAGTAGATAACATCAAGTACATTAAGCAAAGAAAAACCAGAAAAAAAAACTCAGGCTACTAAATCTTGGATAATTATCTATTACATGGTTTCCGAATTTACAAATTTATAAATCCTAACTGCTCCTCGTCGATAACTAACTGTTCCTCCAATATGTCTCATAGCTGCGTCTCATCTTTGGTTTTGTCTCTTTTCTTTGTTCAATTGAATTAGTTTTCTTACAAACTCAGTTGTACTTGAGAACAGAACTTTTTTTAACTTTATGTTGGACACACCATCTAACACTATCTTCGTGCCATATCACCTTCTTAGAATTCCAAAAATTAATAGGATAGTAGTTCTCAAACACTATTTTCTTTTTCTTTTTGTATTTGCCAAGACGACAACTCAAACTCTCATAAGGCCTAAGAGTTTGCAGAATGTTCATATTATTCAGTCTTGTATATGTCATAGGGATTTTCATGAATGAGGAAACTCAACTGCACTCTGATTCTTCTGAACATAATAGTATAAAACATTAAGTTTACAATACACCATACAATATCATTTCAGCCCAGCATATGTGACATTTAAATAAGGGCGAAGGAATAAAAGAAAGCAAAAAAAAAGTTATGCAGCACAACCTGTATTTAACATCAAAAATATGAACGTAAACTAAACTTCGACTTCTCAATACCATCAGTAATAAGTTTTCTAATCTATCAGTTGTTTAATAAAGATTGAAGAACTGAAGATAATAATTCCTAGTTCAGGAAGTTGAACCCCAATACTAAACACCACAACAAAATAGTGCGATAAACTTCTCGACCTCTATATAGAGCTAGAATGTTGTAACTTCTCAAAAGTAAAGGTTGATATAGGCATCAAAATTTAAGGTTCTGAGTAAACCATGGGCCACACTGTGATGCAAAACCAAAAAGCCATGATCAAACAATAAATTTTTATCACCTAAAACAGACACCAAGTATCATAGTACTTATCAAGTGATCACCAAAAGAATAACATGAAAACCTGAATACAAAGATTGGAAGACGACAAATAATAACACTAATCTAATCATCCTAAAAGTGATAACTAAATCTCGACTCAGTTCCAATATAATTACAGTAAGATAAAGATGAAGTATCAACTAACCTGCACTGTTCCCTAGGGCTTTCATCTCTTGACAAAGAACCTATTTTCTTAAGACTTGCCACCACCATATCTGTAGAATCAAGAGATGAAATAAGTCTTAACAAAACAAAATGAAATTTGTGACAATCTGTGCAATAGACTTATCCATATGAATTCGTCGTTGATGCCTACAGTGTAGTTGATATGTGCAGCAGGAAGAACATGAGGATCAGCTATAATTTCATTTCCAGACAAAATGTTGTTGTTAGAATCATCCCGACGTCTCCAGCTTGGAGTGCGACAACACCTTTTCGGACTCGACCATTTATGCCAGAAGACATGCCAATATCTTACCCTTCACATTCTCAGAATCAAGTGACCCAGCAAGACACAACTGACTGCATTCACCCATCAATTTAAAATATTCCAAAAAAGTTCTCATAGCATATCATTATCAAGAATTGAAAATAAATAATAAGTAACAAATTATGTAGCCTTACGCGTCATGATATGTTGAATTTGCTGCTTTTGCAGCTGTACCGTAAATCGAAGGATAAAATTTCTGAAAGAAATCGTCTCCAATTGAGTTTGCTTGTAGTACTGCAAGAAATAATATAATTGCTTAATCAATGACTTGGTGGCAGTCAACCATAAACAATGGGGTTTGATGTGTTTCTTAGGCCTGGCGTACCAATAAATCTGTTAACTCACGATAGCGCTTTTCTAGCTCCATGTGTTCCTGTTAGCCGTTGTGATACATAAAAAGTATGTATTAATTTTTACTGAAAAAAGAAAGTTAAGTAGAGACGATTCCTCCAAATAACATGAGCCACTAAGAAAAGTAAGAGAAACTAAGCATAAAAAGAGGAGTGCAGCCTTTTACTTGTAAAAGAAACAGTAACAGAAAAACTGAGGGCCACGACCTGCCGTGAATAATGCTCGGCATCCTTTTTCATGCCTGCCATTTCCACCCTCATCTTTTGCATTTCAGCCTGCAAACATAATAAGAGCGGGGAGCTATTAGAAAGTTTTGTAGGTTGTTTACTAATAAGAGGTTTTCATACTGAAAATCCAAAAGAGTTAATAAGAGATCTTTGAAACTGTGTGAAATGCAGGGATAACAAAATTTATCTGAGTTCTCTTGGAATAAAGCCATGACCTAGTAATTAGTTACTCAAAGATTGCTAATTATAAAGATTGTCAAATATACATACTACCAGTATCTTCAAAAAAAATCACCAGAAACAGGGGAGTTAATATCACGTGTTGCCTTCATACTCCCTACTGCTCCAAACCCACTAATTCTTTGTTACTGCGGCACCAATTTCTGGTAGCTCCACAACACTAACTCTCCCAACTGATCTTGACAATAACAAGTTTAAGCTGGTATAATACTTCAAAAGATGATGATGAATAATTAAAAAAATCACAGAATCACCACAAAAAAGAAACAAAAAGAGAACAATAGTTACCTGAATCTTAGCCACAACGTTATTGATGGTATCACAAACCAATGAAGTGAAGATTTTTGATGAATATCACATCGCCGTCTCAACAAACAGTTAGGGTGCATTAGTTTCGGTCTCTCAAAATAACCAAAAATCAGCAAAGTGGAGAAAGAATCATCACCTGTAATGGATGCACTGATTGTTTAATATAGTTGGGTAAACATAAGAAACAGATATTTAATTAAGTTAGACAAGCATAAGAAACCGAAAGAAAGACTGTTTAATTATGTGTTCATACGGTGCTCATATATCGAAAATACCAATTTTTGATATTCCTGGGTCTGCTGGCTTGGATGCTAAGAAGTCTGGGTTTGTTGAGGATTTTGTGTTACTAGCCGTAAACTTTATTCAATCGCTAGCCGATCAATCTAGGCTCTCATCTCACCTTACACATGGATGTTTGACATCCGTTCGATTCAAATTAGGTAACAAATGGCAAATGTTTAAATATTCTAACCGGCGGGTGTTAACTCTCCTAATAGTTCGGTTAGTTGACCGATTTGATTAATAGGTCAACGAATCAAAGATAAACTTACCCAAACATAAAAACATACTACCTCTGTTTCAAAAAAAGAATTATTATTATTTTTTAAAATTAGTTTATTTTTAAATTAATTTATCATTTTTTTTGAATTAATTTATTTTTAATCTAAAATTAAAAAGTAATAGTAACATTTTTCTAGAAACGGAAGGAGTACTAAAATCTACAATCCAATCACTATTTTTCTTTTCTTGGTTTTTAAGCTAATATTTTAGTTCTCATTTCCTTTGGTCCATTATCACTTGTTCTTGTTTTTATATAACCATTTGATTGTTTAGTGCAGTAGTCCTTTAAGGGTTATTTGTCTTCCTCTTAATCCCATAAGTTAACCTATTTTGTTCTCTCATGGAGTTTTAATCTGTTCTACAGGACCTCTTGGTCCATTTAATGAAGAGCATCTAGTTTTGGACCCTTGTGAGTTTCTTGCTCATTTTCTCAATTACAGTGTTGTTTTATTAGGCAGTTTTGCCACTCATCACTTCCATGATGGTCTCCTGGAGTATGTTGAAGTTATCTTTCCATTGTTATGCTCATATTCAAGTTTTTAAAAATGTGTCAACTCAACTGATCCACTTGTTGGTTTCCAATATTTTTCAAAAACATCCCGGCCTTTCGTCCCCTGTCAACCTTGATTTTAGGATTTCTGATCTTTAATATCAATTAGTTTCAAATCACCAGAGATTACCAAACCTCAATATATTCCATCCTTTAATCATAAATTTTCCCTCCAACATTTAAGGAAACAAAATATATCTATCCCTGAAATAGTTGGTTTACTCTTTTTGAATAAGCATTCTATTTATATTATCTTTGATCATAGGGTTTGTAATTATTCTCATCTTCACCATAGTCTTTCTTTTTAAAAATCAGCAATGGCTTCCAGGTCTACTAATCAAACTGATGGTATCACTAATCAAATGGAAAAAGCTAGTATTAGAGGCAGAACCATTCTTCAAACTCGGAAAACTGTGGGCTCCTCTGCTAGTGCATGGGCTAATACACTCGTAGAAAAAAGTGTCGGTGGATGTTGCTCGAATCAAATATGTGAAGGCATTTAAGCTTCATTGCAAAAGATTTAGGAGAAAACAAATAAAAGCAGCGGGAAGAAATATCGTTCTATTTAAGTTGAACTCATAAAAAAAAAACAAGCGGAAATCGTAAAAAATGGTCCAAGGAACATCAAAAGTTATTTGATGCCTCTAAAAAAAATAGCACTGCAATTCTTATTGATTTTTGTTTGATCGATCAAAAGAAAATTCATTATAAAGAGAAGGTACTTAAGATGGGTACCTCAACCCAATGAAAACAACCGTAGCCGGAAAAACATAAAACCGAAAAGAAAAAGCAATCCTAAGCGACAAGCTACACGATTAAGGGGGACGAAATAGGGAATCCCATAATGCTATTACCATATTTGCCGTTAGGCCTAGCATTCTTGTATTAGCTTCGGCCTAAAAAAACGCTTGAAGTTTAACGTTTTTAATGAGACTTCCCAAAGGTTTATTTTTATTTTGGAAGACCCTTGTGTTTCGTTCCTTCCATATGCACCACCAGATTGAGACCGGGACGTTTCTCCAAATTCTATTGAGTCTTTCGTCTTCCCAATTATAGTTCCAAGACTTAACATTTAGAGTGATATTGGAAGTATAATTCCAAAGTCCCCTACAACCTTCTATAAAGTACTCCCAAATTCGTCGAATCCTCCAACAATCATAGAATAAGTGAGCGCTAGTCTCGTCATTTTCATCGCAAAAGCAACAAATACTAGAAACTTCCATTCCCCTTCTTATGAGCTTATCCTATCCTGAGAGAGGAGCCAAAGAAAGAAGTTGATTTTGCAAGGGTAGTCCCGGCTCCAAACAATCTCAGAGGAGTAATTTGGTTCGTCTTGCTCTTCTTCTTCCCCTATTACCGTCCTTGACCGTATAATGGTCATGCACATTTCTACACCAAATTCGGCTATCCTCAATGCCTTCTTGAATGTGGAAAGATGTGAGAAGATTGGAAATGGTTGAAACTTCACTAGAGATGGGAGTAGAGTACCTTCTTCGAGACATAAACTTCCAACGTATGTCATCGCCTACCACCTCATACATATTAGCCACCACATACTCCTTGGTCCTTGAGGCTTCATAAGCCAAAGAAAATAAATCGCATAACCTTCCTTCACCAGGAATGGACTCTTAAGTTCAAGAATCTCTTACTTGAACACCAATATATTGATGTAATTGATGAAGCTCTAGCTGATCTCGGTAAGAAAATCTACACTGATCCAAAAAAATTGTAGACCTAAATATGGAAACTTGGTTACTGCAAGAGTAGGAATGAACCTAAAAAAGCCTTTAATTAAAGGTGACTGGTGGAATAATGTTGATGGTGAAGTTACTTGGGTTAGATACCATTTGTAAAAACAACCGTATAGTCTTTGCAACCAATGATATATTATCGAGCATAATGCTGAAATATGTGATGAAGTTGCGGAAGAATGGATGGTTCAGGTAATGACAAAAGATGAGTTTGAACAACACTATGAAAAGGTAATTGATGGTGATGATAATATGCGTGAAGCTGATGGCTTTGCTTATGAAAACAATTCTCAAATTATAAATCTAGAATCCACTGAATCTGAAGATACTAAAAATAACAACAAATCTATAAATCATCAAGAGAAACCCATGCCCACTATCTCACCTTTTAGTGGCCATGATCTTCACAAACACAACATGAGCAATAATAACATTGGTACATAATACCTTAAATACTGACGAGCACAAAGAAGATGTGGCTATCGAAGGTAATGAGGAAGGAGAAATGATTCCATGGGAGCTCTCTCCATTTATTCAAGAGGTTTTTGTTGCTCTTGTACTTATTTGTCTGCTATTACTTCAAAATATTATCTTTTATTTCCAAAAGATTTTATTACTATCATTATATTGTATACAATTGTTTTACTGCTTTTTATATATCCCGCTCTTTAGCATTTTTCTGAACTCTTTTTGGCTTGTCCTGACTTTAAATATCAATATGAAAGTTCTTAGTTGGAATTTTCAAGTCTGGGTAAGGATACTAGACACCACCTAAGTCATTAAATCTCATGCTCCAGAATATCATATTCATTTCAAAAACCAAGATCAATGATAACATAATCTTAAGGTTTACCAATTTCCTTGGTATACTAAATAAATATTTTGTTTTATTCGGTAGGTATTGTTGATGGGCTTATTCTTTTCTAGAAAGAAGTTTTCTCTCTAGTTGTAGTCAACAAATCTGAGAAAATTATTCATGTTAATGTTTTCAAATAATCCTACTTTTTTACTATATTTAGTAAGAGTATGCTTGTGTGACTCGACATAAATTAAATTCCTAGAAAGGTATGTTATGAAATCGTTATGATTGTTTTATCTGAAAACATGCTTACGATCATAGACGAAAACCTTTATATGGGGTATGCCAATCTAATCAAATAACATCCATATTCTCTTTGAGTTATGAGTTGATATCTCTTGACGAGGAGCATATCCGTAAAAGTTGGATTGATATTCCATGGAGGAAAATATTTGTATACTGAAATTTGGTACCAATCGATTAGAATATCCTCATACTATATGCAATGATGTGAGATCGTTATAAACTGATTATCAAGATGGTTGTCGATAATGTTCAGGGTAGCTATTAAAATAGTCTTGAATAAGTATCCCCCTTTGCAAAGGAATTATCGACAAAATTTATATGATTAGCAAATATGGACCTCGATCTATATTGAGTTATGTTCTCGCTTATGTACGCTTTTGACACCTTAGTCCTAGCATCCAAAAAATTTGGCTACAAAGATGCTTATATGAAAGCATAATGAGAAAACTAAGGTCGCTTGTTGTACAATGTCAACCCTTGACAACGGTTTCCACAGAAACTTGATCAGGTTGATCGAAGTATAGTCTTGTAGTCATAAATGATTGGACAAATCACCAGTTGAACGACAATTGTGTACCTATACTTGTATAAATTTAGAATGAAAATCTCGATTATCAGTTATTGATGTTGTCATCTTGTAATGCTTTAGGCATTAATTGCGAGTATTCTATTATTCTTGTGCATTCATTGAATGGTTTGGTTGATTCATTTATAAAGCACTGTGAACTTATTACTCATAGAACCATTGTTATGTTTCTATTTGGGGAAATGTTATATTATATAGTGCTCCACTGCGGTTGCTACTACAACATGATTTGTAAATTTAATGAGAAAGTCTTCCCACCGTTAGGGGGAGGAATGGCTATCGCCTGAAAAATTACGTGAAGTATCTTGGTTTCCACAAAGATAAACCAAGATGTATCTCATCTTGATGTTTTCAATAATAAAAGATATGCAAAAGATTTTATATCTCGATAAGTTACAAATCAAGTTTATTCATTGAGGAGCTGCGAATATAGTAGCAATTGTGTCATTTAAAACACACAAACGCGGATGAATAGTTGATTCAAAATACTTTGTTCCTTTAAAGAAGAAAGAACCAATCACAATTGAAATATAGAGCTCTTGAAGAGACTATCAAAGGAAGATCTGATTTCTCTGAGCATAGTTCTCTTAATAAGAGAACATCTCTGCAGTGACTATATCCCAAAAAAGGAAATCTCCATAAAGCCTATGTGCAATAGATAAATCTATGATTATTGGTAACACATTCAAAGTATCTAATGATACTGCCATAGATGATGTTGATGTTAAGCCACAATCTATACGGGAATGTTATCAAATGAATAATTGGTTAAACTGGAAAGGAGTAATCCAAGCAGAATAATAGTTTTCTCGCTTAATTGTTGGAACTGTAGCAAAACTCTTGAGAATGAGAGTTTCATCTGCCACAACTGTGTGTTTGAAGTTCTGAAGCCCGATAATTTATGTCTTATTGGCTACAGGTGGGAGTTTGCGCAGAGTAAGAAAATAAAATCAAGTAATATGTGGAACAAAATCTTCCATATAAACTTGAGATAACTTACAAAAAAAAAAACATTTACCTTGTTATAGATGCAATTACCTCTTTCGTATTAGTCTGGCAGTCTTTCAAGGACTCGACATGCAGATCTAATGGTTATGGTTACTGCATATACATATGTATGGAAAACTAGATACAAATATCTACTTGAAAGTCCCTTAAGGATTTCAGTCGTCAGCAGACAAACCATATTATACATATTAACTAAAGCTTAATTGATCCTCGTGTGGTTTGAAATGATTTAGGCGATTTTAGTACAGTCTTCTAAGTGAATACTTATTAATCTTGGAATATATGAACAATCATATATGCCTATGAGTTATCATTAGAAAACAAATTTTGGATTTGCTAGGCTTGATGTATACAACTTCTAATTGATATATTGGAAATCCTGAAGAGCTCTCCAAAGTATAAAAATGCTTAAAGCATGAGTTCAAGATGTAAAATCTTGGTAACGCAAGGTCTCAATCTGTCGATTAAGAATTGTAGCTGGAAGTCTATTGATTTCTTCAACCTTAAAGTTTTAGGCATGTTTAAATGGACAAACTGACACAATTACAGTTGTTCAATCTCTTACTTTCAAGATTAAACGGTTTACATCTCAACAAAAAATATGTATCACTCTATGGTATGTGTTATACTAAAAAAAAAGGTGCAGAAGCTGAAATATGTTATAATACATGATATTTGGTTTTCATAAAAATATAAGTCTGGTTCTATCCAGCACCAACATCGAGACATTGGTCCGAAGAAAAGTTCTTTATCTAATTGGTACCGGTAAGCTTAATCTTTTGTATTGAAGATCGCATAATGTTTCCCACAGAGAAAAACTAATCAGATTGTTTGGGTTTTAATTTTTCATCAGGTTCGTTAAAGCAGCTAAATATTATTCTAGCTTGTAGTCTGGTTGTAGAGGATACTTGTTTTTCCTCCAGTCGATTACGATGGTTTCGACAAACCTAATAGAGAGTGAAAGGCACGCATAATCAGAATATTATTTAAAAATTACACGGTGGAAAATCAGACCAATTTTCTTGAGTAAAGGGAATCCATTGAAGAAATTAAAAGATGTCTCTATGCAGTATTATCGGGCACAATGATCAACTGAAAATACCATTCATTAGGGGGAGTAAATCCATGGAATACTATGGATATTAGACAATGGACTTTTACGTTGTACTCTTTTTCCTTAGTCAAAGTTTTTCCCACCGGGTTTTTCTTATCAAGGTTTTAATGAGGCATGCGAGTCTACTGTTATTCGTTGATCGAAAGGTTATACTCTTTTTCCTAGCTCTGTTTTTGCTCTTTTGGGTTTTTCAGACAACGTTTTAACGAGGCAACATTGGCGGATCCAACATTGTTTTGAGTACTCATGTTTTCCTGCGTTCAGGATTTGTCGTTCTGGTTTTTCTGACGAGGTTTTAATGAGATATCAACTTAGAACGGTAATCATCATCTAAAGAAATGGATATCTATAAAGTTCCTTAAGATGCAGTTATCGGATAATCCCCGATATAATTTGGTTCAGGTTTTACCGGACGCGGTTTTTCCTGACAAGATTTTAGTGAAGCAAAATGAGCAGTATCAGCAATATCGTTGTGAATGTCCATCGAATATATTTTTCCCAAATAGTTTTTTTGAATTTTTTTTATCAAGGCAACATGTTCGCGTCGGTAAACAAAGCTTGAAGCGTTGTACTCATTTCCGTTGGTCCAGTTTTTACCTTATTAGATCTTTTTATGATAAAGTTATAACGAGACAACATATTTAGATTTTTGGTCATCCAAGGGGGAGTTTTGTATAAAGTCGATGATTTAATGGATGATTCACCAGCTAAGAAAAGGCTAGATAAGGATATACTTTGTGGACGTTAATTAATAAGGGAATACAAAATCTTCTCCACTTTCTTACATTAATTGCTCCCTCTATAGTATATGTATGCTAGTTTAATGATATTGGTTATCCAAACATGGCCACTAAATATACTAGTTGCATAGACTATTTAGGTAACAAATTAATACATTCATAATCTGATTAGAGAAAGAATTATACTCCCTCTGTTTCAAAATGATTGGCAAGGTTTCTATTGAAGAAGATCATGTGTTATTAGTTTATTAATCTATCCATGGAGGCAGGGTTTTTAATTCGAAAATCGAATTATGACTCATTTTTCATTTTTAAAAATCGATTTGTATGTTGAATCGTGAATCATGTACTTATATAAATAATATTCTAGTATTGAAAATATCTATTAGAACTTATGTAAGTTTTTCAAATCCGTTGTTTAAATGTAACGGTAACCTTATATATAAAAAAAAATGTATTACAATCAGTAATCGGTAAAGTGGAAGAATGTGTAAGAGTTATTTGTAATTACTTATATGTTACCCGAGTCTTAGGGAACATAACCCAACTGCACGATCCGACTCACAGATTTTTTAACATGACTCGTACGAATCTAAAAACTATGCACGATAAGATCACACCTCTCTCAACACAAGAAGATATTACTTCTTTCGATTTTTTTAATCTAATATCAAATGGAGGGGGAAATGACAAATTAGAAAAAAAAAATGAAAAATAGTTACGATGATCGGTTTTATGAACGAAACGGTAACAATTATCTAGCAATTGCTGGTTATCATACCGAGGTTACAAGTCCGGAATATTCAGCTTGAGCGTAGAAAAAGTGGGGTAAGTGAGAACACGAATAACACAATGCATACAGGAAAACACAGAGAGTTTTCTGAAAACACGTGCAAGGCTGCAGAGAGTAAAAAAAGGTCGAGAGTCAAAATTCCAAGTCAGTCTAAGTAAAAGGGCTGACGGAGAAAATTAATCCTCCAAATTGTTGACTTTTTACTTTTTTTAGTACGATTTCTTTAGTCGCAACATTTTATAGAAACCCCAAGTTTCATTTGTGTGTTTCTTCGGGAAGTTATTGCTGAGAAAAGAGAAGAAAAAAATGTATGGAGAATCGGGTTCTGGTCCAGGTGACAATAACAACATAAGAGGAATTCTGACTCATGGAGGTCGTTACGTTCGATATAATGTATATGGAAACCTATTTGAGGTTTCCACTAAGTACGTTCCACCCATTCGACCCGTCGGTCGGGGTGCTTATGGCATTGTTTGGTAAATTTCTTTCTTCCGCTTCAGTTTTTTTTTAATTCTCTCTTTTGAGCTTATTTGTTTGATATATCTGAGTGGAGTTTAAGTTTTGTGTTGGGATGTTCTTAAATTTGGTGGTAAGGGTTTCTTTGGATTTTGAGATTACGTTCAGCTTGATTTTAGAAAGTCAAAGTCTCAATTTGATCTCAGAATTTCTTAATATAGGGTTTTCCTTAATTTTGCTTAGAATAATATTAAGCAGTCTTTAAACATTAAATTAGAATCCACCGAGCTGGTTTGAGTATAATAGCTAGATGAATTTGAAATTGACAGTGATGCATAGACAATAGTAGTAGATATAAGGGCATGTCATGCCCTAATCGAGGTTAACAGAATCTTTCCTATGTAACACTGAAGAATTTCTAAGAGTGAAGAGGATTTTAGAGTTTCAAATGATTATTCAATGGTTTTCAAAATTCTCAATGCTTGTGTATCTTGAACACTTCATGTGAAGCTAGGAGGCGTTTGCTGTTTGTACGGTAGATCATGAGACTTAAGTGTTTCATGGTTTTATTAATGGATGACAGGTAGTGTTTAGTGTCTCTTACTATCTTTAGATGACATGTGATTTTTGATTGTGGAGCCAATTTGCTGGTCTGTTTACTTTGAGATATTAGGATAGGAAACATCCTATCAGTTTCATGTCTTCACTTTTAGACATGAGGATGTGAAGACCAGAATGAGATCTTTGAAACGACCAACATCACTAGTCCTAACCATTCTGTTAATTGTAAGCCTTCTGTTGTTCTTAGCATCACTCTGTCTACCATTATGTCCAAATAATGACTATGGATGATGGTTGTTCTTTTATTCCGGATGAAACTACTCTTTCTTGCCAATCAAATTTTTCCTTGCATCCCTTTTCTGAGCCTTTCTTTTCTTCTAACCTTTTTTTTTCTGCATTCTTATCTGGTTTAGCTAAGTATTTTATATTTTGTTGGGAAACGTTTATATATATGGATGTATGATGCAAAAATGTCATTTCTCTAGCATTACTTTCTCTTTTCTCTAGTATTGTTATATATTGTTCTTGCTCCCCAGTGCTGCTATAAATTCAGAGACAAGAGAAGAAGTTGCAATTAAGAAAATCGGCAATGCTTTTGACAACAGAATAGATGCAAAACGAACATTAAGAGAAATTAAGCTTCTCCGCCACATGGATCATGAAAATGTAAGTTCAAATTGCCCAATCAGTTTCGTAAAGACTTGATTTTCTGGGTTTTAATGTAGTGACAGTTTGCGTATGGGAAGAGTTTTTGAATATATATTACTAGAAACTGATCTTTGGTTGCTTGTATAGTTTGTGACAATCTTATTCACTATTATTATCTTATAGTAGAGAGCTGATATATTGACAAGAAATGGAGTCTATAGGTCCGCATCTTATATCTTCTTGTCTACATATGAGTATGTAGTGTTCAGTATTTGGGGGTTTTAGGAGGTGATTTCTTACTTAAGATTATCTGATATATTGATGTTGGCGCCAGAGAGCTGGCCTGTTTACGCTCTTTTATCCATTTTGGGTTGCCTTTTCTTGTTTGTGAACTGTATAAGTAGTCAAATTTTGGTTTCCTTGTCATGAAATAGCAGGATTTGACTGCACATTTGTTTTTCTCCTACAGATTATTGCTATAAAGGACATAATACGACCTCCGCTGAGAGAGTCTTTTGATGACGTGTACATCGTTTATGAGCTGATGGACACTGATCTTCATCAGATAATACGCTCCACCCAGCAATTAACAGATGACCATTGCCAGGTTTGACCCTTCAACTCTGTAGACTTTTTTCAGACCATACCAAAATGCAATAACCTACAAGTAATATTATAGTGTATGATTAAGAATTTTTGTCGAATGTTTGGATTATGGAGAGGGTTGAGCTTTGTAGTAATGCATGCATGCACTAACTTAAAAGGTAAATTATGTTTGATAAACCAGTGTGCTGCATTTTCAGTATACCACACTGATTCCATCAAATACTATTGAAGACAAATCCATAGAGTTTTTGTTATTAGTTAGGATGTGTACTTTTGAAATACTTCGTTTTCATTTAGTGGGGAGATGATCTGGATGGGAAATTAATTGCAAAGAAGTAAAGGTCGATAGTGGGTGCATTTAATCTGTACATCTTCTAGACATTCTTTTAAAATCTCTTTATCTGGAATTCTTATCAGTCTACTTGATTAGCACCAGTGGAACCTCTAGGATTATATGTTGAAGGAGTTTGTTTGTGCACAACATCGAAAGAATGAAATCTTCAAAAAAAAATTAGAAAGGTTACTGGCAACTTAGCATGTCTGTGATGGAAGTAGGAAATGATATTTCGAAAGCTGGACTTGTAAGTGGCATGAATCTGAAGTAGAATTCTCCCACTAATGTTACCAAAATTGAAAGTTTACTAGCATGCCTTCATTAGATCTGGACAATATAGATCAACCTAAATGAGAACCTGCTGTTAAATTTGCTTAGCTAGATATGTGATGTTGTACCTCGGAATTAAATAAAGTGAGACTAACATGACCTGTAAATACTGCAGTACTTCTTATATCAGCTATTACGAGGACTAAGATATGTACACTCTGCAAATGTCTTACATCGCGATCTTAAGCCCAGCAATTTATTTCTAAATGCTAATTGCGACCTTAAGATTGGTGACTTTGGATTGGCAAGAACGACTTCTGAAACAGATTTCATGACCGAGTATGTTGTTACTCGTTGGTATCGGGCACCTGAGTTGCTCCTTAATTGTTCAGAGTACACTGCTGCTATCGATATCTGGTCAGTGGGTTGCATACTTGGTGAAATATTGACCCGACAACCCCTGTTTCCAGGCAAAGATTATGTTCATCAGCTGAGGCTTATCACAGAGGTATGATTTGGGATATTGTTTCCATTCGATATTTACATTTTTTGTTGTTCTGAGCACCATTTGTGCGTACATAATTTATCTCTCTTTTCTACCTTCCAAATGTCAAAACTTTTCCACCGGCTCCTTCTTCTAAGCCTTTAGTTCAAACAAGTTGGGTTAGGCTAGAAAGGAAATACGAGGACTTCCCAAGCGGTCACCCATCTTGGTACTGCCCAGATCCGTCTAGTATGGAGCCCATTTCCATACTTTACGTATGAGTCCCCTCTTATATAGATGACACGTCCTCCATAAAATAGTTATAAAAAGGTTTATTCTTTTTAATGTTTCAAATTCAAGCGATTCCCTGCATGGGAGGTAAAAAATGTGATGATGTGTCATTTGCATGGGAGGGGATTCATACCCTAAATATGGAAACGGGTTTCATATTAATCAAATTCGTACCACTCTCGCCTTTTCCGAAGGAAATGGCTGTTTTTAAACCAAACCAAGGTACACGAGGACTTCCCAAGCGGTCACCCATCTTGGTACTGCTCTCTCCCTCTTTTGGTCTATCGCTGGCTCGCCACGCCTATCAGGACCCTATTTTTATAGGGGAATGGTTGTGCTTTTTACCGTTGGCTCGCCTGCTCCATTCAATTTAAACTTTCCCTTTTGATTGTTATTCCTGCTGTATATCCTGTGGTCCTACCTAATGGGTTGACATATAGCATGGCTTGTTTTTAACATTTTAGCTCTCAGTCAATCCTGCACTCTCTTCTGCTCCAAAGCTGTGATTTATCCTAGGATTCATACCCCAGAGAGGTACATCTCTGTTTGACTCAACATACATATACAAGGAGAAACCCTGATTTGCTTTCAGGAAACCTTTTGGAAGGGTATAGTTCTTAGCTAGGTGAAGAGGCTTATCAATGGCAATTAGAGGCCGAATCACTGGCTAGCATATCCTAGTCTTGATTAAGCAGTAGCAACGCTACCTTATGTTTTGGTAACTAAAAAATTCTCAGTAGTCTTTTTCAAGAGATTTTTTCTGGGGACCGTGCTGGTATATTTACTTGGCTTTCACCTTAATTTCATGTATGCTTTCTCTTTTACATGTTAAAAGATGTTGTAGCATCAATATGACTTAAGTATTGCTTTACTTGTCTTAAAGCTACTAGGTTCACCAGATGACTCCAGCCTAGGGTTCTTACGGAGTGACAATGCACGAAGATATGTTAGGCAACTTCCACAATATCCAAAACAACACTTCTCTGCTAGATTTTCCCAGATGTCTCAAGGTGCAATTGATCTGCTAGAAAAAATGCTCGTATTCGATCCAAGCAAGCGCATTACAGGTATAGCAATTACAGCTCCGTTGTAACATGCACTAAAATAAATTATCCATTATGTTTAATTCTACTTAAGGTCTTATAAGTTATTATCCCTGTTGCATTTGCAGTTGAAGAGGCGCTATGCCATCCTTACCTAAAATCTCTCCACGACATCAATGATGAGCCTATTTGTGCTAGGCCCTTCAATTTTGATTTCGAGCAACCATCATTCACTGAAGTGAACATCAAAGAGCTAATCTGGAGAGAGTCCGTGAAGTTCAATCCGGACCCAACACATTAAGGTAGATATATGATGTTGTGTAATGTTGCTATAAGTAATTAGGTGTATGAGTACTATTTTCCATGTACAAGTTATTTCGTTGGGAATTCTATGAGTGATTTGGGATTGTTGCTAGAGGTCACTCAATGTTTGTTATTATTTACTGGCGCTTGTGTAAAATGTAGCTTCTGAACCAGTTGTCAGTTCTTTTCTGTTGGTACCAAGGGTGCATGTTGGAGCTGTAAGATGCTGGTTCAGATAATGTAAATCTGTACGGAGTTGTTATTTCTTTCTATTTTACGTAACTATGTGATTGAAGATTTTCTTCCATATTGTTGGATAGATCATGCATTTTCCACAATCTCTTTTTTCTTTTTAATTTGTTCTCGGAGTCTATACCAGGGAAATTTTTACATTGCTTGATAGAATGAGATCGCAAGCCTATATGGAAATTGATTGCATTGCCACTGTGAATGCCCTCGGTTTACTTCTTTTGGTCATTTCCAGTCAAACCCTGCTCAATGAAAGCCTCGATCCTGTAGACACAGGAGCAATGTGTATGCCATCCCGATGAAGGATGTTAGCATCCTCTCCGGAAACCGGTACTAGTATCGTTTTTATTTTCGACCTCTGTTTTCTCATCACTGTATTTACTCAAAGGGCGAAGGTTAATTTGGTGTCAAAACTGGATTAAATTCTCTAAGATCGGCTGTGAGGATCTTTGGTGAAGTTCCATGGTATGGGTTATGAATAGTTCTTGATCGACTTGAACATTCTGGCTAGCATATGTTTAATGGTTGATTGGTTTGTAGTTTTGCCCTTCACTGTTATGCAGCTTAGTTTAAGTACTTTTGTTTGAGAAGAATTGGTTATTTAAAGTTCGCATAATTAAAATCATTTGGCAAGAAATTGTTTATTTCTTACAAATTATCTTGAGAAAACACGACAAAAAAAGGGACCAAGAAATAAATACTGAGATCCAAATACCCAAAAATAAAAGAAAAGAATAAAACAAGAACACATACCAAGAATCAGAACCTAGTTCATCACTCCTTTTCAACTTGTCATTAACCACACACTAGAAGATGAAAAGGCCATTAACTGTAGAATTGTTCAACTATGTAATTCTTGATTGAGGGGTCGACAAGCTCACATGAAAGATCAGCTTAGCTCATACTTCAAGTGTTCTAGACCGACCGAGCAAACTTTAAATTGAACATCATCTATTGGTAGTCGATCGGTTGGGAAAGGACAACCATCCGTCTTTTCCAATCCGTGATTAAGCAATAATGCACAGGGCTCGGGGCTCACGTTACTTGTAACTCCTTCAATATCAGTACAATTCCATTGCAGTTTCTTTGGTTTAGGTGATAAAGTTACCTTCACATTAGAAATGCATATTCCAGTAAAAGGATCATCCTTAATTCCAGCTAAGTTTGCAGTCATTGTAACATTCGTTGCAATGGTATCGCTAAAGTAGATATCCTTAATTATTGGGAGCGCTTTAGGATCATAACCTGTATCAGCATGCTGACCATAAGATCCTGCCATCCAAAATGCATACTTCATTGTTTCCATACTCATCCTTCTTAAGTAGATATCTTTTATAAAACCGCCTCTGCCAGGTGCAGTTTTAATCCTAATTCCTGATTGTGAATTGATAGCAATTATGTCTTCCATTCTAATGTCTTGGATCCCACCAGACATCTCGCTACCCAGGGCAACTACAGCACTGTCAGGAGAAATGCAAGTGAGTCTTCTAATTATCATGTGTTGCGTCGGCATCCCTACTGCAATCCCATATTGGTCCCAACCACTTTTTATAGCAACACAGTCGTCTCCCGAGACTATATAACAGTCTTCGATTCGTACGTTAGTGCAGGAATCTAGAGACAAGAGAACAAGGATCAGCTATCGAGTGAGGTGAGACATCAATGGGGTTGTCAAATATGTACGTAACTGAACCTGGATTGATCCCATCAGTGTTTGGAGAAATCGGATCTACAGGGGCAGTGATAGTAAGGCCTTGAATGATGATATTGCTGCATTTTCATTAAGAGGAGATATGGTTAGGGCAAAAAACATGTAAGTTGAAAAAATAATGAGAAGCAGGAACAGCGAGTCTGTGTCGAACCTGCTGTAAATTGGATGAACAAACCATGATGGAGAGTCGATCAATGTGAGGTTTGATATCTGAATCTGATCCGAGTACATCAACTCAATTATGTAAGGCCTGGTTTTGTCAAGTTGTTCCTTCTTAAATTTGTCCCACCAAACAGCACCTTGTCCGTTTATCGTTCCGTTATCACCTGAAAATTTTGACATTCTCTTATTTGGTTGAGTTATTATATTAAAAGGAGATTTGGTTTAGCAACTCCAGTTCCTGATTTGGTTTACTTCAGACCAGCTGAGTTGGTGTCAGCTGTCAAGTAAGTTACATCCTGAAAATTTTGAAAAGTGTACTATGTTCTACGTACCTGTAATGACGACATCAGTAAGGTTTGTTCCAAAGATGAGGCTGCTATACCTTCCAGCAGGTGCATCCCTTCCTCTCCCATATGACGGTAGAGGTAGCAAAGCTGGCCATTCACTCTCCTCCTGTGTTTCAAAAGATGGTCACTCGAAGTGAAGCATCCAATATCTAAATCATTGTTTGTTTGTTTTTTCAGGTCTATGTTTTAATCGCTCAAGGTCAGGGTAGAGGTTTCAATTGTAGATAGTGCCGCTTGGTAAAGATGATGGCATTTGCTCTCTAATAACCACTCAGCATCTGAATCTGAAACTAAAAGTAACGTAAAAGTAACAATACTGAAAGAG
Organism: Papaver californicum; assembly: GCA_023531435.1. Lineage (NCBI taxonomy): Eukaryota > Viridiplantae > Streptophyta > Magnoliopsida > Ranunculales > Papaveraceae > Papaver > Papaver californicum. The sequence goes on along the minus strand of JAJJMC010008370.1, from coordinate 2,933,466 downwards.
AAATTGAGAAAATCAGACCTCAGATCCAAGAATTATTGCATCTCTGTGGAGGTAAAGAGTGAAATAACTGGTAAGATTGAAACTTCCTGTAAGCCATTTCCCAGGTGGTACAATGAGTAGTCCACCACCATCTGTTCCAAATTTACTTAGATGATCAATTGCAGCTTTAAATGCTTTGGTGTTGGATGTTATTCCATCGCCAACACCTCCAAAATCCGTTAAAGACACAGTATGCTTTCTACAGTTTATGGCCAAGTAATCAAAAGAATCAACAACATGGTTTATCTTTTCATAATTAGCTCCATTAAAGGTCAGTAGTCCCAACAAAACGATAACATAAACCCCATCCATTACCTGTATATGTTATCCAAGTAATTATAAATAACCCAAAATGATCAAATTATAAGAAAGGAATATTGAAATTAAAAAAACAGAAATTAAATATAAAGAATAGCTTGAAACGTAAGGGATGAATCTAATTACTTGGAGTCTTGGTCAATTATTTCTGATAAATTCCATCGCTTATGTTATTTTCAGGGGTTGGTTCATCGTCTTAAATAGAAAAGATATGGCTCTTCAAATCAAAGGCCGTTTATGTTTGCTCGATTACTTGGAGTATAAATGCTGTCAATTGGAGTCGTGAAAAATGAAAAACCCGTAAAATCTGGGAAATGAATTAACGTTGTCGAGGATGAATTTCATTTTAGGGCAATGCGTATTTGCCTAAACCAGTCCCAACGTTACACATCTATAAGCAGTTTTGTTCCACCGGAAAAATAACTGTCCTACTAGATGACCCCACGCGGTGGGGCCGACCGAAAATCCAATTTTAACAAAAAAAAGTTATTTCACGGCCTTTATCATCCAGGTAATAAACGTTCCTAAAATGATTTTGTTATATATCACGATTTTGTAATTTTATTTTAATTTGAAGCACACGAAGGTGAAATTAATCGAAATTATTTGATTTGATGAAGTTTAAATATAATTAGGGGTCTTAAATCTTTGATTATCAGATAAATTTTGGAAAGAAATGATCAATTTTAGAAATTATAAAAATCAGGTTGCACCACGGTTTTTTCGAGTTTTTGTTTTCGAAGTAATTGGCGACCAATTCAAGTTCTAATCAAATTGATGGTTGGAGGTTATAAATCTCTGATTATCAAATTAATTTTGGAAAATAACTATCAATTTCACTCAACTAAATCGATTTTTTTAAAAAAAATAAACATTAAGTGACTAATAAAAGTGTATTTTCTTATCACATAGTAGGTCTTTTTCCGGTCGACCGATAAACTCACCGCGGGTTCACCAAGTGAGGAGGCCATAGAACCACATGCGAAGCCATTATTCCCTTTTGTTCATCTCCAACATCTTAAACATGAGCTGAGTCCTAATTATTATTTTTGCTCGTTCTGCTCCCATGGCGGAAAATAAACCACCTAATTTAGCCAAGTTACATTTTTACCAAGAAACTTCATAATTTGAAGTTATTTTTGAAGAGATGAGACAAAAAAAACTTTTGGAGGGTACTAGCTAAAGTGTAAAGAGTTGGAGGAGAAAATAAAAGCTCTAATGCAATTGAAGAAACTAACCCACTTTCTCAAGACCAATATATTTCAAGACTTCAGGCAGAGATTGTCCTGAAACAAATAAAACTCCTGGAGGTTATGAGGGTAGTTCAAAGAGCTAAAGTTCAACAATTCAAGGAATGAGACAAGAATACAAGACATTTTAAAGGAGAATGGCTAACACAATTGTAAAGCTAGTAATTGATGGTGAAGACTGCTTCAACCAAACAAGAAATTCAACAATATTACTCCTCTCTTTGGAGAAAAGTATAACTACTCACTAGACTTTAGTGGGCTGGAATTCAAGTAATTAGAAGCTTCAGGTTGTAACTCTTTGGAGGAACTCTTGGAGAAGAATAAGTATTCAGAATAATCAATTTTGATCATCATAAACACCAGGACCAGATGGATTCATAATGGAGTTTTATGCTGCTTGCTGAGACATTATTAAGACAGACATGATGGTTGTTTTGCATGAATTCCGTACAATAGAGGATGTTAACTAGAGACGCAATTGTTCATCTACCTAGTGCTGAAGAAAGAAGATTCAATGTCACCAAACAATTTCAGACCTTTAGGGTTGATAGGTAGTGTTTACAAGATCATTTCCAATCTACTCACTGAAAGGCTCAAACAAGTAATGCCAAAGGTAATTACTCGGGTGTTGATGGTGGATTTTTGACAAAGGCGAAAAATCGTGAAAAAATATATTTTCGGTCATGTACCAGAAATATGAAGTTTTAAGTGTATTTCATTCTGCAAAGAATTTAAGAATATATTAAATATAATGGGTATTCATGCCTATGACTATCTGTATATGTATAATTGTGTATGCAAGAGTTCTGAAAATAAATGATGATGAAAAGAAGTGTGTGCTATGCAACAAGGCAGATAAACTTTAGACCACCTCTTTTTGGACTGATTTCACCTTGGCTGTGTGAATGAACACTCCATTTAACATTATCTTCACAGTCAAAAACCAATAATGTTAAAAACTGGCTAATCAATTGGTTAAACCTGAAACACAAAGTAAAAGCTGGTACTGACCTTTCTAGTGCAGACATTCTAGCAATGGGTACCTACCTGCCTACCTGGAGTAGCTGGAAGCATAGGTGTGAGGTAATTTTCGACAAATTAAAACCTAGATCTAGGTCATGTGGATGGCAGTCGGTTCATCAATTGCAGATTTACAATTAGGCAACAAATATGCAAACAAAATTGAAGAAAACAGGGAATTTAGGAAGAGAAGAGGATTAAGAAGGAATTGCTTTGTTTTTGGGATGCAAATACTAATATATCTCATATTGGGTTTCACCTCCATGATATCACAGGGGCTACCATAGGTGCAAGAGGTTGTAGGTACTCTGGAAGGGCACATCACAGGGATGAAGAAGTCATCCTGATTGTGATGAACTGGGTGCTGTCTCTAGGGTGCACACAGGTAACCATCAACTACCAAAAGAAGGCAAGATATGAAGACAGCAGCAATCATCAGTGTCTAAACCATGACAGAGAAAATTTGATATCTATAGCTGATAGTATATAGTAGTATTAAAAGACAGTTTTAAGTATGTAACATGTTATAGTAATTCAATCAAGGAACTGGACTCCAAACTGCACCCCTTTAGAAGTATATGTAACTTAACAACTAATAATATTAGCTGGGGTGAAGATGACTGTCAATAAATGCAGTATTCGTCACAAACTGTAGGAAAGTTTTTGCACAACAATGACCATGATGGGAGAAGTTCGCAGCAAAACGGGATGTTTCAGGGAAATGGAAGACAAATACAAAGAAATGGGTTGAATCCTCTTGAAACTCATGTTTTTTTTTGGAAGTACCAACATCACACGGGAAGAAGAAGACACTTGCACAAGTATCATCAGCAATTCCACTCATGAATATGGCTCAACGAGTAATGGTAACTGTAATGCCAATGGCAGTTTTTATCGTAGTATCAATTCATAGATGGTAATGAACTACTGATGTAAGACTGTTGAATAAATTTATATCTATTATTTTAAAAAGAAAAAAAAGAAGCATATAATTCGGTCCGTAATGCATCTTAACATGTGCAATTAATTTTCCTGTGCGTTTTCAAGCATAAAAACATACCTTCAGTTGCTGATAGGCTGACAATATCCTCCTACTGATCTTCCTTGATGTAACTGATCGCTGAGATTTAATTAAATATCTAAAGTTTTTGGAATCTATTATTCATTAGTTTTCATGATAACAACCTTAACCATTCATATACGCAGGACGCATATAAATGGACTGTATCTTTGGTACAACCAGTATTGCAACTTGAAGGGAAATCTCCTACGCTGTTTTGCCAGATGGACAAATTAGCACAAAGTGGAGAAAATAGGGAATGCTTTGTTATTACGTTTTCAATGTATTTGGTAGGGCAGTCAAATTTAAAACGAAAAATGTAGGTTTGGAATTTACAGCTGATTAAAGCAATTAATAGAGAAAACTGGATTCTATAACACGACAAATCTGTAACACCCCAGCTAATAACCCTATGAAACAGTCCGTGACGTTTCGTCCTAGTCTACCTTTAAAGTAAAAAGCTAAAAATTGATAAGAATAAAAAAAAATTGTAGGAAATAAGCAAATGAAACCCTTGTTTGTTAGAAACTATGATAAAATAGGACAGACAGAAATACCTTGCACTGGGTTCAAGCAAGTTTCCAAGTTTCTTTCTTCTTCAACAAAGTGCCAGCAAATTTGCCCTACATTTGTGAGATACACTCTAACAAATTCCCTCCTATACTGGCACTACAGGCAGTGAGAAGTGCGGTCTGATTTCTCCCTTATGTAGAAATACACATCACCAGATAACATCACTTCAATCGAGCTTCATGAAAACTGGAAAAGGATAATAGTAAACTTCCACACAAGAATAATATTAGGGTCACTTAGCATATCATACATTTCCTTAGTAATTTTCAAAAGCGGGCTAACGACGGGCCGGAATGAACATAAAAATCATACACAAAATCCGCAACTTAGATGTTCATTATAGCATGTGGTGCTAAAAGAAATAAACAGAATGCCAAGGAACGTGGTCGTCAGTGATCACAACATGTAGTTCCCATGAAATATTAAATCTGGGGAGTATTTAAATAAGCAAATGATATCAGAAAAATGACAATTGCTTGATAGTAAATAACTGGAAATAACAAATCACCTGGTAACTTAAATGTGAGAGGTGAGCATCATACACAAATAGCTAGAAATCTTGAAGTTAAGCTCAATGTAGAGGTGAAGTTCATATGTTGCAGTAGTGATCCATACAGTCAAAGATAGATTCAATAAAATTGGACATTATCTGCTTAAGTCACTTCTCATTCAATAATAACAATCAATTTTATGTTCAATATACGCACTCAGTGAGAAGCAGGCTTACAACAATCAGTAAGCTCACCAGGAACAAATCACTCTTTCAGAAAAGCACATGTAAAGAAATCTGAAATCCCTTACTAAGTGTATTACAAGAAAAACAGGTCTAGAAACAAAAACCTAACCCAGCCCTAAAATCATGTGTATACAATATTGTGAAGAACAATTATCATTCAGAAAGTGAATGTCTAAGCTGAAGTAACTGGTGGTATCTACCCATCCACGGTTGATAAAGTCTCTCTATATGCAAGATGTCTAAAATTAAACAAAACAACAATTTTAGATTTCAAAATAAAATTCAATTGATATTTCGATTGGAAACTGGATACATTTCAAAACATCTATATTTTACATATCTGAAAACCCCCAAATCCCCAAAATAACGTAGTAAAATCCAAATTTCTGAAATTTTAACTCCTACCCTAGATATGGAAAGGACGAAGAAACCCTAAGAACTAGTAAACTTAGTAACAGCTTTGGTACCCTCAGAGACAGCATGCTTGGCCAACTCACCAGGAAGAACAAGACGAACAGCAGTCTGGATCTCTCGTGAAGTAATAGTAGGCTTCTTATTATACCTAGCCAATCTAGATGATTCTTGAGCGAGTTTCTCGAAGATATCGTTAATAAAACTGTTCATGATACCCATAGCTTTACTGGAGATACCAATATCAGGATGAACTTGTTTCAAAACTTTGAAGATGTAGATCTTGTAAGTCTCAACTGATTTCTTTGACTTCTTCTTCTTCTTATCTGCTGATGAAGCATCTTTGCTTGGTAATTTCTTCTCAGCTCTGGGTTTCTTCTCTGCTGGCGCTTTCTCTGCCTTCTTCTCTTCGGCGGGCTTTTTTTCTGCTGGCTTCTTCTCTGCTGGTTTTTTCTCTGCTTTGGGTGCCATTACAACAGAAGCTTGAAGGAAAACCGAAAATTCCTAAGGAGAAAAACGAAAAGTGTTGATGTAGAGGAGAGGGGTAGAGTAAAGAGATTGATGTGAAATGAAAAGGGGGAGGGCTTGGTAATTTATATACAGATGATGATGGAGATTGATTGGTCCGTTTAGTTTCATGCGGATCGATAGTTTGTGTCGTTGATTGTTATAGAGTTAATGAAGGGTTTAGATAAGCGGAAATGTTGGTGGATTGTTATTGGTTTATTTTTTTCACGCGGATCACTCAGTATCATCTGTTAACCGTTGATAGTTTAAAAGGTAAAGGATGGTCGCGATTTGTTTGTGTATACAAAGCGAACATTTGTGTGGACTCTGGAGTCTGGAGAGAGGGAATTTGAATCTTGATCAATTTTACATCTCTGCCACATGGATACTGAATTCTCCAGGGGATTACCAATCCGATAGCAATGGTGATGATTGATTTGATTCATATGGATTTGGTAATCCAGTAGAACTGTGATGCCATTTTATGTGCGGTGGTTTGAGTTTTGGGTAAGTACATTTCCATTCAAATTGTCTCTAATTTGCTTAAAGTTTGACCGTTGTTTGAATGAAATATTTTACGAGGTCAGAGACACACATATGTAAACAGTTGGAGTAAAATTAACATGACTCGTATAGATTAAACTTAAAGCACTTTTAAGTTAGTTGGCGCTTTTTAAAGCACTAAGGTTAAGGTGTTAAGGCCATGGTTGCTACTAGATGAGATGCTAGCACTATGGAGACTTGTTTGAGGAAAGCGCCGAGCTAAGATATGCTTGTCTAAGAGGATTCAGCGCTTTTAGCGTTAGGGTTAGCGTTTTTAGCATTATGATGGCTAACTAGCGCCAATGTGGTGCTAAGCCAAATGGCGAGTGTTGGCCTAATGTTAATGGGAGAACATGCTAGGATTAGCCTACCTTAGAGGCTCATTGCGTATTTTGAGACACTGTTTCTTTTTTGTGGCGCGTCCAAGAGGAGTGGTGTATAATTCATAGCCTATCTTTGAACAAAGTGATAAAGTAAATATGGCATAAACGTTAAGAAGAGCAATTTGAGAAGAATTCGTTGTGAACTAAACGTTAAGCCATAATTTTATTTTGGGGTTTAAGCATTAGCTATTCCCGAATTTGATAGATGTTACAGGAACATCGATGCGCACTCGAGACAAGTTCAAGGAAATCAGACATGGAATTTATGCGACTTGAGACTAGTTCAATATGGCATAAATATTATGAATATTGAGGAAGTTGTGAGGCCATTTTAGAGTGTTTGTAGATAATCTGTATTCTTAATTCGCTTATGGAATATAAGTAAGAATACAACATTCCATGCTTTTTTATAGAGTTAGGCATATCCGCATAGATATATCCCTTTATATTCTTGTTGTTTGGAAGAAGGCAGTTTTACAATTACATCCCTTGTCAAATACTCACCATCTACAGCTGGTTACAAGGATTCTAACATACCACCGCCATCATCAAAGTCACCAACTCATATATGATCAACTTACGACATTGTCGAGCCACTGCTCTATTGATAAACACTTAATTCATACATTTTTGCCGCTTTATCTATATTTATTGGTGCCTATTTATACGCTAGTAAATTGTTTTGTGCTTTAATAGGAGGTATACATAAAACCCGAAGTTATAAATAAATACGGATAAATTGCTTAACGGACGTGTTCTTGGAGTTGGCTACGATTTATTTCTTTTTGGTGTCTGACGTGAGTAAAGAGGAAGCATTAATTCTTTTTAGAAGTTGGTCTTCTGGTTTGGCTGTAAAGAAAGCTGTGAAGTTGGACGACCACAAATAAGATTGTAGTGGCTGAGGGCACGAAAATTAAGAGGAGATTGGCAGGCGTCATTAGCTACAACACGTGAAAGAAAAGAAAACAAGGTTAGGTTATTGAAGTCAAGCTAGTACGTGGCAAGTTAATAGAGGGAATATTATTTGTTTTCTTGAAAACAAACGTACATGAAAGGCTTCTTTTGTTTGGTACTTGGAGGAAAATAAAGGTTGAGTGGACGTGGCATTAAGAATAGGTGGGGCCATGAAATTATATTGACGTCAACAAATAAAAAAGAAGAAATAATACTCTTCTTTGGGTTGAAAAAGCATGAGGTGGCGTATGATGGTAGCGTGAGTGGAAGATATGAAAACCAAGAGAAAAGAAAGTTTGAGAAGAGGTTGGCGACTCTATTCTGTAGAGAGAGGAGGTGATGTATGGGTTGTTGTGGTTGGCGGCTGCTAGAGAAGGGGGAGTTTGGACTGTCTGGTGGAGGACCGAGGAGGAGAAGTAGGTGACGTCTGGAATAAAATACAAAGAAGTTGAACGGTCTTCTGTTTGGGTTGTTCTGGTGCAGTAGTTAAATTTTGGTTTAATTTCTACATTTTTTAATTCCCTTTATGGGTTTAAAAAATTTAATTTCCATGTTTTGCTAGATTTTGTGACTAGGGTTTTAGTTAGAAACCAATTTTAATTGTGTATTCATGTGAACTCCTTAGTAACGTTTTCGCATGATTCAATGACTAGTAATTTCACTTCATATAGCTTGGTATCTAATTGTTTATGTGATTTTCTTGATTGTTTATGCTTTTCAATTGATATGTCGTGTTTGGTTAAATTCTTTGACGGCGTATGCTTTAGGATTGATAAATAACGTTTTAGAATTGCTATATTAGAAGCGAAGGAGATTGTATTGGTGAAACTAAAACATTTAGGATTTTATTGAAATATTTTCCGAGATATGAGGTTGATTCCAATATTTTTCTCGGGTATTATAGAAAATACGTTTGGAGATTGAATGAATTTTGCATGATTAAATTGGTGAAAACCAAATTCCCTAGTTATTGACTTTGTTACTGTATAATTTTAGTTCAGTTCATTTTATCATTCCATTTTCATTTCTTAAATATCCAAAAATATCATTATTGGTTAGTCGATTAGAGATATTGATTGCAGTATTTTCTCGCTCCATGTGGGTTCGAACCGTACATGCCTTTGCCTACATTGTAGACGTCGTGCGATTGCGGTTTATTTAAATAGGGTTTTCCCAAATCCTATCATATATTCACTACCTTCTGATATTGTCGCTCGATGCTTGCTAATATCACGAGATACGGTCAATAGTCTTCTATGTAAAAGTTTTATATACTCAATCTCACACTGGAAGAACGTAATTTGGCGCAAGTACTAGAGGAGTAATACGCGAGCGTGTCTTTATCTCAATATCAAAAAATAATACAATGTATATATATATGGTTTTAAATCTACAAAGGACTGAGACGAATGACTTAACTAAGAGCTATGGGCATGCTAAATTGATCCCATAGCCTCTTTATAAAATATATACACTTGTATAGGTATTAAAGATTCATCTAACCGAGCTCTCGATATTTAACGTATATGCAATATATGTATTATTTCAGTATTCACTCTGTGTTGAATCTTCATTGATTGGACAACTACTCACTCTGTGTTGAATCTTCATTGATTGGACAACTCTTAGATGGATTGACTACTGGTATAGAGCAATATTGTCCTCAGAATGCCACTGGTGTTTGTTACAATTCCCCTTCAGATGTTCTCTGACCATGCATAATATATATCCAAAACATATTCTAGTTCTTGAATGATACCTAGCTTCTAGATGGATTACCCACTAGTATAGAGCGGATATGTCCTCAGAATGATATTGGTGCTTGATACGACTCCTCCCATATGTTTTTTGACGGTAAAAAATATTCAGAACATACTCTTGTGTCATTCTCTTCCTTGACTTTGTTCTTGAATAACAAAGCTCCTAGATAGATTGTCTACTAGTATATATCAATTTGAATCTAGCTCCTAAATGGAATGTCCACTAGTGTAGAGCAACTCGAACTTGTTCCAGGTGGAATAATTTGACAACTGAATTCCTTGAACTCGTTACATATATACATATCAATATTAAAAGTGATATTGAGTAATATTGATTTATTACTGTATTCACAGTATCTATATAGACCTTTTGTATTCACAGTATCTATATAGACCTTCAGTACTTGGAGTCTATTTACCAGTAGTAAAATACTGAACTCATCCATGCTCACTCTCAATTGAGTTGCATGGACTTACTATTGTTCTATATTAATTAAGGTTCTCGTTGAGTAATATTGACGCACCACCAGTCTACACACTATCGTGTATATAAAGTCTTCAATTTTTTGAGACTATACATTTATTCCCCGAATAAATTATTGAATTTACTTGTGTCTACTCTCAACTGAGTCACATGGATTTATCACGTGGTCATCTATTGTGATCACATACGCCCAAACATGCATCAAAGATATATCTGGGAGGCAAAGGTAAGATGTTGTCCTTCTATTATTGGACTGTCACCATCCATTGCTTCCCACGCAACATTACTGTTCCGGCGCTAAGCAGGGGACTTAATGTAGATAATGGATTTTTCACAAAGCCTAAAATAGTAAAGTTTCCTTTACCCGACAGTAGAAATATATAAAAATTAAGATTTCAAATGTCACTGACACGGCATCAGAACTAAGAAATTCATATTTTATGTTCAAATATATATATATTCATATGATATTAGAGCCTCACCCAGCTTAGCTTTTAATATTCTATAAGAATATATGATATTCATGTTGAATAATTCAGTATCTCTTTGTGTACTCAAAATTAACGCTACATGGTTTCAAGAACTGGGAGTAAATGGTAAAGAATTAAGAGTTGATTTATATACCAAAACGACCACCTATGTGTTTATTACAACATAATAAATTGTCGTCTTATTCCGAATAACGTTCTGGGTGATATGGCCTAAACCCTAGACGAAGTACAAGCTGAAATTGTCAGAATTTTGCCTAAAATATTTCTAGAAGTTGCTATTTTTTCCGTTTGACAACCAAAATGAGCTCAAAACCTAAATCCTTCCGCGGTATGAGATAATTGGATATTTTTAATTCTGATATGAGGTTAACCATCAAAAACGAACATCGCATGAGGAAGCTACAACGTTTTTGCTGAAAATTCTTATGCCTGAATTTTTGAATGACGAAAATCAACAAAAAGTTTCATTCATAACAAAAATGGTTTAGAAAATTATGATCATAAGAGCATATAGTGCAAACAGGAATAAAAATAAAACAAATAAAAATAAAAAAAGGGGAACATGTGGGACTAACGCCGGCCGACTAGCCATGCCGCTGACGCATGGTCGGTCCCTCATTTCCTTATATTTTTAAATATTCTTTTTTATTATTTTATTAAAAACTCTTCCAATTAAGAATTCCTCCTTCCACCAAGATTCTCCTGGATTCTCTTTTGCTTCAAAGACCATATAATATACAAAGCAATATAGGGGTGGTCCCTTACCATCTGATCGACTTTATCCTATTAAAATATTATTATTTTAATATTTCCTAAAATTTGGTTTTCACACCAGTTGTTCTTTATATCAAAATTTTCTCTCATAGATATTATTACCAAATATACCAAAATATTGCTAAAGAGATCATATGATATGCGAAGCAACGAGGAATGATCCCATGATCACCAACCCGTGCTCCAACATCCATAATCGGACCACTACTTTGGTCGGTCCCTACCACCTTGGTCAGTCTCTCCTTTGTCACTTCCCTCTTATACCATAATAAGGTTTTACTACTTAATATTTTAGTTGGTCTTAACACCATTAGATCACGCTACCACCAACCCGTGCTACCAACAATTTGGTCGGTCCCTTTACCACCAATTGGTCGGTCCCTGTCCACTAAATTGGTTGGTTCTACTACCACTTTGTTGGTCCCTCATCTGCCACTCTTTGATTGGTCCGTCTGCCACACTTTTATCAATTAAAGAACATAATTTAATTGGTCCTGCTATCAATAATTTAATTGGTCCTGCTACCAATAATTAAAATGGTATGACCATCAATATTTAATTAGTTCTTTCGTCAAAGTAAATATTCTAGTTTCTCTACTTTGCTTCTCAAACCATTTGACAGTAGGACGAAACTGAATATTTTACATATACTAACACTAGCATTCATCGAGTTCATGCTCATACGAATTGATGTTCGTATGAATTCTTGGCAATGCTTGACCTATCAAGCATTGTAAAATATACATATATATACATATGTATATATATTGGTCTCTGATCGATCCAACAATCTTATTAGACCTATGCTTACCAATCCAACAAGATCATCCAAGTATCATTGTTGCCTTAATTAACTGACACAATGATATGCCAAACTACCAATGTCAAAACAATCATACTCTACGTCTATAGTATATTAAACACTATTACTTCTCTCATCATATATTTTATGCTTCATCTACCAATGAGCCAGCATGCCAGAATCACCACTGAGAAACATGCTAGACTCATCAATATGCTAAGACTAAAAGTCTAGCTAGGCCAACAATTAACCAGATAATACACGTCTATAAAATAAACTTAACCATACTCAAGATATCAATTATGTCACATGGGGGATATTCACTAGGGTTTTGGTCTGGCGCCCTACATCACATGCGGTGTAGCAATACACCCATGATGATAACGTAAAGTCGTGTCGGCAGTTGAAGGAATGAATGTAATAATGGTCGTACAACCACCAAGTCCCACTAGCAAGACAATATTGGTTTTCACCATGCCACCACTTACAAGATCAGTGTGTTAACTTCCACTGCTATAAATAGGTTCTTCAACCTATTGACATGACAAGATATGATGACACAACAATCATCTGAGAAGCATATCAGAAAACCAAGACGTGCATAAGATAATTTGATTTTCATCTTCGTAGTAGTCCAACACATCCCATCACTGGCATTCAATTCCATTGATTTCAATACCTTTTATGCTTCCCTCCTTACAGATTAACCCTTTTTTTTTACCAAAACGAAATTGGAACAATCATTCCTTGGTTTAGGCCAATTTCGTATAGATTGATCTCTTGAATCTTAAAAGTACTTATACAATACAAATGCTTGGTGTTTAGACGAATTGCGTTAACTAGCATCAGCCTACTCCATCATTTCCCCATTTTATCTCTAAATTCGTTTTTACGCACAAACAACTGTCAATGAGCAAATTAAGCGTTCTCACCTAATTGCAATAGTATAATCCTTACCCGAACGCTATATATCACAATTCCATGGAGAACTTGATTTCCTTAATAATAATAGGACCCAAAATATGTGAGCATAATTTGTGTAGTTAGTGAATAACAACGTAATTGTTAATGTGTAAACCCAATCACAAAACTTCACTAATTAAATCTCATCCTTGTGACTACAATGTCAATAATCTAGTGAATTCTACTTTCTCTAAAAAACTATTATTATGAGATAAGAACATCAAATAACCAAAGCTCATATAAGAGTTTTCCTTCATGAAATCAATACCTCACATGCATCTTTTCCAAACTTCGAAAGACAACACTACCTGGACAATATGGTATAATAATGTAAATAGGAATAAAATCAGTTGCCTCTGTTAATAATATAAACATTACCTAGATATGAATCAATTATCATTTACCATATCATTTGTCGAAAATTTAAAGAAGAAGATAGATCAATGGAATAAAAATTGATTTAAAAATTATAAAAGAAAACCAAATCTGACCTAAATAGCGATATTTTGATACGAACTCGATCGAGAAAGCTGGGAAGATGATAACCTGTTTTGAAATCCAATCAACATAGGTAAGTAATCAAACTAACAGAAATAATCAATTCTTTTTTCCAATCTAGTAAAGTAATGAATCACAGTTTATCGAGAAACTAAGAAGCAAATAGATTGATGAAAGGGTATTTTGCGTTACCTTCCCTATAAAGATTGCTAATTAGGGAAACCTACCATAGAAATCGAAAATTAGCAAAACCTCATATCATTACTTTTTCCATCCATTTCCTAGTTAGTTGACTTTGCATCAGCGTACGTGTGGTTAGGTTAAATATACTTTTGTTGAATTGCCCAAAGTACATTTATGCCTTAAAACAAAATTCCTTTTTTTTGTATGTATGGACTATGCGTGTGAATCTAAATCTCAACTACACCATGTAAACTCTTATTTCCGCCATTTAATGGTGGTCTGAATCTAAATATCAAGTCTCAACTACTTCTTTTTATATAAGATATCACTATACCAACATGTATTTGCTCTAACCATGTTTATATTAAGTTCATCAGGGAAACAAAAAGATCAAATTCATTCGCGAGTCCTGCATAATAATCCACGACACAACAACAACATCTCACATCTAGACCACCTCCATTACCGACACAACAACAACAACATCGACACCTCCAACAATACCTACAGCACCACCCAAATCCACAACACTTACCAAACCTAGTTATATCGCAACTAAAATAAACCCAAATTGCACTGAGAAGTAATTGAAATAATTAATTTAATTATAATCAAGAACCTCTCTTACAGAACCCTTCAATCAAAGTAATTGAAACAATTAGTTAAGTTAATTTAATTGAAATAAACCCGAACTTATAAATCAAATTTAAAAACCCTTCCATCTTAACTGAACTCTAATTGAAACTCCAATCACATCCCTAACTGAATTCAGCATAAACCCTAAACTCATATTTGAACTTATTTAAACCATAATCACCAACACTACCAGAACTACCACCATGATCAAAGAAAAAGTGATAGAATGGAATTAATGTTGTTGTGAGATGGGTTTTCAACCGAGATTATAAGAAGAATGAAGAGACAAAAAGGAGATTTAAAATCTGAGGTTGTGATAGAGACTTGGAAGTGATGTTGCCATGAGTTAATGAGTACTTCCGTCGATGGATGAGCTAAGGCAGATTAGAAAGAATGCAGACAATGAGATCGCTGTTGATTGTGAGTGATGGATTTTGATTAAAGGAAAAATAGAGAAAGAAGAAAGAGCTGGTGGCTATGGCTGTGAGACAGTGAAAATGTTAAAGAAGAGTTGGAATTGTTATTGGACGAAGAAGAAGAAGAAGAAGAAGAAGAAGAAGAAGAAGTAAGGACTTCTCGCTCCCTCTCTTATTTTTTTACAACACATGTTGATTAATGAGTTAAGTAGTTTTAGATCTCAACACGTGTCTTGATTATTTTTTAGTGAAAGGGTATTTTAGGTATTTTATCAATTACATCTACACGTATACATCTTACCTGGCAACTAACTGACACCTAAGAAGATAACTTAATGATATGAGGTTTTGCTAATTTTCGATATCTAGGGGAGGTTTTCTTAATTAGCAATCTTCGAAGTGGAGGTAACGCAAAATACCCCAAGAAAAATTGACGAAAAATTAAATAAAAAACCTACCCTGATTAATTCTTACCTAATATTGAGAGAATGGGAAATAATAAAAAATACTGACCTATTGAATCGATTCAAAATTTCGATGTTAGGAAGAAGGCAATGGAGAAAGGTGGGAAGATGATAGCATGGTTTGAAGTTTATGTATATGAAAACTTCAAAAGTATGGAATTGGAATATAAAACATCATGTTGATGCAATGGCGCAAATCATGAGAAGGAAAAACATGATTTGTGCGTGAAACGAAAGAGGGAGGAGAAGAATTTGGTAAAATTTCTAATTGGAACAAATAACGGAAGATGAGAGTAAAGTCAGGAGTTAATAGTAGAGATTAGAGAGGTACTAATCTATTAAACAGAAAGACAAAAATGATTCAAGAACAGTGAACCTTTATTGATCAGAATTTCACAGAAATAGTACAAAACATCACACACTTAACAGACTGTGTACTCAGCCTTTTATAGGCTTTTCCAAGTCTACTTAACCGCACACAACATCTCATTAAATGTTGTTACAGATGGATATGCTAATGTAAGCTGCTGAAATTTATTCTTTGCTATTACACGCCTAACAGAATATGTATTGCGTGAGCCTGAACCTGATGTAACTGAAGTGTAAGAATACTCATATTCTTTTGATACTCATGTTCCATTACTCCCCCTCAAACTAAATTGGCCAGGCTTAGATTGGACCTTTAGTTTGGCACAAAGTCTTGTAAATTTTGGACCTGAAAAACCCTTATTAAGTATATTTGCAGCTTGATCCTCTGTTGAAATATAAGAAGTCACTAATGTTTTTGATTGGATAAGCTCTTTCACAAAGTTGTAGTCCACTGCCAGATGCTTCATCCTTGTATGAAGTACTGGATTACTTGTGTAAGATATGACACTAATATTATCACACTTTATGTTTGGTACTGATGTGATTTTTATATGCATTTCCTTTAGCAATTTTAACACCCATAGGATCTCTGCAGCAGTATTGGCTACACTCATGTACTCAGCCTATGTAGAAGATCTGGAGACTGTATTTTGTCTCTTGCTAGACCAAGAAACTGGATTGTCTCCAATGCAAATTAGATAACCCCCTCTGCTCCTTCTTGTTATCTTATCACCTGCCCAATCTGCATCACTGTACCCAGTGATTGCCAAATTTCCTTTTGAGTAATACATTCCATGATTAGCTGTTCCTTTGAGATATCTTAGTATTTTTTTTTGCTGCTATGAAATCAATTGTAGTTGGTTCTTGCATAGCCTGACAGACCTTATTCACAGCATAAGATATTTCAGATCTAGTCCATGTCAAGTATTGCAATGCCCCAACTAGTGACCTGTAACTTGTAGGATCTGTCAGTTTCACCCCTTTTTGCTGTGATATGTTTGATGATGCTGCAGGAACTGGAGAGTGACATGGTTTTGCTCCAATCATAGCATGCTTCTCTAACAGATCTAAGATATACTTTGCTTGTGAAAGAAATAATCCTATGGCATCTTTTTGAACTTCCAGTCCTAAAAAATAATGCAATGACCCTAAATTCTTTACTGGAAAATGTTGTTGTAGTGTAGTCACAAATTCAGTACGGTAAGAATGTGAATTACCTGTGATAAGAATGTCATCAACATAGACCAATATATATGTTGTTCTTGTTCCTTTTTGTTGAATAAAAAGTGAAGCATCAGCTGTTGATAAGATGAAATCATAAGATATAAGAATTTGTTGTAATTTTCCATACCAAGCTCTTGGTGCTTGTTTCAAACCATAAAGAGATTTGTGTAGTTTGTAAACATGAGTAGGGACATCCTTGTCTATAAAACCTGGTGGTTGAATCATGTATATGTCTTCAGTTATATCTCCATGTAAAAATGCATTACTTACATCCAATTGTGTAATGTGCCAATCATATTGCACTGCAAGAGCCAATAAAACCTTTTTTGTGCTAGACTTTGCCACTGGACTGAATGTTTCTGTGTAGTACAGTCCCTCTTGTTGATTGTATCCTTTTTCAACTAACCTTGCTTTGTATCTGTCAATTGTTCCATTTGGTTTGTATTTGACCCTAAAAACCCATTTGCAACCTATAAGATTCATGTTTGTTTCACAAGGTACTTTAGACCAAGTATGTGCATCCTGCAATGCATTATACTCCTCCACCATTGCTTGTCTCCATCTTGGATCCTTATTAGCCTGACTAAAACATGTTGGTACTTGTTGAACTTGCACTGTTGATAAAGCATGAGGCAAATGATGTTTAGTTGTATATGCTTTTGGCTTTTTAATTCATGACTTTCCTCTAGTTTGCATTTGATGTTTATTTGCTGTTATTGGTGATGATACTTGTATTTCTTTTTGTTGAATGTCTGTTATTGTACTTGCGGAACTAATATCTGTTTCTGGAGATGTTGTAGAGGATATATTAGGCTGATAAGTTTGTTTATTCTTCAAAGGAAAAGTGGAATCCATGAATGTGACATGTCTGGAGGTGTATGTCCTTCCAGTTGTTGGCTCCAGACATTGGTAACCCTTTTGTACTGCACAATATCCTATAAAAATGCGTTGTTTACTTTTTGGAGACAACTTTGAATTTGTATATGGCTTTAACCAGGGAAAACAAAGTGAACCAAATACTTTCAGTAAAGTGTAATATGGAGTTTGCTTAAACAACTTTTGATATGGTGAAACATACTACAATGACTTTGATGGTAATCTATTTATTGTAAAATTTGCTGTAAAAAGGCTTCGTACCAATACACATCATTTAATCCTGATTGCAGTAGAAAAGTTCTTCCAATTTCCACAATATGTCTGTGCTTTGCTTCTGCCACACCATTCTGCTCTGGTGTGTGTGGACATGATAGTTCATGCCTTATTCCATTCTGAACTAAAAAATTCTTTAGTTGCTGCTGTAGAAATTCTCCTCCACCAGCTGTCCTGACTGTCTTTATTTTGCAGCTCAACTTGTTTTCAATATAGTTCTTGAACTCATATAGGATAAACTTGAATTCTGATTTATCAAACAAAGGATATAGCCAAAAAAATTTTGTGTAGTCATCCACAATAACAACATAGTATCTATATCCAATAACAAAAATCACTGGACTATGACCCCAAAGATCAATATGAAGTAATTCTAGAGGTGATGTACTTTTATGTGTTGAGGATTGAAAGGGTAGTTTATGAGACCTTCCTAGTTGTCAGTCTACACAAGATAATGTATTTTGTGCAATACTAGGAAGAGATAGTCTTTTGAACAAGAGTGTTACTGTTTTATGTGAAGGATGTGCAAGTCTTTTATGCCACACCTCTGAAGATATTGAAGAACTGACACCTGCATTAGCCTTTATTGAAGATTGATTGAGAAATTTAATTGGATATAATCCATTATTGTGAGGGCCTTGAAATAATGTCTTCCCAGTTTTCAGATCCTTGACAAAGAAACCAACAAGAGTGAATGTTAAAGAACAATCATTATCTTTGGTGAATTTGTGCACATATAGTAAATTTGTGTTGCACTAGGAATTATTAGGACATTTCTTTATGTGAATATGTGATTGTTTCTTGATTTAAAAGATGATCCTGAGTGAGAAATAAACATACCTTCTCCACTTGCTGTTTGTACCTTTTCATTTCCATTATAAACTGTAGAATATTGGACTTCACTTCTATTTGGTGTTATGTGGTTTGTTGCTCCAGTATCTGCAAACCATGGTTTTGTTTCCTGAAATCTTGTTGTTGCTAGATGAGCAGAAGAATTTTTGTATGTATTTGCATTAGAATAGCCAGTATTTAGTCTGTTTCTACAAGTGATTGCAGTGTGACCTTCTTTTTTCACAAATTTGACAGACTAGAGCTGCTTGATGAATTACTGTAATCATTGAAATATCTTGGAGCATACTTGTATCCTCTACCATTATTGAAATTTCTTCTTGCATTATTGTTATGTCCAGATCTTTGCCAGTGTTGTTGATAATTGGAACTTCCTCTCCCATACTGTTGCTGCTGGAATGAGTTAAATCTTGGATTATTGTTTCTATAAACTTGTTTTGATTGATGGGATTGTGCAAGAAAATCTTGATTTGAAGTAGTAACCAATTGCTCAGAGTGTCTTTGACTGATTACTATTTCCTCACTTAGTAGATTATTGTATAACTCTATACTAGACACTGGTGGAAATCTATGTCTCATTGATGTTGCAAAAGGAATATAATCAGGATGTAGAGCAGATAGAGTTACAACTACCAATTCCTCGTCTGAAACATGCTCTCCTGCTGCTGCTAGTTGATTTGCTAGACTTTTAATTTCATCAACTAAGTTGGAGATTGTTCTATTACCTTGTTTAATAGCAAGAAGTTTTGTTCTCAGTTGTATTGAGTGTGTTGAAGAAGATCTTGAAAATCTTTCTTCTATATTTGTCCACAGATTGTAAGCTATTGTTGCAGTTGTAAAATATGCTATTACTTCATCTGAAATTGTACTGTTTATCCAAAGGATTATTGTAGAATCCTCATCAATCCATTATATATACAATGGATTCTCTATTCCATTATTTTTGATTTCTTTGATTTGTATACCTCTCAGGACATGGAAAGGATCCATCCAAATATCTCAGTATCTTGAACTTTCTAATGACTGGAAGGATCAGATGTTTCCATGTTACATAGTTATCTTCCTTGAGGTTTAATGTGACAAAATTTGTGAGTTGATTGAGAGGTATCTTTGCTATTGAAGTTGTTGTTGGATTCTCCATTCTTGATGGAAATTCACAGATCATAAGAAATAATTTGATTTAAAAGAAAATGATAGAAGTTGAGAGATACTGTTCTCGCTATTGTGATTGCAGATTTTGAAAGCTTTGAGATTAAAAAGGCTCTGATACCATAGTATAGATTAGAGAGGTACTAATCTATTAAACAGAAAGACAAAAATGATTCAAGAACAGTGAACCTTTATTGATCAGAATTTCACAGAAATAGTACAAAACATCACACGCTTAACAGACTATGTACTCAGCCTTTTATACGCTTTTCCAACGTCTACTTAACCGTACACAACAACTCATTACATGCTGTTACAGATGGATATGCTAACGTAAGCTGATGACAGTTATTCTTTGCTATTACACACCTAACAGAATGTGTATTGCGTGAGCCTGAACCTGATGTAACTGAAGTGTAAGAATACTCGTATTATTCTGATACTCATGTTCCATTAGTTAATGTGCGAGGGTATCAAAGCCAAGAAGAGATCTAAACCGTCAGATTATGGCTGCAAATATAGGTCCACTCTCAGCCATGATTTTATCTCTGATAAAATTAAATAGATGATAACCATCGATCGCTCCAAACAATAAAATATAGATAGATAGAATAGGATAAACATTTTTTTTTTTTTTTATTGTAAGACACATATAAAACCTCCTAAATAAAAATCTCAATAAGGATGTTTTAAACCCAACGTTGGAAATGCTTTAAGCCTCCGATAATTTGAGTAGCAAAATTAATCCAAATCCGTGAAATCCGATCCCCAAAGTGGAAACTGGCTTGATCGGCGAGATTACTAAAGACAGGTGTATAGTATGCTAAAGGCAACCAGGATCCGCACCGGCAGTCCGTCTCATTCTGTCGATCAGCAGTCAGCCCGTCCAGTTACCACGTGGCTTCACGTGACACCTGGTGATAATTTTTGTTTTCTCGGTGAAGAAACATACCGTAGAAGAAAGAATCCTCTTCGGGTTTCTAAGGGTACACAATATTTTCTCTAGGTTTCATTTTTCTCATTAGACGCTATATAAACCATTTCTTGGGTGGGGAGCATTCTCATTTCCCCAGTTTCAGTGTTGAGAGAGAGAGAGAGGGAAAATGGGAAACCGGCGATTTGTTGCAACAAGCGATAGCGATGAGGAAGAAGTAGTAAACAAGAAACCTGAAAATGAAAAGAGGAAAAAGAGAAAGATTGCTGAAGAGGTAGAAGAAGAATGGGAGAGTGATAAAAATGAAAATATGGAAGAAGATGACGATGAATTGGATGAAGGTGAAGCTGAAGAAGAAGAAGCACCAAAGCCTGTTGGTAATGTAATCAAAGTTTCTGGTAAAGGAAAATCGAGAAGAAATCATTACAAAGCTTTTGATTATGATGGAAATTCTTTTAAACTTGTAAGTTTTTTTCATTATAAGTTTGATTTTATTAGGATTTTGACTAAACTTTGGGGATTTTGTTGTGAATTCTGAATATTCTAGGGTTTTATGAAATGTAAACTTAAGTATTTAGCAATTATTCTCTCTTGTTCGTTGAATCTTCTTGTGATTAAGTTTGTCTAGGGCTTTATAGTGCTTTAGACATGGAATTGTCATATCTTGATGTAGAATTGTTGGATTTATGTTCCATCTCTCTGATTGTTTTGTACTGCTAAATTCCACATGCTACATTTTGTCACTCCTCTTGAGATTTGTGCTAAGTTTGTTACCGAATCTGGTAGGCACTGTATTTTTTTCATGTGTTGAAATACTCTTTCAGATCCCGTGTTTTGAACTTTGAAGAGAGAGATTCCTCCTAAAATTGTATCCAAAATAGATTCAGATACTATCTTATGGATTATATTAAATAGGTGCATGTCTTCAGCAGACTTCTCTCTGTGGAAGTCTGTGTATTATTTTCTATGATCTTAGATGATATTTCATCTCTCTGTATGACATGATATTCATGGATCAGACTTCATGTTCTTGCTGAACCAACCAGAACCTTGTTTTTCTCTTCTAAAGAAAGTAACTGTGCTTCTTGAATTTCAATACCTTGAAGTTGTTGGTAGCCTCAAATTTGAGATGTGCTTTTGATGGCATTATCTAGGCCTATAACTATTGAGGGTGCACCACATGACTTAAGAAATAAAATGCTAAAACAAACACAATTTTTGTTAGGCCGATTAATTACATTCTTGGAACAATAGCTTATATTTTCTTTTCTCGTTTGGTATGATATTACTCATCAAGTATTATGAGAGCATGCACAAAGTTGGGTATAATAATTTCTATTTGTACGATCATACCGGGTTGCGTGAACCTTGATCGATCAGTTTACTAGTTGATCTTATATATACAAACCGCTTCTTCATATTTTTCATCTTCATGTTCTTTTACCTATTCTTCACCTTTTAGAGCTTCCAATTCGAACAAAATCGCTATAAGTTATCTGCATTGCAAACTAGCAAAGCATGTCGGAAGCTCCAAATGAATCTTAAAGTTCTGCTCCCTTTATAATTTGTTTCCGTTTGAGTGACCCTTTCATCCGCATTTGCTTGATTATGTTAGCGACACATTTTCTGTACATACTGATTCAAGAGTGCTTGATATCTTGCACAAACAGTTGTTCTAGTTCCAGGGGTGGCAGTAGTTAGTTTGGTTACTTTATATACATGTAATTCGTTTTCGTGTTTTTTGATCCAGGAGGATCCTGTTCTTTTAACTCCAGAGGATACAGGTCAAAAGCCTTATGTTGCAATTATCAAGGTGATTTTTGAACTGCTTAATTACTTGCTTTTTCAGTTATAGCACATTATTTGCTAATAGGATGGAGCATGTCAAATTAGAAATTTCTTAAATTCCCACTCATTTAAGAGGTTCGCTATGCAAATGGTGGTGTGTAGTTGTTCAGAATGGTTGGTTGTAAGGACTTTCTGCCAATAAATATTTCCGATGGGGGTGCAACATTTGTTATTTTGTTTCAAAACAATAATATAGACATGAGGTGGGAGGGGATAGTCATATTAATGGAGCATCTTTTACGAATGGACTTAAGAATCACCAATACGTTTAAGTTGGGATAGGAGAATTGTACATATGGGATGGCTCGTCGATTCAGATGTCATGTTATGAAAACTTTCAAGGTTGCAAATATATGGCCCGTTCACTCTAAAATGGGATTGGTGCTTATTAGGCTTCTTGAGTTAAAACATGCAAAGGGATGACCAGTTTTTCATTAAGGTTGTGTTTAAAGGATATCCAATCAAGTAGGTAAAAGAGTTTGTGAAGCAGCACTGCATATCTTCTGGTCTAGACTGTCCGAGTGCTGTTCTATTTGGTTTTTGTCGGCCCTTAGGTTTTACATAAAGTATTGTGCCTTAGAGCTGTGCTGGTGCTCATTGGGAGGTTCACCAGCATTAATTTCTATGTTTCTATTAAGGAGGTAGAAGTGACGTTTTCAGTTGACAAAATTGAGATGGTTTCTGTTGATCATTAATTCAATCCTCCTTTGTGTATGTTATCCCTCTTCCTTTATTATAATTGCCTAGCCTTTAGCACCGTGGTTGGTTATTAAATCGTTTCGTTTTCAATTTGTGACTGAGACGAGTACAAATTGTTCCAGCAATAAAAATATAGAAAGCTTTAGGGGGCTTTGGGTGTGAAAGATGTTCAATTGACTTATTTAGTAGGTGCACTGGTTGCCAATTTGTTTGTTGCAATATGCAAGTGAATGCAGTGCTTGCATGATGAGGAAGGTGCAATTACTTTGCTAAAAATTGAAAAAATATAGTTGTTCGATATATTGGCTGTCCATTCTCATGGAAAGGGTAGGATAGTAGGAGGTACTTACGTTTGGGTGCAACTGCTGAAAGGCAGAAATGTATGAGTTGCATAACATGAATGGGGTTTCAGTAGTTCTTTTTGTGTTTGTGATAATAGGTGAGTCTTAATTATTGTTGATTTTCTTGTTTGCAGTTATAGCCTTGGTTTTAGAAGTCTATGTACTTGTGCTTATCTAAATTTATTCATAATAACATTTGGTTTTCTGTAATAAAATTGTATATGTAGATAAAGCATGACCTTTATTATTATAGCTAAACGACCCTTCTCTTCCCATCTGATTTAGCATATTTTTGTTCCTGCAAAACCCTTGATCTCATAAATCCTAGTTCCTCTTTTTTGTTGCATTTGTGTCCCCGCTTGATTTAAATCCTTCTATGTGAGAGTCAGAGTTATATGACTCAAGCTTGTGACTTATTAAGGTGAAATAGAGAAATCATACCTAAGAGTATGATCAGTAAATTTCTTGTCATCCATGCTTGTAAAGAAAGTTCGATCTCCATTTTAAGAGCCATGAAGGTTTGTTTAGGTCCACACTTCGCTAAGTGTTTGTGAATTTCATTTATCCAAAAGGTATGAGATTCTACGTCACTCTCTTCTGTTTCAAAATATATGAACTGATTATATTTAGATGGGTCTACGCCTGCGGTCTACCAGTATTCTAATTTATTTTCGCTTGGGCGCCTTTGTACAAGAAAGTAACAGAGAAAATGGGAAACTACGAATATGAGTCTAAAAGCATCATAAGAAATTTGAAAAGATGATCTGTTTCATTTGAAAATGGTAAGTTATGTTGGCAATATAATCCGAAGCTCTTCCTTGCATTGCCTAGAAAGGTAAAACAACCAGTGGGGAGGCCTTGCACACAATCACTGTTCTCATCATCACTCAATTGATTTGGATTTCCCGAGACATGGTTTCACATATTCAAATACTACTGGAAATCTATGCTGAAACATGAATGCAATGGTTATTGGTTAAATTTAGTGGCTAAACAGTGGTTTCAAAATGGGCTCTCACAACTAAAATATTATCATCTAGAATAGTGCTGCTGGAAGTGGCAGTTGAGAAAGATATGACTTAAACCAAGTTCTACTGCTTCGTCTAGCCATTACCACACTTTATTTCGCTGATCCTCATACAGTGAAACAAGTGGATAAAATGAGTCACGAGTATAATATAGCTTTCCTGTTCCCTATTGCAATAATTTATCTTTGAGTGTATTTGTTGTTACTATTCAAATACTAAGTGAGATGTTGATACTGTATTCTCTTTTTTTTTTACTTCTGGTTAACATGTACATATGTTTGCATTTTAAAAAATCATTGAATCTTACGATATAACTGCATGGTCATTCCTTGAATTTTTTTTACTTCGTGATCACAGGAAATAACACAAGACAAAGAGGGGTCGATGATGGTTACTGGACAGTGGTTCTACCGGCCAGAGGAAGCAGAAAAAAAAGGTGGTGGAAGCTGGGAAAAGAAAGATACTAGGGAGCTGTTTTACAGTTTCCATCGTGATGAGGTACCAGCTGAGTCAGTTATGCACAAGTGCGTTGTGCATTTTGTACCCTTGCATAAGCAGCTCCCTCGTCGATCAGAGCACCCTGGCTTCATTGTACAAAAGGTTTATGACACTGTGGAGAGAAAACTCTGGAGACTAACTGACAAAGACTATGAAGATGGGAAACAACATGAAATTGATCTTCTTGTGCAAAAAACTCGAGAATGTCTAGGAGAACTTCCTAATATTGAGACTGAAGAGGCCTTGGCGGATCTTGAGTATCAACTGAAGAATAAACGACACTTTAGAAAGAAACTCATGCCTCCTATTGATGTTTCAAGGGAAGATGATCCTATGTCAAGAACTGACCAACTAGCTGTTGAAACTCCGGGAAGCTGTACCGGTGTTGCTTCAGACTCAGAGTACTGTAAGATTTTAGGGAACTCCAATAATCTAACGGGAGACACTGTTCGTGACAAATGGTTAGAGAAGCTTCTTCAAGGTATTGAATATGTTTGTGATTCCAAGGACTTGAAAGATGAACACAAAGAAAAATGTGGCTCCGTATCTCTTGAGAAGGTAGGCAGTAAGTTCTCTCATGATTC
This sequence comes from Papaver californicum, assembly GCA_023531435.1. Classification (NCBI taxonomy): domain Eukaryota; kingdom Viridiplantae; phylum Streptophyta; class Magnoliopsida; order Ranunculales; family Papaveraceae; genus Papaver; species Papaver californicum. The sequence continues at coordinate 2,907,529 of JAJJMC010008370.1, read as the reverse complement.
TTGATATTGGGTACTCCTTTTCTAATGCTTCGCTTACTGACTATACCTTTGTTCAGTTCAATGTATTGATCTATCTTTTTCATAAAATTGTGTAGGAAACTGCCCTCTGGCCGGATGCTGCTGTTACAGCCATAGTTGCTCTTGAGCAGGCCTCTCATGATGCTTTCAGCGGCGATTTTCAAAAATATAATCAGAAAATGCGCCAGTTGCATTATAATCTCAAGGTCAGCTGGTTTTTATAAAGTTTCAATTTTCATCTGTTTTAACATCGGTATGGTTACTTTAGAACGTCTTCATAAATTTGAATTTGAATTCCTCCTCTTTAAGGTATGTATTTCAAGGTTGATTTAGTTGGCATAATTTGGAATTTTTTCTGGAGGGCAGCCTGAAATTTTGGCCTTGCAAACTTAGTTGAGATTTTTAAGCTGTTTTTTGTTTTTGAATAATCTTTATTTACTCCTTGGCCTTTGCAGAACAATGAAAGACTGGCAAAACGTTTGGTAAACCGAGAGTTGGAAGCTTCTGTGATTTTGAACATGTCTCCGAATGAGTTGAAGGTGAACAACTTACTTTGCATATTCTTATATCCTCAATATATCCATATCTTGATCCACCATAATTTATAGAAAAATAACGTTCAACTTGAAGTCTCATCTGCCGGATGATGAGATGCTCATTACTTTAGACATAATCTCAATGGTCGATGACTAACACATAAACACAGTCCTAGTGATTATATAGATAACACCATATTTGAGGGCTCGGGACATGCTTTCTTGTTTTCATCATGGTCCCTGAAAATCGGAATTTACTTGTCATGAATTCAAGGTTGATGTGCAAAAGACTTGGGATACCGACTGGTTGTGCTAGTAAACATTTTGAGGAATCTGATCCAGCTATTCGACTTGTGCAATGACTTGCAGTATTATAGTGTCACATCTCAAGTTATCTGGTGTGGGTTTAGAGGATCTGTAGTCTCCACATGTATAACTCTAATATGTGGTTTTTTGAAATTGATGGCAAGAGTAGAGTCCATCACGTCAAAACCAATCCGAGTTGCAGCAGTTAAGTCTTTTGTTATTCTAAAATATAAGCAAATTTTGTCCCTTAACATTGCAATCAATTTTCCACGCTCCACTGCTCATTTACGGAATAAGATAATTCACATGCAATTTGATTTTATGTCTACCATCAAAACCTTTTACTAATCTAGCAGGTTATTCTTGCTTATTCTTTTTGTTTTGTTTCGTTATGTTATGTTTTGTTCTTATTGAGCATTTGGAATTGGATTTATGGTCCATTAGCTGATAGCGAGTGATGAGATCAAATAATCCCTGCAGATTTCTCTATTGAACATATTGCTCCCTGCAATAACCTTTTTTCTTTTGTCTCCATTATTGTGCTTATTTTTTCCTACGTGAATTTACGTTGTATATTAGGATGGTCTAACAACAGAGGAGGCTGCGCCAAAAGAACCTGAGCAGTCGGAGCGCATGCAGGTCAGTAGAAAACAACTATTTGCTATGCAGATGTTTTTGTTAGAATTTCATTTATGGCTGATTATGGCTCCTTCATGCAAGCAGATGACGGATGCTCGATGCTCAAGATGCATGGAGAAAAAAGTGGGTCTCACAGACATCATCCAAGCAGGACGCGGAGATCGTTATCAGGTAATCTTGTAATAGGTCCTTTAACTTTCAAGACCTAAGCTTTCTTTATTATTTCGTTGCTTTTATGTATAATCGACTCACACATCAATATCCAAGTACCACAAATAAGTACATGAAAAGAGTTGATATAGATCGATTGCAACAATTAAGTAGCCACACAAATTTAAGTGGGGAGAAAAGAAGGATTCAGATTCCTTTTAATTAACTTCACCGCAACCTCTCACTAGAGAAACTTAAAGGACTATATATACAGTATCAATGCATACCATGCGGAATAGATTGTCTTACATGTGGTGCACACGTACAAACCATGTTGCATGAGGGTATACTCATCAAGCTTGAGATAAGTCCACGAGTCATGCTAATTATTCTTTTAGTTTAATGTAGCTTTGATGCTGACTAACTCATGTAGGCTCCACTGAATGTGGGTATCCACGTTCCATACCCGATTTACAATAGTAGTTGGTTTGTCTGTCTTTTGTACGACTTGTAAAAATCTTTAGTCCACGACTTAGTTGCTCACTTTAACTGAACTTTTATGTTACTGAAGTTACAGTTAATTCTGACTAATTTTGGTCATAAAGCACGTTGTAGATTCTGACAAGTCATGAATGTAGTTCCTTAATTTCTAGAAATTAGATTGGTCAGCAATATTGGGGCAAGCCAAATGTTGTAGTAAATCTCCCATTAAATAGTGATGCATTAAGATAAAAAATTTCTTTTCTCTGGCTCCCTGTGCCAGAATCAGCTACTTGCAGTTTCTACCCGATAGACATGTTTATATTGTTGGTGAATAGTATTGTATCCAAGATATATATAAAGTATCCCAAGGATTGCTCTGAATTCATCATTGATCTACCTACTTAGGCGAATTCATTTGCCGGAACGTTTGTTTGCTCGCAAATGGTAGATTCTGCTGTTTGGTTCAGGCGGTGTCAACATGTTTGTTTCGATTTCCTTAACACCAAAGTACTCTGAACCAGAACTAGTTGCGATATTTACATTTCAATTTAATGTCCTCGTGTTTGGTGCTAAATTATGAACAGCTGAGCACAAACTAAGAAAGTCGATTCCATTCACTGTAAATGGTTGTGCCCGCTGTTAATACAACCCTATAGATGGGGCTTGTCCACATGGAAAAATACTAAGTTTGTGTGAAAGAATGGAATTATGGGCACTATATTCTGTGTAGGTAAAGAATGAAATAATGGATATTGGTTGGTATGATCTTGAGCTGTTTTACTTAGATTTTTATTGACTCTTTTATTTTGATTGACTTCAACCAGTTGGAATGTCTTGCTTGTGGTAACTCATGGTATGCGTCACGAGACGAGGCTTCTGAACTGACAATAGAAGCGCCGAATGTTATGACAAACGTAGGCACAGCACCATTGGCCACTGCGAAGTTTGAAGATGTTGAGAAGAAGCTGCTCAGTCCTCGTGAAACCGAGAAGAAGCTGCTCAGTCCCCGTGAAACTGAGAAGAAGCTGCTCAGTCCTCGTGAAACTGAGAAAACCTGCTAGTACTACTGCTTATGCAATGAAGAAGTGCAAATTCGAATGCCTGTCAGAACAAACCAGAAACAATTAAGCTTGGTCAGACCAGAAGACCTCAGTGGGGGTCTAACCGCATGAAACAATGGTGAATAGAGAACATAGTAATAATTAATGTGGTAGATGATGTTTGTAGTTATTTGTTCATGTAGTAGTACAGGAAAAATAAGTAGAACGTAGTCTGCCGTAGGGTTATAGTGTACAGTTACAGGTAGCCACCTAGTGCCTTTTGAAAATCACCTTGACGACACTTGGAAATGTGTTTTGCCTTTCGTTTTATTAAAAAGAAATAGGTTAGATGTTTAGTTTTTCACGTCTGCATGTTTCTTGGTTTTTCTTCTAATTGAGCAATTTGAACTCTTTGTGAGTGGAGGTCCAGCCTCCTCGTTTGTGTCTCTCTCACTGTTATCACCTTCACCTGTGATGATCACAGTAGGTAGTCGCAGCCTACATATATTTCCCATTGACTAGTGTCTGGCACCAACAATCATACAAAGGGTACATCGAAGGGTACTAATAAGAAAATTTGTTCATTAGTTCCATTTCTTGGTGGACATCTGTGTACCATTTGTAAACTCCTCGCGATCATCATAAGCATCTAAAAGGTACAGTCTTTCTACCGGCTCCCGAAACAAAGCATACCCTTTCGTTGAGTGGAGGGCTGTCGAAATTTTTGACTAATGATTTCCAACTGCATAGGCCAGTTTCTTCCCGGCTGCCGAATAGATGCGTCTTCTCCATCCTTCCTGTCCACGGGTGTTACCACCCTAGAACGTGCAGCGGGCGGGTTTTGTGTCCCCCAGGCAAGACCTCTCTACTTTCCCGCCCTCTCGCGTTTTTGGAAGGTACTTTCCCGCCTTTTTCTAGAATCAAATTATTTCTCAATCCGGACACTTTTATTTTAATCAATCAGGTTCGATCATTCATAATCCAACGCTGTTAACATGTAATGCAGATTTCATACGGATCACTATCTAATCCAGCGGACATAGTCTAACCTAACGCTCTTAATAGCTTTAGTCATCATTCGGATCACTATCTAACCTAAGAAGTTATAAAACCCCGATCTCCTCCCGAAAGAAAAAACAAATTCATTTGGCAAGTAGCAAAGTTTAATAGTACAGAGGAATTTATCTTCGAGAGAGAGAAAATGTCAGGAAGAGGAAAAGGAGGAAAGGGTTTAGGAAAGGGGGGAGCAAAGAGACACAGAAAAGTACTGAGAGATAATATCCAAGGTATTACGAAACCAGCTATTAGAAGATTAGCAAGAAGAGGTGGTGTTAAACGTATCAGTGGTCTAATCTATGAAGAAACTAGAGGTGTTCTTAAGATCTTTCTTGAGAATGTTATTCGTGATGCTGTAACCTACACTGAACACGCTAGAAGGAAGACTGTGACTGCTATGGATGTGGTTTATGCCCTTAAGAGACAGGGAAGAACTCTCTATGGATTTGGGGGTTAGGTTTTTTTTTTCTTTTCTTTTTGGGTTGGAAAAGAAAATGAAATTTGTATTAGGGCTCCTTCTTTGAAAGCAAAATTACAGTTTGAGGGTTTCAGAATCAAATGTATCTGATTAATATCCTGATCACCATAGTGAAATATTTTGAATGGCAATGAAAAATCAGAAATGTTTTTGTTTGCTGTATTTTATAATTTTTTCTTACCGTTCCTGTAGCGTTCATTTGACGGTTTCTCTGCATACGAGTAATTATGTGTTTTGACACATTTCATCCGTCAGTTGAGTTTCCCTGTTTTCTCTACTCAGTAGTAGTTGCTTAACGTAGCTTATTAAGGATGATTTCTTGTAAAGTATTAGGTTACCACCAGCAAGTTATTTTTGTTGGGTGCTATTGCTTATGGCGAAATAAGAGGATGAACAAGTAGTGATTCCATTAAAAATATCATGTAAAAGTAGGATTGGATTATTGACATGCTTTTGTTAACTTGTATATCTTTTTTTGCGTTTCGTAGGTTAGACTTACACATTTGATAGCGTTTTACACACGATTGATGAAGCAAATACCTATAGATCTTGAAAGAGAATAGATCACAATCAACTATTTAAGCAGAACTATAGGACCTGTTGCCAAGTAAATCCAATTTCTGCGTTGGTGTCGAATATTCAAACTTCACTCACTGAGAATGGCAATTGGCCTACTCGGATGGAGAAATAGAATCAAAAACCTTTTTATCATTTTACGGGAGTAAACCTCTTTTTTATCTTTTGTCCCATGGAATATATGCGGTAAAAAGAGAGGAAAAAAAACTAAGTAAGTTGGTCCCTTGGTTCTATTTTCCCCTTTTTTATGTGATGTTGTAAAAGCTTGGTTGAAATGAGATTTTGTGATAGAAATTCATTTCCGAAGAAGAGAAGATCTCAATGGAAGAAAGAAACTTTCAAAAAATAACAGAAAGAACAAACTTTCATCATTTATGAATGGATTATTTCTCATGGTCTAATGAAGGAGAAAGAGTAACCTTGTTCGGGGATCTTGCTCTCATGGATAGCCAACTAGTCATAAGACTTTATGCTGCCCCTGAGGCTGCTTTGCCTACAAAAAAACACAATGGAAATAGGTCAGGCTCGAGAAAAAGAGTTGAGGCGAGAACAACCATACTATAGATGTAAGGCTTGCCATTATTAGGAAGAGCATCCACTGGAATTCTAGAATCTACAGAAGCTGGCAATTCGATAGTCATCATTAAAAGAGTGGTTCTTTTAGAGCTTTCGTGCAACATTTCCACTTCTTTCGATTCGAGGCGGCGGTAACGAGACGTGTTCTTGCACCCTTTCTTTGCATTTAAAGCTGGTTGAATTAGACCAAGAACTCATAGAAACTGGCAAAAAAGGGTAAGAGAGAGACTGTAGCTAACGCAATAATGAATCAAGTCAGAAAGTCTTTTCTACTACAGGTCAATAGACAAGCCAAGTTACTAAAGCTCAATTCGGAGAGTAAGCTTCGTAAATATGAAAGAAAAAAGCAAACTAGGTGTTCATTCTCATTCTTCAGAAATTCTTTCAGAGCCTTAAATAGGGGCGATTAAGACATGTAAATGAGTTCAACGCTCCGTTAAACCGAATTGGACGTAACTTTCAGACATGGGCCTTAAAATAGAAGTCTCGCATTGAATCTGTATATTCTGCAGCTTGCTCAAAAAATTGGGATCTTGCAAAGGTTGCTCATCCGTTCCTTCTTCCTCTAGTCTAGTCTAAGGGCAAGCCTACTAAAGCTCATTTTTTTCTAAGTTAAGTCTTTGAAGCACTTGTTTCACGTGCAGAAACTGCTTCACGTGTTCCAACATTGCTTAGATTCCATGTGGGTATAAATTCTCTTTATGCGGGGTGTTGCGTAGCGGATGTGACCCTCCCCGAGGAAGAAGTAAGTTTATGATGCGGCTGCACGCTCAGAAGTATAATGTTCAGGGGACAAATGTCCGAAGTGTAACACTAGTTTCTAGTCTCACGACGTTGAGTAGGTGCTAGTTTCCTTCGGCTAATGGGGCGTCGGGCCGAAGCAGCATCGTGTGTAGATAGATTGGAATGATGAGTTGAACGAGAGCCCCTCAGAATAGGTATCCAAAAGTCCAATCACTAGGGCCCATTATACCCGGTGAGATAGGCTGACGGTAAAGTCAGCTAGCCTGACCTACGACCGCCCTCTCTACCTATTTCTTGCTTGGCAGCGGTTCTTCAGAATGGTCTGTAAGAAAGAGAAGCTAATCAGAAGTACTTTATTTCGGATAATCTTTTAGGGAGTGCAACTAGATTTGACTTGAATTAGCCCTTTAAGCAAAACATCGATGGCAAGCAGATGAATCTTTCATGATTGAACTTAGCAGCAATGGTGGATCATCACATATATGGCTATCTGAGCTCTCCTACCCAATAAAAAAAGTATATTATCCAAACGCATTTCAAGTAATTGTAGTAAAACCTGGCCAGTTGACCCTTTGGCTTTTCCGGCGATACAAACATATTTAAGTAATTATCGCTCTATCAGACCATAATGAAACCACAATTTTTGTTTTTCTTCTAGAAGAATACGATATGATTATGGCCGAATCCATATTACATCACGAGTCTCACTTTATTTTTCCGTCGAAAGCTTTCCACATAGGTGTGAAATAACCGTTTGTCAGGACGACTTCTCTTACGATGTTTCTGAGCATCCGAGCCTGCTGGTTTTCCATCATCCATTGGTAGCCGCATAAATGATTATAATTTGTTTTTCTATTGGAATGTCTCGGAGTTGTAATCTTCCTATAGGTTGTCACCGTCTCCGTTAGGTTTTTATGGAATTATTATCGAGCAGGTTGGCTCCTCAACTGTTGCTGAACCTAAGAACATCCGTCAAAACCCGCATCTCTTCTTTTCTTCTCTGCCAAATGAAATGGTCAAAACATGGAAAGTAGATTCGAAAAATCCAATCGTCAAAAGCCATCGGAGAAAAGGTTGAAATATAGCTAAAAACAGATCCAAGTAAAGTAATTCACTTGGTTTCTGCTCCTGATTCGCTAGCTCATCTCCTCCCTTGGTTGATTCAATCCCGAGACTAACTAGTCGAGTCACTTCATTAACCCTAATTTTTATTTTTCTTCTAGACGAATACATACAATATGCATGGGATTAGCCGCTTCAATGGGGTCTGATAGACACATTTTAGTGTCTAATTTGCACCTTAATTTCTAGTGAGTTAGTATTCGATTTTGTGTCTATTACGTGTTTTTATGCTGTTGTAGGTACATGAGAAGAATAAAGATTTGTGGAAAAATTGGCTCAAAAAGTGTTCAAAGCACCCGGGAAAATGGATCAAGGCACCC